>JAMWET010003506.1:232500-270000 GCA_024036415.1 Prochilodus magdalenae | reverse complement strand
CTTGACCTTTGGCAGCTTAACGCCCGCAGAAGTAACAAAGTGCGTTTCTGCGGCCCACACGTAAATTCAAGCTGCCTGTTTTATGTACTGTTTTATATACAAGTGTTTCAGAAAAATTAAACACAAACCGCAAAATATACTTTAACTTTGCACAGGCAGCATTTTGTATTTGTTGTGGTGGAATTATTTATATTTTTTAAACAGATTTGTTTGTATTTGTCCTCTGGAGGATTTGTTAACTTTCACTTTATTTTTGCTTTATAGATAAACAAAACGTTTCTTTGGACCAGAGGTATTCAAACTTTTGTGTATGACTGGATGAGGTGTCTTTTATGATAACTGTCTGTTTGTTTAAGTGGTTTGTCTAAGATTTCCTTGCTAGTCTCGCAGTGTTTATGTGCTTCTCGGGGTTGAGATGTTTTTCTACTGTATATTGGCCTGGCGTCTAAGCTGTGCTAATGTTGTGGTGTGATTAGGTTTCCCTTGATCATGTTGCTGAAACACTGCAGGCGGTCCCTCAGGTCCGCCTGTCATGTAGCCCATCAGTCATT
This sequence comes from Prochilodus magdalenae, assembly GCA_024036415.1. Lineage (NCBI taxonomy): Eukaryota > Metazoa > Chordata > Actinopteri > Characiformes > Prochilodontidae > Prochilodus > Prochilodus magdalenae. Next base: position 269,449 of record JAMWET010003506.1, on the reverse strand, counting down.
CTCTTTCAATCAATGTTTATTTCATCTCCCATTCTCTTTAGTAGTGCTCTGACAGCCTGAGCGTCTACAGATGTAGCATCCGGAGAGAGTGAGCGCCAGAGAGAGAGAAAATGAAGAAAGTGACATTTTCTAACTTTACAAGTCCCATCAGCTTCTTGTGCCACATTTTTCCAGTCTGCTGGATAACATCTTGTTTTACGTAATTAATTCGAGTTTTCCCCGCTTCTTCTTACTGGAGCGTCTTTTTTTGTTATGAAGGTGTGTGTTTAAATCTATTTTGTTGCCTTTGCAAATTGAGCATGACAGAGTTTATGGTGGTGAACCAGCGCTGAGAGAAAGATTTGGCGTAGCTGCTCATTCGCCTTAGGGTCCAACCTGTCTTGGTATCTCATTCCCTGATGTGTGTGTATGTGTGCTGATGTGAGTTTCCTGTGGTGCTGATGCATTCAGCTGATTTGCAGTAGTGCAGAAGTGATGCATTAGCTGCTATCTGCTACACCTCTGCTCCGATACGGGATGTGATAACAGCACCACCTACACCCAACTGATTAAGCAATGAACCTTGACCTCCTCTGGGACCAATCAGTGTGCCTGCATAATAACCACAGAACCAGACAGAGAGAAAGAGAGAATGGTTTGCATGAGGTTGCTAGAGGTTGAGATTTAATTAGATGATAAGCATCTGACTGGCATCATGGTGCGTATCAGTCGATGTTTTTAGTAATTACAGCTCACGTTCTGTGGTTAATTATTTCCTGTCTTTGAGTGATACATCTCCCAGCATCTCCTTCCAGCTCACTTCTGTTTAATTCAGGTTTGCATTTCTCAACAGCACAATGACTGGACTCTGAGTGCTTAGTCTAAGAGTACTACTCTGGAACTTAGGAAGGCCAAATTGGAGTGGAAACAGGAAATTTGATCCCAAGAATCAGTTAAAGCTATGGGCAACTTAAATCAGTGCTTTCCAACTAAGTGCACCATTTACGTGTACATTGTGCTGTAGGCCCTATGAGTAAGTTCACTATGTCTGCTAAATTAACAGTGTATTTCTCCAAAAATCTCCCATTTTGATATATAACAGACAGTCCTAAACCTGGCTAATGCTAGAAACCATTACCCCAGCTGAGCAGTCAGAATCGCAGTGTTTCCTAAACACCATTCTGATTTTCCAGGATTCGTTGTCTTTCATCTTGCTGCCTTGCAGCGCCACTATAGTCGCTATGATGTGCAGTTAAATGCATCTGTACCGGAAAGCAAAGTAGCTGGTGCTGAGTCGAACCAAGCCATACCATGTGATTGAAATATGTGGCTTTAGAAAACAAGGGAAAGCTAACAACCACACAAACACAGCTAGTCAACAAACCTATCTCATTTCTCCGTCCACTGTTTGCCCAACTGTCTATCCCAACGTTCCCCGGATCTGTGTCCATCAATCAGGCAAATAAGAATTTCTACTACTGTGAGATGTCCCACCATAAATGGTTCACATTGTTTTCATCAGTCATAAACACATCAGCATAACCTAAACAAGGCTTCCACCCCACATGCGTTATTGTGTTTAGTTCTGCTTCAGTGGTGTAGCAGGCCTGAAGGTTCTCAGATGGATCTAAGGTTTCTAAGCAGTATTGTATCTAATTACAAATGAAGGCCCCCCCCCCCAAGACTTTAAGGGTCCACATCCCAAAATCCATAAAGGTATTAGCAAATTTGCTGTCTACTTCTGACCATTTTACTATGAAACACAGTTTCCTGTACTGTTTTGTGCTACAGTTGACCCAGCTGAATGTTTCCTAGATAATGAGTTTGATATTTTAATAAATTACAGGTACTTCGAAGTTAGCTAGCATGTACCATGCTATTGCATCACTAGCCTTAATGGTTTCCCTCTTCTCTGTCTCCTAAACTCTGTTGCGGTAGGCTGAAACATGCATGGCATAAGTTTCTTCATGCTGAAATAAGCCCCTGCTGTTCTGGAGAAGCAGATTCTGGTTGATGAAAGGCCGCCCACACTACTGTCAATTTCGCTTTCCTGATCTCTACATGTGGTGACCATTTTCCCAAGTTTTAAATACCATGCCCATATTATGATTTATGAACGGTAAAATATGACTCATCATGTCGCTTTTTTACATACCCTGAACTTCTGTTGAAAGATCAATCTATATTGTGCGTCATTCCAACTTTTGGCTCTAGAGGTTCTCAACTTAGCCCAACAGTAGAACTGTGAACTATGCATGGGTTTAGCATATAGTGTATGATGATAATGATCATGGTGCCCAAACCTGTACAGTTAGAGGGAATACGTTTGACCAGCACTCTGTCAGCCCAACTGTAGAACTGAAAAACATTGTTATATCACTGCAGGTTAATAAAGCTGCTTTTTTCCTCCTGTAAAGTTCCATGTTAGAGGTGCTTAAAGTGGACTACATAATTCCATGTGTGCTATTTTACAGTTGTGATGTCTTCACTTTTATTCTAAAGTATTCTACTACAAGCAAGGAAATCTTCTATGAGTAGCCATGTCTTTGACTTTGACTGGTACTGTACTTTCCTTTAAATAGGCCTCTCTAGGGGAAACAAGTGCCTTCCAGAATCTCAGTTTATCGTTGTTGATTAAAAACGGCACATTTTAATCTGAATTAGTTTGTTTAATTTGACTAGTTGAGTTTAGTTGAGTAGTCGTGACAGCCCAACAGTGGAACCAGAACTGCTCCTGCTTCAGGCAGTTAGTGTCAATAGTACATGCCATAGATTTAATTAGGTTTTGTAATGTGGTTGCCATCACCCAAGAATCTGCAGACTTTGTCGTTTGCCCGTTTGAAGCTTTAGAGGGTTTTCTTGTTCCATTTGATGGCAGTTAATGTGGTGTCACATGTGGATCTGGAAACGCGCTACTTTTGCACATTAGGCTCTGGCACATTAATGTGGTCTTCATGTTGCAGCAGAGAAATTAATTAACCATTTGTACTCTTGCTGGGTTTTAAGGTTTAAATGTATGTCCCTTCTTATTTGCTTGAGGCTTATTTGCTGTGGAGCTCCATTCGTCATTGCTGCGGTTTCTGTACTCATGTTCAGAATGTGTATGAATGTGCACTCTAAGCGTGTATGCTCTGTGTTCGGTGGTGTGTTTCTGAGTGAGTAATGAACGTGCGCAGGGCCGGTTTTGACGGCCTGGCAGTAAGTCTTGATGAACAGATCAATACTGCATATCTTAATCCTGGCAGTTTCCTACACACATAACAAACACTGACTGCCATCCTTCATAGACTGTCGTTTCTCTCCCTGTTTCTTTATTTCTGCTAGATGGAGGAGAAGAAGGAAAGCAGGGGGTGGAAAAGAAAGCTCGAGCCCTGTATAAAAAAAAATGGATCGATGAACAATGTCTTTACTTAGTGACTCAGAGTGCTCTGGCCTTGCATTAAATGAAAAATAGTTGGTGGTGGAGGAGGTCATAGAAAATCTTAAAAACGTGTGTTAGAGATGTAGCTCTTGTTTATGGCAAGTGACACTGTGGCCTGAGCTGTGGCCTCATAGCAAGAATCCTGACATCCTGGGCATCCTGGGATCGAATCCTGGCAGGGGCATCCAGGGTCCCTTTCATGTGGAGTTTGCACGTTCTCCCTGTGTGTGTTCCCTCTGGGTGCTCCGGCTTTACATTTGCCATTCATGGCTTTTAGCTGATGCTCTTATGCAGCAAGGTTACAAGGTTAATCATATTACAGGTTGGCCAAAGTGGGGTTAGGAGTCTTGCCCAAAGACTTGGCGTAGCACAGCATAGTCACCCAGACTTGGATTCGAACCCCAGTCTCCCACATGTGGTGGTGGTGGCGGCTTCTTGGCAGGTAGTCATGTTATTCGCTGAGCTACACCAACCACAGGTCAGATCGCAGTGTGACCGCAGTCAGGCTGATTGGAGATGCTAAACTAGGTGTGAGTTTGTGAGTGAATGTGTTTGCCTGTGTGTCTGTCCTGGCATGAATTGCCAGTCACTCCAGAGCGTGATAGGCTCCATCACACCCTACAACCCAGAAGGACAAGTGGCTTAGATGGTGAATATATTAATGACTTAAACTTTATGTAATAAAAAAGTATGGAAAAACATTAAAACTAATAGTAATAAAGAAAAAGAGATACACTTTAATCATTGATAAAATCTTTGCATATGACGAAGTCACAAAAATAAGACGTATAATGACAGTAATGGCACTAAATGAATGTCTTTTAAAACCCTGTAGCTGCAGGGTGTTGTGCTAGCAGGGACAGATCGCTGATCTAATGTCCATTAAAGCGTGAAATGGTTCCACATTGACAGTTAGCTTTCTCACTGTCGATCTGCTGCTGCTCAAACTGTTTGAACACGTCTATGAGAGATATACTTGATATGTTACTCTTATGCAGTGATGTGACTGGGCTGCTACTAAAGTTATGGTATATACACTTCTCTCTTTTCTTTCTTTGGATTTATGAATATGAATCTGTCAGAAAACATGGGACTCGAGGACGCTCTGTCTTGCTGATAAACTGATGTCACGGCCAGTTGTTTTCCTTGGCATAACTGAAGTCCCGATGGACGATTGAGGGTAAAACAGCTTTCTTAACCTGCAGTTGAGGCTGATGTAGCTTAATTCTAAGCAGTTTTGGACTAATTCTGTTGGTTTGTCCATCATGAATATCCAGACTCTCGTCAGTTGCAACTGTAGAGCCTGTAGAGTCTGTAGAGAACCAATCTATTTAGGATGTATCTAAACTTTTTGACCTGTACTGTATGTTTAAATATCACGCCAGTGATCGTTTTTTTACAGAATCTTCCATCAGAGCATGATTACCATTGTTCGTGTTTAAAACACCAGAATTTTTGTTTACCTCACTCTGCCTCATGCTTTGCCTCGCGCTCTAAGCACTCTACATTGCCATAGACCATCATCACAGTCCTTGCTCAGTTCAAGCTCCGAGTTCTTTTCTGGTACCATATTGCACTCTGAAATGCATCATGTACGGATGAAAAACATGGTGTTTCTCAATTCAGGTTGACTTTAAACCATGTGGTATAATACTGCGTTTCTGTTTGAGGTTTGGGAAATCGGGTAATGTCCTCGTTTCCGTTGTTTGCAGTAACAGTGGCTTCCTATGTAACTAGCAAGGAATCTTTTTTTCCACACATACTTTTTTCACTCATACTCCAAAATACCAATATTCTGCCCCTGTGTTTCAGTGTTGTTTAATTTCGCCTTGCTTGCTGGAAAACAGCTCTGTGCATGAGGCTGTGTGTATGTGAAGGTGTGTGTGCAGTGTTAATGTCAGGTGCATGTGTGTGCTTGCATGGATTTGTAATTAGCTACCTTTTGCATGCCATAGCATGAATCAGCCAGTTTGTTCCAATTATGCCGCGAACATGAATTCTTAATGACGTTCTGCCATCATGCCAACTGATTGCAATTAGATCGTTAGATTTTTATTTTCTCAAGATTAAGCACTCGCAGACGTCGCATTCGCGCAACGTTCACGTCTTTCCAACTGTTACATTTTTTAGAATCGTTAACCGCTAGTTAGGAGATGATACAAGAGCTTTTTTTCTTCTTCCTCTTTTGTCACGTTTACTCACTCTCCTATTTCCTGCTTGTTCTCCAGTTTTCATGCTTTTTTTTCTTTCCCCTCTCTCTTTCTCTCGCCTCACTGAAGTTTGTGAGGAGAGTGAGCCTGCAGAAGAGCTGCCCGCCTCCAGTAAGTGTGTGTTTCTGTGTGAGTTTTGTGCTGTGATTGTGCTCTCTACCGTCTTTGTGGTCAGTGAATCCTCCCCCTTAATGCTGAAAGAGTCATATCCTGAAAAACAGGATCACAGTGAACTTTCTGCTCTTTGTGCTGAAAATAAGAGATAATGCTGTTCAAATCTGTTTACTGGCAGAGGAATCATGGCGTCTTTTATAAGAGCTTCAGAACTGGCTCCAGTTGTTATGTGGTTCCAGGGTTTCATTAGAATTAACCAATTACATGTAAGATGCTATCTTCATATCCCCTGCTCAAATTGAAGCATACGGCTGCCAAGTGAACACGTGAAGCCTAAACTACTATCGCTAGCCAGGGCGGAATATGACAAGTAAGCTGTTGCTGGCTGTCATTCAGCCAAGTGCTCTTTGCACCAACTGCCTAAAGACAATACTATTAGAAATGAGCTGCACTCTTTCATTTACAGTGCTCTTCCAGCCAGCATCAGCCCCAGTGAGTCAGGATGCTCAATGCATTTTTCTCTAGGGCTCTTTTGAAAACAGGGACCTGTAAACTGCTACCAGCAGTTTGTGGTTAAATTATGCAGTGCAACTTTTAGGTAAACAGCTTTTATATGTAGTTATGACCTACAGATGGTAGTTAGGTAGTTAGGTGGGTAGTTAGTTAGGTAGTTAGGTGGGTAGTTAGTTAGGTAGTTAGGTGGTTTGTACTGGTTTTACCTAGCTAAACCGTAAGCAGTTCACCAAGCTAGAAGCTGAGCACTAGGCTAGTTTATTTCTGATAAAGGCTACACTCTACGGACATAAAATGCAGTGTTCAATACTGAACTGTCTGTATGCCCCCTCAGTGGTGCCCCCTTATGGACAATGCTTTAGCTTGTGAAATGTGAGCGAGTTTTGTGATTTGCCTCAGTCTGCAAACCCTCAGGATTCACTGAACGGCTGTTTTGATCTTCAGTCTGTGTTTGTGTTTACAGGCTAGTAGTTCAGGATGGAGTAGTATTTTAGATGTGCATGTGGGTGTTTTGTAATTGGCTGTCCAGCTGCTTAGTCACTCATTGTCCAAGCGGGACAGCAGGATTAAGGCCTAGCACAGGGAAGTGTTTAAGCTTCCTTCTTCTGCTGCATTCTTTTTCAGTGTATTATTCATTTACAACTCTTATCATGGTGATGACTAAAAAGTGATTTATCATGCTGTCTCACCTGTAAGGTCAATCAGCTAACGAATCATAATTTGCCACAAGCTCAAAAGCATCTGACATTTGATACTGGTGCCCTCTTTGGATCACCCCACAATGCACACTGTTGTGTTTTGTCTGCCCTAACATAAATCATATAATCTGTCATGAACTGAGTCACGTGTCTGACCACAGAAGACATACATTGTTATGTTGGCATAAAGGCTAAATAGACCCTATTTATTGCACATGTTCCAGCATAAATCTGACTTCAAAAGTTAACAGGAAAGTTCAGTAACTGGCTTCACACAGATACACCTCTAAAAAAAAGTCTAGGGTTAGTCATGTACTTGGTGTTTTTTCTCTCCTTCTTGATGTATACATCATATAAACATCAAACCTACTCACAGGAAGAAAAAACCTGATTTCTGGAATTCTTTTGCCAGCTTTGAATGAACCTTATACCCACAAACAGATATTCTGTTATTAGTTTATTCTAATGATTATATTTGCATATCACTGCAAATAGTCACTCCATTCGAACCGCACCAAAGTATTTCTGGTATTTACATGTTCACTCTCATATTGAAACAGCAGAAAGCAGTGGAAATCCCACCAGGACTGTCTCTAGAAAGTACAAGTATGAGAATGAATTACTATATCTGGCTTTTTTTTCATACATTGGTTATATTTCTACAGAGGAAAGTCATTTCAAAGTAATTATTGGTATTGTTTTAGCATCCAGCACTTGGGTAAAGTTTTGTAAGGATCCAGTTTTCAGCATTTCATGTGGACAGGCAAAACCCAGCTTTTTAAAAATTTGAACTTGCCAACTAACAATCACGTTCTTTGAATCTGTGTGAAATGTATGTGCATTTTGCCAAATGTGCATGCAGTATTATGCATAAAGTGTGTAACAGCGAATTTGGGGCACTTCCTGTTAGGTTGGCATGCTCATATGAACGTCTTGAGACCTATTGTGAACAACAGAAGGGAATTTTTTTTATTTTATATATGGGGACATACGAGGCCTCAGAGTGGCCCATTCTCTGTAGCTGTTTTTAGTTTTCTACTGTTTTTCGTTAATTGTTCCATAACACTGCATCCAGCTTTGGAACCACTAGCATATGAATTGTTCAGCCAGTGGCGACCTTGAAGACACAGTGAATGTAAAAAATGCCAACACCAAAATCCCAACTAGGTTTTTTAAAGAAAAGCTTTGGGTTGTTCTGTTAGGGATGTCAGCTGGAAAAGCGACTGTTTAATGAGAACTTTGGAAAAGCTTTTGGAAGTGCTGATTCTGTATCTTGGCTTCATCTTTTGTGTCTTGCTTTTTGTTTAAGTAGCTGTGTAAATTTACTTTGATCTGTGCTGTGTCCATATTTCTAATGGAAGCCTTTGATACCCTTCACCGTGTGTGTGTGTGTGTGTGTGTGTGTGTGTGTGTGTGTGTGTGTGTGAACAGTGGCCTTGTTATGTCTGGTTGCCTGCTGAAGACGCTAGACTTTGTGTCCCTTCTGAACCTCTGCGCTTTTACATTTTAATCAACACTGTTTTTTTCTGTGTGAGCACAGTAATAAACAGCGCTGGATGAAGGTCTGGATGAAGCAGACTTTGTTCCAGCAGATTAATTGTTTGGGTGTGTGTGTAGTGAGGGTTGCGCTTCTGGGTTAAGTGTGTTTGTGTGGGAGTGTGTCGGACTCTCTTCTCATAGATTAACCCCGCGCTTTCTTCCTGGGCTTTGGGGCCGCTGCCTAGCCAGCCGTGATAATTAGCGCACAAGACAATTGCCCACCTTCCTCTCGGGACCAGCGTTTTGTTCTCTTAATCTGGTGCCTTAAATAATTAAAGTTGTGCTGAAACCCGCCTGCTTTCGCTTCCCCACCCCAGCACCCACCCCCTCGCCCTTCATTCCTTTCCTGCTGTTTCTCTGAGGTGCTGGCAGGAAGACTGTAGAGAAGTTTGCTTTGTCTTGTCTTTATTTTACTCCTAGAAAGTGTCCAAGTGTGTATGTGTGTGTTGATGCCAGCTACCATCTGTTAATTGTCTGGCCTTTTTTGTTCTTTCCTAGCACTTGATTGTTCCGAGTCTTATGACTAAGAGATGGGTTGGTTCATGAATTTGTTGGTGTGTTGTGTGTGTATGTGTGTGTGTAATAGAGGTCTGGTGCTGTTCAGTTCAACAGTAGTGTTATCTGCTGATAATTGTGAAAAATAAAACAAAAAAAATCATAAAATTTTCATAAAATGACCAAACAAAAATATGCATAACTGAAGAAAATGTATACACAGCAGAAAGTATATATTTAACATACAATAAGATCAGTTTAGTAAGTTAGTTTGCTGTGTTTACCCTTTCACATGTATTAGAAGTTTATTTTTCTTTTGGAGACCTGCTTTCAGTTTGTTCACATCATCAAAGTTCAGTATTAGAAGTTGTTTGTATTTTCTCCTTTCTGCAATCCCAAGCATTAAATATTTAGTGATGTCGAGGTCTGGAATTTCAGTTCTCAGTAATATGAGAACTCCTGCAGCTTATTTCTCCTTTTCTCATTGAGAGCTCTTATTGGACCCATATCTTTGTGTGGTTTTCTAACAAAGAAAGGATGGACAAAAACCCTTCTGTTTTTCTTTATTTTATTTTTTTTATTTGGTACTGAACACAGACAGGAGCTTGTTTTTTCTGGATTTCTCTCTGTAATTTATTCATTTTGAGCCTAAGGTCACCATGCCCAGTGGCAAGAATGGTATAAAGCAAACTCCCTCCCAAATTTGGACTGTGGAGCAGTGGACCTGGCTCCTCTGGAGTGATGAAACTCTGTACAATACCTTTGTGATAAGTTGTCGTGGTGTTAGTGAGCTGAAGTTGATTATCCAACATCATTAATGCTCTTGTGACTGAATGCAGTCAGATCCTCTTTCCAGAAGAGTAGCACAAGAAAGATCCCAGCTAATATTGTTGATTTCTGCAGAAACATTGGAATGACAGGTGTCTACAAACTTTGTTGACATGTATAGTATGGTGCAACGTTCAGAGACCAGCCTTTTCTTTAGGTTCAAGTATAGAAATATAGCGCAAGCTCTTCTAAGTACAAGTTTTTGTTTAGCTCTGCCGTCCTTCTTAAAACCCGCAAATTGGTACTGCATACGTCCAACAAAAACTCTTCCCAAATGTGTCACTGACATAATAACCCCTTTCAAAAACATTCACACAAGCAACACCCCAAACTCACCTCGGCTGCCCCGCAAATGTTTTTCTCATGTGCATCTAAAACAGCTGAAAGGAATACTTCTGAGAAGACTGCGTATAAAATGGTCCAGGTTCATAAATATTGGAAAGGTTAATGGCAAATAAGGGGCAAAACCTGGAGGTTCCAAACTGGAGTTTTGAAAATGCTCCAGAGAAAATTAGGCTGCTAAAACTGTCCTCTACAGATAAACAGCACTTAAAGCTTTTATATTAGAGAGAGGAGAATATCAAGATCCACTTTTGTTTGAGATCTGAAAACATCCACAGGTGTTTCGGTTCATCCTACTACTCTGAGAAGACAACGCTGTGGAAAAAATACAAGCTGCCAAAAAGCTTTTACAGAATTCTATAATGTAGAGGAAGATTTGATTTGCTTAATTTATTACTGGGATAGTTTTGATCATGAGAAGCGGAAAATGTAATCAACTCCTAAGCCTAAACTTTGAAACTGTGGAAAGATATCTCTGCAGATTTACCTAAAGAACTGAAATTAGAGTCAAGAATGAGGATGAGTAATGTTGAGGCTCCTGTGTTAAGTGTGTTAAATTTGTTTTTTGCTTTTTTTTCTCATGCTAAAACAAAGAAAAACCTTAAATTTTAAGTTGCAAATATGTGACTTAACTGATGACACACTAAACCATTTCTCTTTCTCATTTGACTATTTATTTATTATTGATTCATTTTTTGTTAATTTACATAAAGCATACCCAAACAAGCCATACAGTACTATCAAATCAAATCATGATATAATAAAATTTTATCATCAAGTATGTTTTGTTTTTCAATTGCAATCCTGGAATCAGGGTGTGCTTCCAGTAACCCCACTTCCCATGTCACTGGTTTGATGTCCTGTTTGATTGGAAACCTTTGCACAATGCTATAGACTGTTGTAGTCTTTTTGTAGTAAGTAGAAAATGCATATAGTGGTCTCCTCAAGACTTCTTACTGTAGGGGAGACCAATAGGGCCGTTATTGTTATGCAAGCAGCCAGCTACACCCTGCCAAATTGAGCAGGTAATTAATGTTTTTTTTCCCCTTTCAAATCAAGTTCTAAAATTAAATCAAATTTTATTGACTACTCGCGACGACTGGAGTGTATTGAGTCTGTGGGCGTGTGTGTGAGTGCTGACCTCATTCAGCTCAGTCATCACAGCTCTTTGGCTCTAATCTCATTCTCCACGGCCGTCTCACCAGTTAGCAATCCCCTTACAGCTCTACTGAGACCACGGAGAATACACACACTCTTAGTCTCTTACATTCACACACGTAGAATACACTTACGATGTAGCCACACGCACACACCTCCCTGTCATACCCCCCTGCTAAGTTCCTGTCCCTCGACAGATGTGTTTACAGGATGTCATCATCTGACCCTGGCAGGTCAACACATCAGTCAACCCCACGAGTCTTCATTAAGTAGACTAGGTTTCCCTCATGGCTGTTCTCTTTAATTATTCAGTGTTGTTTAGCCTGTTTGTGTCTGCGTCAGACTGACTGTAGATCTGTAGTTTTACCCTCTGATTGACAGTGGTAGTGCAATTAAGCATACACAGCTCAATGACTCATGATGTATTTTTGTCCCAACCTCTCATTAGTCCACATTAAGCACCTTTCTCTCTTCATTTGACTCTCTCTCTGTCCCTCTCTCTCTGTCTCTCTCTCTCTCTCTCTCTCTCTCTCTCTCCCTCCCTCTCTGTCCCTCTCTTTCTCTCTCCCTCTCTCTCTCTCTCTTTCTTTCTATGTCTCTCTGTCTCTGTCTCTCTCTCTCTCTCTCCCTCTGTCCCTCTGTCTCTCTCTCTCTCTCTCTCTCTCTCTCTCTCTCTCTCTCTCTCTGTCTGTCTGTCTGTCTCTCTCTCTCTCTCTCTCTCTCTCTCTCTCTCTCTCTGTCTCTCTCTGTCCCTCTCTCTATCTCTCTCTCCCTCTTTCCACTATTTCCCTCACAGTTTTGTAATTTTTTTTCTTTTTTTTTTCTATGGTTTTGTATATTTATGTATCTTGCTATGTGATAAGGATATTCACCCAAAAAAAGAAAACAGGAACATGGTTAAGGGTTTGACCCTGTACAGTTCCCTGCTGGTTCAATTGACCGAGAGAAGGAGTTTACATGGGAACCCAGCCCTCTTTTTTACCTTACTGTGTGCATGTTCACTGTTAACTTGCGTATGTGTTTGATTGCACTTTCAAACTGCAGTGTCAGCCTTTTCACACCAACTCCAAATATCTGTGTATATACACTGTATGGACACACATGGAGATTTGTATGTGGATGCAGATGGCTATGCATTGCTTGCTAAAGTGTGTGACTCTGTGGATCTTCACAGCCCGTAGAGAAGAGGAGGAGCTGGAGGAGAAGAAATCTATAAAGAAAAGAATCAAAGAGCTGAAAGTGCTGGACCCAAAGATCGCTCAGAACCTGTGTAAGTACATTGTCTGTCTGTATCTCTCTCTCCCTCTCTTTTTCTCTCTTTCCCTCTTTTTGGCCTATATCACGCAGGGTTTTGGGTTTACCTTGTTGTACCTGCAGCCAAACAGACCTTTTACAGACTGTTGTTTGTTCTGAGGCATCCCCCTGACTATGATTGGTACATATGTCACCTGTGCATCTGGACCATGATTCTTGGCTGTAATGATTGAACAGATATGGTAGTTCATAAACTGAGATTGATAGTGATTCAGTGATTGCTGAGGAGGCTCATTTACATATTATAGCCTTCTGCGATATAAAGAGCTGTATTGTAATAACCATTAAAAAGAATGCTTTGCTAGTCCAAGCTGTGCATTCACAAGAAAGTATGAGAAGAAGAGAGAGAGGTAGTGCTGAGAACTTGGACTGGACCTCTAGTTGGCTTCTGCTAGAAAGCCACACCCCCTCTTGATGAAAAACTTTGTTTTAAGATGTAACATAATAAAGCAGAAGGAGCTTCAGGGATGCCCCCCCTCCCAAACTTCAAGTTATTCCATGACTCATATGTGGGTGAGATCTTTAGACAGCCATTAGGCAGCGTACGTTTTCAACAGCTCCCTTTTCTCTCTCTGTCTCAGCGCCTGTCTCAGTCTGCCTGTCTTTCTTTTTCTCCCTTTCTGTAAGCCCCCTGCAGATTTTATGTGGTACCAGATGTCACCATTACACACTCCGTATGCTCTGCCACATGCATTTATCCCATTCCTTGTACCTGTTTATCAAGTTACAGACAACCAGGAAACGTATTTCTCCTGTTTCTAGTCTGCCTACCTTAAACATCATCCATTCACTCAACAAAACCTTCAGCAACTGTGTAATTGGCGATCTGAGAGGTGGCTTGGAATTCATCAAGGAAGCAACCTGACCACTTCTAGTCAAATCACGCTCTTTAACATCTCTTGGTCACTGTACCGCAATAAAACGCTGCCAGACCATGCTCTGCTTTATTAAACGAGGAAGCAGAGTGGGCTGCAGTCAGCGCTGGCAGTATATACAGGGCCACGCGAGGGCATCTATGTGATGGACGTGGAAAGACAAAGATCTATTCTCTGACATTGTCTGACACCATTGGAATATCACTTGTGCTTTAACTGAAGTGTGCAAGCAAATGCACATGGGTTTCATAGTGGTTCAAAAACATTTGTAGAGAGATTGAAATGTATTGACATGCCGTGCTACCTGGACCATGACTTGTAAATCACCTCGAAGAACAACTCCAGAAGCTTGTGCTTAAATATGCTGCCCATCTTTTAGTCCATCGGCTTTGGCCATGCTGCCAAACTTTTAGCTCCAGCTTTACAATTAAGAACCACCGGTGTCCACCGGATTTCAGAAGTTGCATTTGTGAGTGCATGTGTGTGAGAAGTTCACTGATTCCTCCACTTCATTAGGTTTAAGTCGGATGCCTTGTGACCTTTAGTTCATACATTAAAGCAAAATGGAAGTAATCAGCCAAAGCTGTGGTGATAAATTAAGCAAATAATTGATAGCTAGGGAAGAGGGGGAAGGGTTTCCATTTATCTTGGATTGTGAAGGCCATAGGCCTTTGTGACACAGAGCAATGGATCATTTAGGTGCCATTGTCAAACTCCCTCTTTCTTTTCTCTCTTGTCTCAGCCATTTTCCTGGGTTCTTTCCGTATGCCTTATGAAGAGATCCGGAGGATGATTATGGAGGTGGATGAGGAGCAGTTAACAGAGCCTATGATTCAGGTAATATCTCATTTACCCTCTGTCATTTACTATTCTTTGTACAGGTCACCACCTTTCAGTAAAATTTAAGATTTTGATTGATGATATGTTGATGATATTTCTTTCATCAGAAGCTTTCAAACGGTGCCCAAAAAAATAAAAAAATGTAAAAAATTAATTCAATTAAATTTATTTTTTGTGTAAGATTGATGGAAAATAAGTTGATGTTGTAAACAGTTGTAACTGCTGTAAGAGCTAAACAACCATCTATTACATCGCAAATGGCAACCATTGGGGTCCAAGCACTAGGTACCAATATGGAGACGGTAAACATACATGATAGGCAGGTTGTTTAGAATGACCTCTGTTTAAAATAGATGTGGGATATCAAAAGCTGGTGTTAATTTTTGAACATAATAGCTGTTCGATTTTGCTACGGTAAGAAACAAAACATCAGAATTGCCTTTATTGTCACATGATCACAAGTACCAGCAAATTTACCCATCAACCCATCCATACAGGACAGGAAGACAGGGTGAGCCGCTGCATGATTGCACATGCCGCCATCATCAAAACATTCCACATCTCTACAAAACTCTACTTTGGATGTTGCAAAGTAGTTGAAGCAGCAGTTGTAGCCGTATTTCAGTCTCTGAATTAACCACAGTAACCATATTAAATTCACAAAGATTTCTTTGTAGCAACAGGGCTGCTGGAGATTGGTTTCTGAATCTGTCATCTTTTTCACCAGTAATACGTTTTCATATCTGATTTCCAGTCCACGGTACAAGGTGCCGAGTTTTCATGTTCCAAGTTATGTACCACCTTGTACTGCATTTACATTTACATTTATGGAATTCAGCTGACGCTCTGGAAGAGCAACTTACAAGGTTAATCATATAACAGGTAGGCCAATGTCTTGCCCAAGGACTCTTATTGGTGTAGCACAGCATAGTCACCCAGAGCGGGATTCGAACCTCAGTCTCTCACATGCAGTGGTGGCTGCCTGGAGAGTAGTGGTGTTATCCACTGAGCTATATCAACCACTGTTTAAATCACTGTTTATCTACACTGAGTTTACACCCTTACAAAGATGTTTAAGTTGTCTTGGTACTATCCAGCCTGGTTGGACTCCAAACGATGTTAATAAGGTGAAGTAAGTTTGAGCTGTAAAAAAAAGAAAAAAGAAAAAGACTTTCCCTGACCTTCAAGCCTGCCTTCTGCACAATAACTGCTGTCTCTTGGCCTGGCTGCATGAGTCACTTTTTGACACTGTACCATGTCAACTTCATTAGCTTTGTCTCGTTAGAGACAGAGATGCATGCTGTTGAGAAGAGAGAGGGGCTGGACGGTGCTGTCAGTACTGTACAGAGGTCATCAGAATGTTCTTATATCTCCTCAGAAAGCCCAGCTGGTTTCATTGTTCTTTACTTTCTTGCAGAGTTCCCGTTCTTTTTTCCTCTTTTCAAGCCCGTGTTCAGTAATTACCACTGTCAGCTCGGGTCCAGTGACTTAGAGGGGAATATGGGTCTAATGAGATGCATTAGGGGCTCCGATTTCTTTCTTCCTTCTTCTTACTCTGTGTGCCTCATTCATCTATCCACCCACCCCTCCTCATCTACAGCCCGCTGCAGCCATGTTGATACGTTTCACGACTCATTAGCATTCAACTACGTTAACCTGTCCTCTTTTTTTTTTTAACTCTCCCGTTTCCCCACACATTCCTTAATGGGCACCAAAACAAATATCCCTCTTGACACCTTCGCACCGCTTAGCGTAAAGGTGACATCCATAATGATCAAACTCTGCTCATGCTTTTGATTTGGCTTGTTTGATGTGTTGAAGGCTTGTGATATGTAAACAGGTCTTCTGCAGTGGGGATCGAAGGGTTTGCTTCAGCGACGTATAGCAGGTTTGACTAGGAGGCTTAGTAAATATTGGAATTTAGAAACCTGAGAGAGTCTGGGCCTCTCTTAGCCTGGCTTTGGTAAATTAAACAAACAAGCTGATGTTGAGCCCCCCTTTGATGTGCTCAGTTATTAAAAGTGAATTTATACCATGGCTATCGATGCTAGCAGCTAGGCGTTATGGATTTCCCCCTTCGTGAAATGACAGGTGGTTGTAGGGATGTTGATATATGAGATTTGGTGGAGATTATTCTTGGGAAAAGAGAGTGAACTGCAAAATGACAAACCATAGATCTGCTCTTTGATGAACCTATTCGAGGCTGATTGAAGGGGAATGTGAGGAATTACTTGGGCTAGTGTGCACTTAGTGATCAAGAGGCTCACAGACTGCACTGCTAATGTGTAATTGAACAGGTGATTCTTATTAAAGTGTGGGTGGCTATTAGTATCTCCCTGTAGCACTGAGGAGCTCTTATTTCTCATATAATTTAATCGCATCTGTAACATGCTCTGTCTAAATGTTCACATCACCTGGTCTATGGAGTTAAGTGGTTGTGATAAGTAGCTTAGCATTGTTTCACGTAATGTGTGCCAATGTACCTCAAAAATGATATTAAAGACTGTACTGTGCAATAGTAAGAGACCTCCTTTATTACATTTCCAGGCAAAAGGGCTTTAAGTTTAATTACGTTAATGGATATTGTGTACAGGCCCAGAAGTGCAGCACAGTTTTTTAGAACATATTTATCAGACGATTAACAAAAGAAAACAGGAGCTTCTAAAAATTAAGTAAACAAAGATTAAAAGATACAGAGCCAGGTCGCCTAACAACCAAGCAAGACCTGCTGGACTACCACAGTTGTTAAAATTAAATAAGCAGTACATGAAGATGATCCTGTCCATCCTTCCACTGTTAGATAACAGATAAAAGAAACTAAAATAGACAAAAGGAGACCTTTGGCAAAAAAAACAGCTGGTGTTCTCAGGACAATGGACTGACCACCTTAGAGTCCAGACCTAGGCTTTACTGAATGCGTTTGGGATTTCTTGGATCACAAGTATCAGAAAATACAACCACCTACTGAGACTAAACTGTGTAACCATATGAAAGCTAGCTTCCAAGGGTGGGCACGCTATATACTGCAAATTTTTAAAAAATGTTTTCTCATTAATTTTAATTTTAATAAATTTTAATTTTTTTCATCCATCCATTCATTCATTCCTGTAATTTCCCTGATTCAAAAACCTTTTTTTTTCAAAATTAAATAAATAAGGTCTCTGTACTGTATATAATTTTGTTATATGTGTATATACATAGTCTGCTACTGGAGATGTTGAAGTGCTGCCTGGTGATACTGTGTGCCTTCTCTTTCATCCCTGCCCTTTTCCTCTTAGGAGTAAAGATGGCTCCAAGATGGACATTTCTACTTTGTGAGGTCTTACTGCTTTGACTGATATAAGGGTAGAACACATCAGTGTATTTGGCCAAGGCATGTGTGGAAATGGGAGCTTCTGAGGATGAATGCTGGGGGCTACAATATCCTAGCTTTACTGGAAATCAAGGGGCTACATCAGTAACCTAAAGATATTGATTGAAGTTGTGCTATAAGAAGTTTTCACCTCCAGAAACTTTAATAAATAAACAGGGTGCTCCATGTTGTTGATGTTTATTTCTTTTTCTCTCTTTCTCTAAGAATCTGGTGAAGCACCTTCCTGAGCAGGAACAGCTGAATGCGCTGGCCAAGTACAAGAATGAATATGCCAGTCTGTCTGAACCTGAACAGTTTGGGGTTGTGGTAAGTACTGTAAGGGCAATGTTGAAATATATGTACATCCAACAGTCAATACCTTATCACAGAGTCTATGGCGAATCTATAATCATCACCTTATCACTGTATCTATGGCGAGTCTATAATCAATACCTTATCACCGAATCTATGGTGAATCTAAAATCAATACCTTATCACTGAAACTATGACGAATCTATAATCAATACCTTATCACTGAATCTATGACGAATCTACAATCAATACCTTATCACCGAATCTATGGCGAATCTATAATCAATACCTTATCACTGAATCTATGGCGAAACTACAATCAATATCTTATCACTGAATCTAGGGCGAATCTACAATCAATACCTTATTACCGAATCAATGGCGAATCTACAATCAATACCTTATCACTGAATCTATGGCGAATCTATAATCAATACCTTATCACTGAATCTGTGGGGAATCTATAATCAATACCTTATCACTGTATCTATGGGGAATCTATAATCAATACCTTATCACTGAATCTATGGCGAATCTATAATCAATACCTTATCACCAAATCTATGGTGTTTTAAAGACTTTATAGACTAATTATTATTATTCTGTGTTTTAATCTCTTCATAAGATTAAGCAATGAGAATCAATTACTGTCTATGGCTCTTCAGTTTACTCAACCACAGAGTTTAAATTGTTAAGGCATCAGAGGAGCTTTCTGAGCTTGCTCCAGTAACCTCTAGAGTGAAATTTTCTGGTTTAAAGCCTTGGAAAAACCTCTTCCCTTACATGATCTTTGGGGCAGATACTGGACATCCAGACTATTGCAAGTTACTGCTAGCATGTTAAAAACTGAGTACCTCCATTTAGCTTTCTCTTGCTGAAAGGGAGAGAACCATTCTCTGCTACCCATTTTGTTTTCAGTGTAGACGGAACCATTGTTTCCTTTATAGCTTGTGTGGATTCTACTAGTCCATTAGATATCCCAGTGATACCATGATGTTCTCTGAGTGCTTTGGTTTGAAGTACTTCACGCTCTTATATATGCACATTAGGTTTTGTGGTGTATTAACATCCTTTTCAGTAGACACACTGTTTTTCTGTTGTGAAATTGGAAACTAATTAAAAAGCTATCAGAGGTGTCTTATTTGACATATGTCTTAGTCTACATCTGAGAGAATTAGTACCATTTGTCTCCAGATCAGTGGCTAGGTTGGAAGTGAGGATCGCTGTGCATGTACACAAAACAGTGAATTCTGTCAAAGCAGTGAGACTGATGGATACAGTGTTGTGCTACAGTCAGTACACTGAAGATCTAGGATACTGTGGCTTAATCACCATTATTTAACCTTAAACAATCTTAGTTTTCATGCTAGATGCCACAGAAGTCGTGTCCATATCATGTTGGGTCAGAGTTATTACCAAAACAGGTATTTATTATCTTTATGAGAAAGCATTTTTTCAAAAAGTGGTCTTACATCATTATTACTAGAGCTCAGTAAGAAGGCAAGCAATGTCCCTATTATAGTTTATCGATTAGCTGTATGTTGGAATTAAATGCCAGGCATGCTTTGCCTTCCACTGGGCAAGCTGATGCACACACATCAGTGAGCAGTGATTGGTGGTTCAGGCAGACCAGCACAATTATTCACAAGCAAGGTCAAGTTCATGGTGCATAAGCAGCAGAGCGTTTGCTACAAGATATAAAGAGCATCAGCGTAATTTGCCTCATTTGTGACTGGCCATAACCTTTTGGCTCATCAGTAATCTGTGTGTGTGTATCAAAATAATAGATGTGCAAATAGGTGCACCCAGAATGGACCTGCAATGGCGTCTTGCCAGATTGTTAACTAGTGACTCAGAATGGCAGCGGGTCGTCTTTAGTGACTAATGACTAATGGTGATTAGCACAGGACACCATTAGGAACCTCTATAGCTTCATGCCGAAACCTGTTGCATTAGCAAACTTGGCAGCTTGACGCCATACTGAGAGACTCTACTTCTGTATGTGTAGCTCAGTAAATATCGGCCATATCCGTCTAAATCTATCATCTATATTGTTCCTGGTAACCTTTATCTTCCTTTAAAATAGCACTGCGATCTGACACTCCCTTCTGGGCGCAGCTATTCTTTGATGAAGAGTGCTACATATGAAAAGGACAAGTGCTAGTGCAGGTGTACAGGTGCAAAGCGGAAAGAGAGATGTACACACACACACTCTGTCAGCCTTCCTGTCTAATGGTCCTGTTTTCCTTGTGTTGTGTTCCAGGTGTTGCTCTGGGCAGATGTTATTGTTAGGCATAGTTATAGTTCCTGTTCTTACAAATTCAAAGGGAGACTGCAAGCATGTGGATTTCACAGTAATGAATGATGCACTGAACAGAGAGAGAGAAAGAGCGAGAGAGACTGCTGTTGCTCTAGCAACCAGTAATCAGGCCCTGTTTTTGGAGGGTTGTGCGTGTATGTTTTCAGGTGAAGAGTGAGGAAAGTTTGAATCAGGAGAACCGAGCCAAACAATAGAGGGAAAATATGAAGCAGCAGGGGGTGTTTGTCATGGTCTTCTCATATGCGTGTATGTGTGGAGCTACTCTTAAAGGCTTCTTTACTCTTCTTTCGTGTTCTTTTCTCTACCGAGTCTTCTAACAAAGTTTATACACCAGAGACAGAAAGCGTTCGGGGTCTACAGGGACACACACACACTCAGTGTGTTGCGGTAGAGGTGCTGGGTGTGTGACTGAAGTGGTGATTTGGCTGTATGATGAGGTGCAGCTCAGTAGCTGCGATTCCCTCTGGATCCTCTGTGGTGCCAGAGTCTCCTCTGCAGCACCTAGCACTGACAGGTGGATATGAATATTATAGAAGTGTCATCTGTGTTTGTCACAGGTGTTTGCTGTACAGGGATTGTAGGTTTTAGCCAGTTACCTGAGTATGCCTACAATAAGTGGTTTTACACTTAAAATAACAGGGCAAGGTTTCATTTGTAGGATTAGGGAAATTCTGTTGTTGGTAAATGTGAGGTACAGATAGCGTTCAGTTTGGTCAGGTAAGTGTATTAGCTAACGTTTCTATACCTTAAATGTATTTTAAATATAAATGCGGTCCCTCTAGTGATCTCGAGAACATACACTTATAACTAAAGCATGAATCAGCATACCCAAACTTCTAAAGGGTAAATAAATGGTTTTACACTCATCGCCAAAAGAATAGATTCATTCAGAAGGAAGCGTGGCTTTTGCAGTGCTTTTGGGAAGGAAGATAAAGGTTACCAGGAACTTTAACGTGATGATAAATTTTGACTTTTGCTAACACAACATGCCAGAAATCTGATAATCCATCCCATGCAGCTTGAATATTCTCACACAGTTCCTGCAGATTTTGTGGTAGGTGTGGAGGTGGAGTGACACAGGACCTTCTGGATATGTGACACAGATTCGCTGGTCGACTCCAAGAATTTAAAATTGACTGTTGGTGCATCACAGTACCTATTAAAGGAGTGTGCGCTGAAACTTCATCTGTAGAACGAAGTCTTTATACTACATCATTTTTCATTTCAAAAGGACTAAGGAAAATGAACTTTTATGATTATAAGACCTGTAAAAGCTTTTTTTGCTGAGGTTAAGAATTTAGTTTTAGGTTAAGTTTAGAGCTAACATGTAGGTTTCTACTTTTACAGTACTCTACAAATGCTCAACTAGCCAAAAATAAAAAAATTAACCATTAACAGTAAGCCTGTAAAAAAAGCTATGAAGCATACCAATAAAGTAAAATACGCATTTTATGCATAAAAAAATCTGTTTTTCTTGACAAACGTCCAATAACCTCACAGAATAAGACATGACGTAAACATGGCATAAATCTTATAAATACATGTCATAAATACATATATATTAGGCAGAGTCACCATACATACATACAGTATGTACATCACATACAAACTATATGTATATCATGATGAAGATGATGAATATTTAAACTCTTTATTTCATCAGGCATGCAGTAGGTTGCTTTTGTTTTTTGTTTTGTTTTGTTTTGTTGCTCTAAGGGTTGCGGAGTTGGATGCTGCTTGGTTTTTCCCGGTGACATGTCTTCTTTTCGCACATATGAATCCAGAATAAGCCTATACATGCAATAAAAACCTGATGACTGATCTTAATCCAGCTCCCTTTATTAGATTTCTTACTCTGATTTCTAGGCCGTAATCTGACCTGACAGATCAGGGCTTTTTGCGTAAATGAAAACCTAAATAAAGGTTTGATTAGCTGAAGTAGATGTTATATGGCACCTATAAATACTAGACTTACTCGAGTAAAGATTTGGAAATACTTTAGCCAAGACAACATAATATAATATAAACAAAAAATATAAATATAAAAGAAATGCTTAAAATCCATTTCTATTCAACAGGTCTGTCCAACCTAATATGGTGTACATACTACTGTACAGAATCTGAGTAAAATCTGAACAACTCTTTTAAAGCCCTTTTCTCTTTAGTATAAACAATAAAACAGTAGGACGTAGCAAGCTTGGGTCTTGGTTCTTCTTGATGAAGATGGCTTAAATTTGTTACAATTCACCTTCAGCTCATCTGATTTAATTTAATGAAGCACTGATTAACCAAACCTGATGACTAACTACAATTAATAGTGGGCTGCCCCAAGGACAGATTTGGAAATGGTGAACACACACACACACACACACACACACACACACATGTGAATTCCCTTCTTTTTGTGTTACTGTTATTTGTAGTCATTGCAGTATTAGCTTCCCAGTTAAACTGCTTTTTAGAAATACAGTACATTTCTTAAACTTTCCCAAATCCCGTATGTATAACCCCACGTCAAGACAGTTTGTGTTTCCCTGTTAGTTTCCCTCACAGGAGTCATGAGGATCGCAGTTGTGTGCTTTATTGTGGTCTTTGGTTTTTACGTTTTTTACCGTTTTAACAGTGAGATGCAGACGATGAGCCTGAAAACCGCAACGCCCAACTCTTGAGTTGTATTTTTCTCCCGTGCAGCGAAGACGTGCTGATAAAAAATTCCATGTATCTCTCTCTCTGAGTGTGCTGTGACTTTTTTTCGTGGTGCTAATCCTTCTCAAACATTTATGGTTGCGAGAGCTTTGAATTGGAGTCTGTTTCATCGCAGATTAGATGCCGTGTGACACGCGCAGAGGATGCTTGTAACAAGTAGGCAGAGTGTTTACACACATAAATTAGGCATTTATCTCTGCCCCATTTTTTTCCACTTCTACCCTCTGTTTTCGTTTGGGTTCGATTCTTTCTCGCAGCATTCGCGTGGCTTATCTGTAGCGGGAGGGAAATGGCCCTTTGTACTAATGCCCTCTCGTTTTGTTTGTTTGTACATGGGCGTGTATGAGAATAAAGGTACATCTTTATTATTATTATAATTATTTGTTTATTTTTTGTTAGAATTAATTGGTTAAGCAACTTGACAGGGTCAATTTGTTTTGCTCAGAATCAGATTTGCCCTGAGCCACCGCCATTGTCATTTAAATGCAGGAGGACGACGGGGTCCGGTAAAGACGCCCCCTCTTAAATTGGGATTGCTGCCCTTAAATTTCACTTCACAGGTGATTTATTATTATTGCATATTCACGGCCTATGCAGGTTGTGTGCTTATTTGCTGTCTGTTTGGATGCTTGTATCAGTTCAGTGGCAGCTTTAATGTTTAGCATCCACTGAGAAGACAATAATATCTGATTATGGGAAATGGCTCTAGACATATTAATCATTCTTGCTTATTGAGTTACTTATCTACGTGCTGGATGCACTATTGCCAATCTGTTTTCATTGTGAGGAATTAGGCCTCAATCCCTCGCCGTCCCTCGCACACATGCCAGCGCTCACACGTGCATGCTACGCAAGATAAAGTAAGCTGCGGGGCTCCCGACAAACCAATAATGCATCATCTGCCTTTCGAACGGTTGTCACCAGTCTGTATCTCTCTCACGCATGAAGCACCCACCCCCCACACTTCATCTAATTGTGCCCTCGGAGAGCGCTTCCTCTCGCCCTCACTGTGTCCACAGGGCGTTCCATCAGCATAGGCGCCGCTCCGGAGCCCCCCACATTTAGAACGCAATATTTCCCAATTTGCGGTAATTGTGTAACGGCCGTAATTCGACGCCGCCTCTCGTGCGTTTTCCCCCCATGGACGCGAACACACCAATTAACTCCAGCACACGCAGCCTCGATCGCATCATCGCCAACATCCATTACCATTGCCTAGCAACACAAAAACCATGGCCTTCCCTTACATAAATAGCTTTTTTAAAATGCCAAATCCAAAAGCAGCACGCACATCGCAAGTCTGAAAGTTATTTCATGAGGAGTTGGCGGGGAGAAAGGAGAAAGCTGTATAGAGGAGACAGAGGGGTTAGATTTGGTGTTGCGCTACAGTGTGCTCTTGCTCACTCTGCTGTATGTGTGTGGAGTATTGTGTTGTTTTGGTAGAAGTTATATTCTAGGTGCCAAACTGGAAAAGAGCATTTCCACAGGAAGAAATAACCATGTTTCCATCGTAACCAACAAGCAGTTAGCGGGAAAAGCAAACACTGGAGAAACCAGCTGACATTTCACACCCTACTTATAATGGCATTGGCCAAGTTTTATATCTTGTTTGTCTCTGTATTGGAGGATCAAATTCATCAGTCAGTGTTTTATATTTACGTTTTACTGCTTGGCCTCTTCTGAGGGACTATCCTTTGTCTTCTTACATGTAATTCACTGTCAGAGAGGACAGTTTGCACAGACTGGTCAACTAGTGCCTTGTTGCCTACTGCTGTGATGATGCTTTAAGCTTGATATCAACTTGTTAGCGATCGCATGATTGTGACACTAACAATGCAGTGGTCTCAGAAGGGCTAACAGGTGAGGCACCGGATAATTTCAGTGTCCGTATGTCTGGTCTAATAAAGGTTGCTACTGACTTGCGCGGTTTGGCTTCATCACTGATCCTTCTCTTATGGTTTTATTCATGCTGTTATAATAAGTTGATGTTGGCTTTAATCAAAAAAAACGGTGGACTTTTAAAAATCTCCTGTAGTGCAAACCATGCTGTCAGTGGTCAAAACTAGATATCTGGGTGCATTCTCTGGGAGCATTGCGTTCCAATCCTGCACATGTTAGCATTTCCTCTGCTCACAGCACCCCTGATTCAACTAGGCACCCTCATCCTGAGTGTTAAAGAAAAACACAAAAATATGCAGAGCATGTGCTGCTCCAGGTTCAGAATTTGGAAACCTGCATGCAAGAGTAGAGTGGGCTGTGAGTGTTGGGGTGTGGGAGAGAAAGAGAGAGAGAGAGCTCTGGTTATATTTCTATTGATATAATATCAAATATTTCATTATCTAATAGTGTGCTTCCCCCTCTGCTGCAGATGAGTGATGTGAAGAGACTGAGGCCCAGGCTGAACTCCATCCTCTTTAAGCTGCAGTTTGAAGAACAGGTGAGTCACCTGAGGCCCGACATCCTGGCAGTGAATGCAGCATGTGACGAGGTGAGGAAGAGCAAAGCCTTCAGCAAGCTGCTGGAGCTGGTGCTTCTGATGGGGAACTTCATGAACGCCGGCTCACGAAACGCCCAGTCCTTCGGCTTCGACCTCAGCTCCCTCTGCAAGGTGGGTTTACCTTTTGAGTTCGAGAGAAACTTTATTGCCCTGCTCTCCCTCACCCAGAAGGTAGCCACTGACCACCACTGTATTCTCTCCAGAGTTTTCAGCTTCTCTCAGATGTTCTTTTGCAGATGAGTGCCTTCCACCTACCGCAAAACAAAACGTCAATACAAAACAGTGCTTTTTTTTTGTGCGCTGCTGTTGCTTGTTTGTTCAGTGCATGAAATATGTGCTTTTATCCTTTATCTGATTATCTGCCGCAGTTATATTCAGCTCGGCTTGGGTTGATTCTGCAGACAGTGCACACAAATGCATGTGCGCCCCAGGGTCATTACGAGAGCCTCGCATCAAACGAAAGCGCCATGTTGTCTCTGTTCCTCTCTTTTCATGGAAAGATGCGGATCGGATGATGGTTCTTTTCGAAGCTTGGGGGAGGTTGGACCGCCCCTGCCCCTTTGACCCCTATCGGCCTGCACATCTAAAGTGCCTCTGGTGGGCTGCTGCCATTTTGTTTGCTGGGATTTCATTTGATTTAACACTATCAGGCACCAGAGACCACTATGTCTTCTGGTGTCCATCAAAGCCGCGGAGGCCCAGAAGTACTTTATGGCTTTTTCATCCTCTCCGGGAGAAACGTCTGAAAGAAATTACACAATTCAGACTTGTCTTTGTGAGTGCGTGGGTGCGTTTGCTCTTCCGCTTACCTAGATGGCAAAATTCAGAGGTGTTCTTTTTCTCCCTCCAGCCATTAAAATGTGGGTATTTGTATAGGCGGGTGAGGAGTGGGGAGAGGGTTGGGTAACTGAAAACTAATGCTGGTCTGATTGTTGCTTTTGTGCATTATGTAACTTGCACATATCTTACTGAGAAGGAGACTACCTTACCCCTTTCAGCGAGCCGTGTATCTTGCCTTTTTATTTATTTATTTACTTTATTTTTTATCCTTTTCAGGCTTTGAGGCATATTTGTTCGTGTTAGCTGTAATCAGAGGTGCGGAATATGATGATTTCACCCTCTGAAGAGCTTTTTTTTTTCTCTAAACAGAATCCAGGTGTAAGACTGAGTCCTGATCGAGAATAAGTGTGTAGGGAAAATGAAAGAGAAAAATAGAAACAAAAAGGAGAATTTAATTACCACTCCAACCGAGCCGGTTTATCTAGGCAACCATGGCAACCCACTGCTCATTCTGCAGTTTCTCTCCTCTCCGTCTCTCGTTTTCTTTCTCTTGCCTACTCTTCCCTTTTGGGCTGCGTCTCAGCTCCTCTGAAAATGGTCATTACCGCATTACAGCTGAGTAGCCAGGCCGGTGTCCTCTCAGGCTGATAATGAAATGCCTCTCCGTCTAATAAGTCTCCTATAGCACCTGACAAAGGAGCTCCACACTGACAAACACGTTCACATTTCGAACTTTATTAGAGGCAGAGGCCCATGGGCTGCTACAGGAACATCTGCTTTTTAGTACTTGTAATGATAGGACATGATGACTCTGAGCTGCAGAGGACAAGATGAGAGAGCAGTGATACAGTGGTGTTGATACGGTTCCATATCAGAACATATTTCAACTGTATCGTGAAATCAGGAATCCATCGTCATTTCAAGTCTCGTTTATGCCATTTCTTCCCATTATGGATGTGTGTTATGTGAATAGTCCCAAAAACAATAAATACGGGGAATAAACTTTACATTTACTTTGCGTTAACCCATCACTGGTCATCAGGTTTCATCCTGGAGATCAGGCTTCCTCCAGTATTTGGCCAAATCACACGCATCTTGTCCAACTAATTAGGCGACCGAAGATCTGGATTGGATGTGTTTAATCAACGTAGGAAGTCAAATCTCTGGGTAAGAAGGTCTTCAGTTGCAGGGCTGGTGACCACTGCATTGAACTATATGACCATGATTACCATGATTAACATATATGACCAAAATTAGACAAAAGAGAGGGGTGCAACTCTTCCCTTAGTTCATTGCAGCAGGGATTATTTGTATTAGGGGTGCATGGTGAGTAATGATAGGATTAGGCTTTAGCAGCAGGTTACAATGCTAACAGTGGAGCCAGTGTGTCTTGCGCTTATGAAGTGAAATATAAAGTGTACGAGTGCAAGAGATGAAAGTGAAGAGGTAGTAGTACAGTCAGAATGTGTGAAGAACCACACAGCAGATCTGTCCAGCAGTCTAACTGGGTGTGAGAAGAAGCTGTTCATAAGTCTGGGGAACTTGGACTAGACATTCCTGTCTTCCAGATGGAAAGGATGTGAACCGTCTGTGTGCGGTGTGAGATCCTTCCTGAGACTGGAGGGCGCCTTGCCTTCCGTTCGTCAAATGTTAGCTGAATCATGCTGTAATGAATATTAAAGGAGACCTGTTGTGTTTGCTGTTTTGCTGTTTCCTTTAGTATTTTGTACCTTTTGTGCATGTAAGTGGCCTGCAGAGTTATAAAGCCCAAAGTAATTCTCTCACACAACAGTCCACTTTTCTCAGCTGTTAAGGTTATGGCCTTTCAGTCCTTTTTTCTTTTTTGTAAAATAAACACACCCTCAAGCTTACAGATATAAAAACAGACCTAACTAACATGTCCTGCTTCATTCTAGCCTGCGAAGGTGGATCAGTTCTACCAACTCATTTTGCTTGACTGTCAGAATCCGGCTCAAACTGATATAGCAGAACCGACACCATTGTAAGACTGCTCACAGCTCTGTAGGGGCGGAACTTGTAGCAGGATACCATTCCAGTGGATGACCAATCAAAACTAAGTGGCCAAGTTGACCATTCAGAGCCACACTTGGCTTACTGGGAGGCGGGGCATAAAAGCACAGGAGCTCTAGCAAAGTGTTTCAGATGGACAGTGAAAACAGATGTACAGTATGAGGGGTAAAATATTGTGCTTTGGAGGAATTGCAGAATGTACATCCATTCTAGATCAGTGTGCTCAGATTACAGCTGTAATACATTTAGGTAAAAATAGACTCATACTTTTTTGAGATTCTGATGGGTTTTATCATTTAACACTAACAGTCCAGTAACTGATTATTAGGACAGGAAGGAGCTGTTTGATGGGCAGTCAAAACATCAGCACCAAAAATGGTCGTTGCGTGGCGTGTTTGCAGACAGGACTGGAAAAAAAAAGTCAGTGGTTTCGTCAGATAGGCATGAGTAACGTGTGGTCGACTCGTGTGAACTTAATTCTGATAATTTTATTTAATATCATTTTTAGCTTATTGAATTTGTCGACATGCTTTTCTGCCCTATATATTCTAAAGTTTATATTTACGGATTGCTTCTGTTCTGTTCTGCCGCTAAAACTGAAAATCAGTATATTTGTGCCATTAGATGGTAAAATTCATGGAGTTATTTGAGAGAACCTGAAACAAAGTTCTGACTGTTCACATGCTCCAGCTTTCCCCATGCTGACTTTTCAGATGCCATCTCGAGGTGAAAAACGGCTGTCTGCACTCTCCCTTCTTATTTCTCATCGCGTTTCAAATGATGGCGGGATTTTGCTCCGCCAACAAATGAGTACAGAAAGAGGGGGAGAGCAAGACAGCTGTGCCTCTGCTGACGGGCGGAGAGCGACAAAGAAAGTGTGCCATTCCCCGCCTTTCAAGTTGCTCGCCTGAGGGACCCGTCCTGATGTTCTTGTTCAATGCCTGTGTTGATCTGGTGGTTAGTTTGTTTGTTTGTTTTTGTTGTTGGAAGTTTAACCTGTCGCACGTGTGCCGAGTTCTTCTACTGCGTCGTGTCTGGTGCCTGTTTACTCTTCAAAGGAGTCTTCTGAGCTGCACAGCCATGTTCCTTTGTGGCTTCTTCTGTGATCTTGCTTCAGAAGGAAATATTTAGTTCTCATTGACGCTTTTTCTGCTCTAACTCAGAAAGCCTTTTTGTTGTCAGAAGCCCACAAGGTCAAGACCAACTGCACAAAAACCAGAGTGGTGGAAAAGAGAGGCGAGGCCACACAAGGTCTTGGCCAGCTAATAAGCGCAACCCTCACAAACACTCCAACGGAGGCTTCTTGTGTTTAAATGCTGTAGTAATTATTAGATTGTATGCTTTACTTCGCTGTTTGTGGGAAGAATATTTTCTTTTCTCTCTTTCTCCAATTTTTTGATTGCCAGCCTCTCCCACTTGGTGCTGTGTTGGAGCAACTAAGCCTAATTTAGTGTTGTCCCACGGTTCTGCTTCCAGATTTCCTCGCTGGCAGAAAACACTGCGCCCTCCTTGTTTGTGCAAGTACAAAAGCCACTATCAGAGCGAAGAAAGCAATGCAGGAAAGAAAAGAAAGAGAAAGTTAATTTTCATTTATTCACTGTGTTTCCTCTTTCTTTTTTTCCCCTGTTTTTCTCCCTCCCTCCCTCCCTCCTTCCCTTCCTTCTCCCAGATCTCTTTCACTGATGGTTTTGCCGATACAAGGAATCTCACCAGGTGATCAGTGTGTCAGAATCAGAAGAGCACACAACCCCGCTGAGCTTAATAACGTTTGAGCTATCGCTCCTAATCAAATGCTCTTCGCATCCTGTTTTCCCCCCTTGCCTCTCCGGGGCACCTCGGCCTTTACAAAGGCCCGTATCCGTATTGCCGAATGGTAATCATAATTGACAATGAAAACATCTTGCTTTTCCAATCTGGCCGCAATTTCAGAGCGTGCTATCAAATTAACTTGTCAGGCACAAAAGGAGACTGCTGCCGATGGCTTCTTTCAAGACACTGTTTTCCTCACGCTCTCTATCTCCTCCCTTTTCATTCTCTCTCTCTCTCTCTATCTCTCTCTCTCTCTCTCTCTCTCTCTCTCTGTCCCCCCCTCTCTCTTTCTTTCTCTCTCCCCCCCTTTCCTCCTCTCCCCCCTCATAAATATTTACTCTGCTTTGAGTACGGAAGGGCGAATCGGGAGGGGAGCGATTAACAGTGGAAGACTAGTTCCAGCTGAGTTGCATGTCCTTCAGTATCTCTATGATGGCTGTTAACACTGTTTTGATCAGGGCTTGTATAACTGCATATTGTCGGAACAAAGCCTTGTTACATGGTAACGATACAGGAGGAAGTTGTTTCTCTTTCTGAACAGAAGTCAAAGGAACAAGGTCATTTTGGACCGTGTCTGTGGACCCAGTCCTTTTTAATTATTTTTAGTGTTTGTTGCTGTTCGTGTTAGTTTTAGATTTTAGATTATGATTTTAGTGGTAACTGATATGTAGTCGTTCACAGTAATTGCCATATACCATGCAAGAGCTTGCGACGGAGTACGGCTTTGAATAAGAAATGTCTGTCTGATGCAGAAAAGAGGCATGTTATTTGGATTTCTTGTTAAAGTGGTCAATTCATTTTTAAAAGTCAACTGAAATTTAAAAGGTTATTGATCAAATTTAATAAAGCTTCGTCTGCATTATCTGTTTCACGAACTACTCACATATTTGATATACAAATTCTATATTAAATAGCCATTAAGGATGTTTGACGTTTTTTGGTATATGCCCATCTTTGCTGTTGTTTATTTGCTCCTCCTGCTTGTCGGGACACCCCTGTAAATAAGAATATGTTCTTAATGGCTTGCCTGGTTAAATTAAAGCTTAAAATAATTAATAATATTAAAGTTCTTATAAACATAGCATTTCCATCCATCCATCCATCCCTTAATTCTGCTATTTGAAGCCATGTTAACATAACAGGTTTTTAGTGGGGGTGTCTTTTGTTAAATGCGGTTCTTTAAGCTGTCAAGAAGACCAAAATAAAATTCAGACTTACAGGATTAAACTAAAGATGATAAAAGTATGGAAAAGATGAATAAATTAGTTTTGTGTTATTGAACAGTTTTTCCAGCTGGTAATGTTTTTGTTTTAAATCATGTCCGTCAGTGCTTATATAACCTTATATAAGGCACTGCATATGTAAATGGTCCTCTGTTTTTCTTACTGTGCTGCAGTTGTACTTAACATCAACACTATGCCCAGCAGAGGCTTCATGCTTCACTATTGGCCTTAAGAAAGTCTGCAGTGGTTGAATTTTCACAGAAGACTTTTGGAGATGGTTTCAAAGGTGGCTTTCTAGCTCTTGGGACATGATGCTTCCTCTCGGCCGAGCTGTTTTGAGCGTCTGTGTTTTGACGTTGCATATTTGAAATTAAACATGAGCGCTTTAAAAAGACTTTTCAAAAAAGCGTGGTAAACTTTGACATAGTTACTCTCTCTTTCTCTCTCTTTTAGCTAAAAGACACCAAGTCTGCTGATCAGAAGTCCACCCTGCTGCATTTCCTGGCTGAAGTGTGTGAGGAGAAATTTCCAGATGTTCTCAGGTTTGCGGACGACCTGCAGCACGTGGACAGAGCCAGTCGAGGTAAGCACTTTTGAATCGTTTGCAGATTTGACATTTGAGTCGTGGGTCAGTAGCTGCATTATTAAGTGAATAATATTTAAGTATCCCAAAGGCGACTATTTTATGGTGTTGAAAACTGAATCCAGGAAGGTTTGACATCACTTATAGCGGACAGTTAGCATGTGTCGATATGCTGTCTGTGTGTTTGTAGGGGTTTATAAAGGCGTATTTGGTTGCTCCTAATAAGGTGTTTAATATGTGAAACTGAACAGAGATGACACAACAGTCACATAGTGAATGCCTCAGGAGAGGTATTTAAATTTACACTGTGGTTAACAGACTCCAGTGTCCATACGGCTTTGCAATGATTAACATTATAACAAAGTGTTTTTATGAAAATTAAGATCTTATTTTTAGTTTTTATAAATAATATTACAGAAGACATGCTCACAGCTAAACTGCATCTTAATGCAGATGGTACAATAGGCTATTCAATTGCTCTCTGAGTCTCTGAGTCTGTTGATGAACTGCAGACGGCCTCTCAACAACTACAGGCCTCATTGTCTGGACTAAAGTTGGTTCTTAATGTTAAGAAAACCCAATTTATGACCTGATCACATTCTTTGATCTCACAGTCTGTTGGTATTCATACTTTAGAAGCGATGTGTATGTGAATAGATGAAAAGCTCTCTTTAGAGTGCATATTTAAAACCTAGTGGTTAAAGTTAAAGGTCAGACTGGGGTTCTATTATTGTTACAGAACCTGCCTGAATTCTGCAGCTCGAAAAATACTGGGGTACTTTTCTAAGTGTGTTAAATCACGTGGACATTATCTATTTGCATGCCGATGCCTTGGTACTCCACTGTTTAGATTCTGTATATCACAGTGCAATATGTTTTATATCTAACTCATTTGGCCGTACACATCATTGTGTACTTTATGGTCTTGTTTCTTGGCCTTTGTTAAGCCTTCATTAAGCCTAAGAGGACAGCAGCACTGGGATATTTTTATTTACAAAGCTTTGCTGGGTAAACTCCCATTTTACCTTTGTCATTTTCTTGTCATGTGTTAACAGCTGCTATGACTCTCGCTCATCTTGAAGGTTGCTTTTTAAGGTACCTAGAAGTGTAAGTGTGCGTGTGCATGTCCGTGTGTGTGTGTGCTTGTGCGTGTACGTGTGTGTGTAGAGTGTGTGTGTGTGTAGAGTGTGTGTGTGTGTGTGCGTGTGCATGTGTGTGTGTGTGTGTGTGCATGTGTAGTGTGTGTGCGTGTGTAGAGTGTGTGTGTGTGTGTGCGTGTGTAGAGTGTGTGTGTGTGTGTGTGCTTGTGTAGAGTGTGTGTGTGTGTGTGTGCGTGTGTAGTGTGTGTGCGCATGTGTAGTGTGTGTGAGTGTGTGTGCGCATGTGTAGAGTGTGTGTGCGCATGTGTAGAGTGTATGTGTAGAGTGTATGTGTGCTTCTGTAGAGTGTGTGTGTTTGTGTGTGTGTAGTGTGTAGTGTGTGTGTGTATGTGCGCGTGTGTAGTGTGTGTGTGCGCGTGTGTAGTGTGTGTGTGCGCGTGTGTAGAGTGTGTGTGTGTGTAGAGTGTGTGTGTGTGTGCGCGTGTGTAGAGTGTGTGTGTGCGCGTGTGTAGAGTGTGTGTGTGTGCGCGTGTGTAGAGTGTAAGTGTGTGTGCGCGTGTGTAGAGTGTGTGTGTGTGTGCGCGTGTGTAGAGTGTGTGTGTGTGTAGTGTGTGTGTGTATGTGCGCGTGTGTAGTGTGTGTGTGTGTGTGTGTGTGTGTGTGTGCGCGTGTGTAGAGTGTGTGTGTGTGTAGAGTGTGTGTGTGTGCGCGTGTGTAGAGTGTGTGTGTGTGCGCGTGTGTAGAGTGTGTGTGTGTGCGCGTGTGTAGAGTGTAAGTGTGTGTGTGTAGAGTATGTGTGCGAGTGTGGCATGCCTTTATATGAAGAAAAAAATAATATTATATAAAAATATGAACACAGTAATTTGCACACCACGTTCCTGTCCATGCCTTTTTCAAATGGCTGATTAAGAAATAGCCAGATGAGTTTGGATAGCTGTGTGTTGAAATAACTATGCCTATCCCTAATCACAGTCTGCTCCACTTTAGAATTACACTGGAGTGAGTTTGAAATAACGGCTGAGAGTAACACAGCTCTTAAGACACATGGCGTGTGACTTGCTTGAAGGGTAAGATCATAGGCCCCCGCGCTGCGTGAAAAGATGCCTCGGTTGTTTGTTTGCGTCTGTCACCATCTGCTCTAACTTGCACTTGTAAAGCGTGGACACATGCTCTTATACTTAAGCATGGTAACTTGTTGGCTTGGTGGTACCTTCCTGGTTTATTGGTTGTTGTTTCTTTTCCCTCTCTGTTGATTCACTGTTGTGGCCATAACAAAGCCAAAGGTCTCCAGGCACCCCTTTTTAATTAGTGAATTCAGCTACTTTAATGTGCACCACAGATCCACAGCTTGCATGCACTTCATAGAACAGCATTGCTTACAGAATGGGATGCTCTCATGAGTCTGAGGTCACCATGTCCATGTAAGTGGCTCAGAAGGTGAGTGAGTGAGTGAGTGACTCAAAAGACGAGTGGGTGAGTGAGTGAGTGAGTGACTCAAAAGACGAGTGGGTGAGTGAGTGACTCAAAAGACGAGTGGGTGAGTGAGTGACTCAAAAGACGAGTGGGTGAGTGAGTGACTCAAAAGACGAGTGGGTGAGTGAGTGAGTGACTCAAAAGACGAGTGGGTGAGTGAGTGACTCAAAAGAGTGAGTGAGTAAGCGGCTCAGAAGACGAGTGAGTGAGTGAGTAAGCGGCTCAGAATACGAGTGAGTGAGTGAGTAAGCGGCTCAGAAGACGAATGAGTGAGTGAGTAAGCGGCTCAGAAGACGAGTGAGTGAGTGAGTAAGCGGCTCAGAAGACGAGTGAGTGAGCGAGTAAGCAGCTCAAAAGACGAGCGAGTTAGTGAGTAAGTGGCTCAGAAGACGAGCGAGTGAGTAAGCGGCTCAGAAGACGAGTGAGTGAGTAAGCGGCTCAGAAGACGAGTGAGTGAGTAAGCGGCTCAGAAGACGAGTGAGTGAGTAAGTGGCTCAGAAGACGAGCGAGTGAGTAAGCGGCTCAGAAGACGAGCGAGTGAGTAAGCGGCTCAGAAGACGAGCGAGTGAGTAAGTGGCTCAGAAGACGAGCGAGTGAGTAAGCGGCTCAGAAGACGAGCGAGTGAGTAAGTGGCTCAGAAGACGAGCGAGTGAGTAAGCGGCTCAGAAGACGAGTGAATGAGTAAACGGCTCACTCGTGTGTGGAGAGAATGCACTATATAGGAAATAATGAACAGAATTACATTACCTCTTGAAGGGTTCTGTTGACTGAGCGTAGCATTTCGCTACCTTGCTTGTTTAGCTTGCCTCTCAGTCAGTATTCCCAGCTCTGTAATTATTGCTTGCACGCCCCCTATAAGTGTATCGTCAGTAGGTTATGGCAAGGGTGTGACTGAATGGTGATATATTGCACATGATCTCCCAAGTCTAGGATCGCGGTCCTTCTACTCAAAGCCTGTATGCGAGTTTGTGCTGTTTTTTTTTTTCCTCCTCTAGTAAAGTACATCCATTCAGCAAGGGAAATGAATTCCACTCCAGATTAGCAGTTCTCCAGGTGTACTAGCCGCACAGTCAGCCTTATCTTCCTGATTCCTTGTTGATTGGTGTATGTGCTGTGTTCATTACCTAATATCATACTGCGAACACACAGTATGTGTCGTGTTGGCTGCAAATATTGCATGCAGTGAGGCTGAAATATTCAATGCGTGAGTGAGTATAAGAGAGATGCCGCTCAGCTTACCCACCTCTACACATCTAAATCTCTAATATGTTGTTTATTGACCAGATACCCAACGTCTAGCAAATCTGTCTCTTGCTGTGTGTAGATGCAGAGTTGTTGGCTTAGATGAAGATCAGACTTACTTTAGCATTGCAGTGTGGCTGTCTACTCTGGTTTGGTGTTGTGCATGGTCCTATGAAGGGACTAACGCATGTCTGTTCTTTCAGGCTAGTGAGAAGATCTATCTCGCTCCTTTAATCCCGGTTACAGTACAGTTAAATTCAATTAACTTCAAGATTTATTTATTTAGTTCTTAAACAATGAATGTTGTAACAAAGCAACAAAAACAGCCTTACAGAAGAGAAAACAAGCCAACGCCCAAAATAAGTTTCAGGTTTATTTGTCATTTGCACAGCATTTCAGGACATTTATGCTTTGAAATGCTTGTGCTGAGGCTCAGGTTAATACTTTACAGCAGGGCAGCATCAATATACATACTAACTAAACATACTGAATAAAGAGAAATAAAAAAGAGAGATATTAAATCAATATAAAAAATACAGAATATACAGAGACAGGAGCATTCTGTGTAAAAAAAAAAAAAAAATAAAATAAAAATTCTAATACATACATTATGTCCATTATCTGACAGAGAGGAAACCAACTTTGAGCAAAAGCAATATAATTGTAAAAGTGTGAGCATGAAGTAAAGATGTGAGCAGTTCATTGGACAGGAGTATTTAGACTAACCAGTGACTGTTAGACTGTCAGAGTAACCTGCAGTGAGAAATCTATGACATGCCATTCATTTTGGCCAGTATTCATTCCGTATACACTAGGCTGTATACAGTTCTGTATCAGATACAGCACCAATAAAGGCCAGTCAAAGGCTTTGGTTTCTTGCACTGAAGAGCATTTATTGATCATGCGTTTTTTCCACTTGTGTTCTGTGGAAACACATAAAACTGACGCATCTGACAGACTCACCTTCACAAAGCTTTGTCACAAAGACAGAGTATTGCTTTCATTAACGTGAACACAGATATAGTGCTCCTGCAATGCAGCTAGGAACCATATTTGTAGTATTGGTGCACAGTTTTGTCATAATAGCACAGTATTTTGTAGTATTTCAATAGTATTTTTCAAGATTTGTACAATAATGGTTAATACAGCTGCTATTATTGTTTTTGCTGTTTTTGTTGTTCTTATTTACTTTTAT
>JAMWET010003506.1:97500-227500 GCA_024036415.1 Prochilodus magdalenae | reverse complement strand
AGCTAGCAACTAGGTACAGAGTTTTGGAATAAGAAGCAAATATTATCTCGACACACTTTTGGTTCCATAAAGAACTGTGTGTATTCTATAAACCTTCTTGAAGTTTAAAGAGCCCTCAGCAAATGTAAAGATTATATACTGATTTAAGATTTCTAGAACTTTTGTTCTCCAAAAAAATGTCTATTGAAAGGTAGTTTAGGGGGGAGTTTAGCTCAGACCTGCATCTAACATGACCCAGCACCTTATCTAACAGTGATGCCTCTAACCCAGACTTTCTGAAGGGAATTAGCTGTAATAAGTCTGGTACCAGGAATGGTGACTACTGTTCACTGGTCATGTTGTGAAGGGGCTTTGCTCTGGTACACTCTGCGCAGCTGCCCAAACTGCATGGATGAACGCACGACACGATAAAGCCTGTGACCGGCTGGTAGGAAATGTGTCGTTATTCCGAGATGGTTCAGCCAAAATTCCAAATGTTGGTCAAAAAAGCGTATAGTAAATACTGCATTATGCACCTCCTGTTTCCTGGATGTCACTTCTCATCAGTAGTATAGTATCCGGTAAGGGGTGAGACAGGAGGGACTGGACCACCCTCAGGGACTAATCCAGTCAGACCCATATCAAGCCTGTCGTGTTTTCTGCCCCTTCAATCACTGCTCAATAACCTTTAATAGCTGCTTTTCGTATCATTGGCTACAAGTCTGCATACACTATGCAGTACTGGGTGGTGATTTCTATGTGTCATCTCATAAAACACATAAACTAAAATTAAATCAAATGCTTTGGATTTGTCTGTGTACTAAACCTCTGCCAGTTCCATATGTTGTCCTGTTTGCTTTCATCACGACCACCTTAAATTTTGGGATGAAGTATACCATAAATATATCGCTGGCTCCATACTGGAATCTTTTCCGGCTATTTATTTTGTCCGTTCATTCTTTCATTCATTCATGGGAGTGGTTCTTAAAGTAGTCAGATCCCTTGCAGTCCATTCAACCCCCATGCTTGCATGTGAGGGTACTGCAGGCTGGCTTTAGCAAGATCAGAAGTAGCAGACAGCAGCCTCTCGCTTTTTCTCTCCCCTCATTCACTCTCTTCCTCCCAAACTTTCTAACACAATCCCCCACCTCTCCCCCTGCCTCTTCCTTTCTCTGTAATGTAATGGCCTATCTGTGTTCTCTCCCACTTCCACATTTCATTAATAGCTCCCGCTCTAGCATCCCTCATCAAATCGGGATGGCATTATGGGTAACACATCCCCAGCGCTCCGAAAGAAACTCGTACACGAGGTCTGATTGTGTTACTCTATTACAGTTATTTCCATCCATTATTCTGTCTGTTGCTCTCCTTCACTGCTGTCTTTCTCTGCGAGATAGCAGGGGTTAGACGGGTAGGGGTGGTATTGTGTGAGCGAGGTAGCGATGTTTTCATTAATTACTTATTGCTGAATAATAGTGTTGTGCTTTCAGCTCTCACAAAGGTATGATTTGGTCGCCAGTAATTGTCTTATAACTTTATTTAGGGATTTAGTGTTTGTGCGAGTACGTGCGGATCTGACTGGCAGTTCTCAGCCCATGCTGTGAGTGTTTTGCCAAAGCAGTCTCATGCTTTTGTTGAGACCCAGTTGGCATCTAGTAGCTGTGCACAAACAATTATACTGCGCCTTTTCCCCGCCCTCCCTCCGAAAACACACATACACACACTGCTCTGTGCTGGCATAAATATCCTTAAAGATAGCCCAGTCAAAGGCAAGAATGCACTCCAAGGACACACTCCAAGGCCAGTCATGTCAGTAAGCATACATACATCAAACATCCCATCAAATGCAGTTTACACAGAGGAGCACAATTCAAAGTTCAATTTCCGTGTAATTGATAACCGCCGCTTGGTTATTCTCATGAGCATGTCTGCTGGAAAATAACTTAGATGTTGATGCGTAACATGTTTCCGTTCTGTTGGCTATATAAACACTAATGTTGAATGATTTATAAACAAACAATTTCATAGATTTTTCATAATTTAAGTGACACAATTTTCATTATTGTAACAAAACAGTACAATTTAAATCTCCAAATAAGGTTTTTGATCCCCCTTCCCCAGTCTACACTGACCAGCCACTGCTGTGTCTGACCCTTCCATACCTATACAACCCATACTAACATACCAGCTCCACGCCAGAGTTACTGCAGTGCTGGGATCGGCCCACACCCTGTCCTGTGGGGGTTCTGACCACTGAAGGGCAGGCGGAAAAGGGTTTAATAAAGTATGCAGAGAAACAGATGGGCTACAGTCTGTAATGTAGAACTACGAAGCACAAGTGGTCAGTGTGTGTAGAAACATAGGGGTATACTTGTAGATACAGAAAAGGCTAATTATTAAAACATACAATAATTTAAACACATTATTTAAATATTTTGCTTTTTTTTCGCAGAAGTTTGTTTTTGCCTTTCAAGGCTCAGTTTTGTCACTAGCGACCAGATTTAGCATTCTAAAATATTGACTAGCCAAACAAGGTAATGGCTACTACAAATGACAACTGCAGTTATACTAGTGCTAGACTTGCTATCCATACCAGTATAAGTGCCTAAAACTGCCCCTTAGCATCTAATCCATTAGATTTGCTTATTTGTAGTTTGAAAAACTGCGAAAGTAAAGAGAGTTACTTGAAAGTAAAGAGGGATTTAACAAATAAAATTAATACAACCTCTTTTGTTCAAATAAACGATAAATAGATCAGTGAGAGTAAGATTAATTAAAAACACAGACAACAAGAAACATGTGGACACGTTGTGGTAATGAGAATTTGGTAGGGTGGGAGGGGCTAAAACACTTATGTATTATGTATGTTGATAATTATGTTTTTCTTTTAATAAAAAAGTCCTCAACTGCAGGATATGAGAGCTTTTAAGATTAGTTCAAACTTTGTTTACAGAAAGTTCTGTAGAAGTCTTCCAAGTCTTCCAAATTTTTCCTTTTCTTAAATGTGTGAAAGATAATGAAGAGGATGATTGGGCTGTTACATCTCAGTAATCAATTTCGCAGGCACATTATTTATTTATTTATTTATTTATTTATTTTCCTTTTTGGTGTGGTTATTTTCAGGCCTTTCATTTGCACCCAGTCCACTGAAACTAGTCTTTTTTTCTTTTTGTGCATCTGCCTGACTGCGTATTAGGCCAGATATGTAATCTGAGCTGTGATCTGAGATGACTAATAAGTAACCTAATCACAAAGTTTAGTGATAGATAAGTCATGGGTATCTAGAGAACACTAATATAATTTTAATCTATTTGCTAATAATTTTAAATAATATGAACATGGAATCTTTTATTCACTGTTTACTGTTATATGGATATGGATTATGGCATGCTATTAATAAACCATTAATGAATGGTAGCGCATCCCCTTATCTCTGCTGGTTTTCCCAGAGTGCTGCACACAATGAGGTTAATGAATACGGCATACTGTTAATTTTTGTCCCGTGTGTTTTGATGGTCCACATGAGCTGGTTTCTAATTCACGGTTACTATAATGTAGAAAATCTAAAAATCTTTCTTCAGAATATGTAAAGCGCTTGGATGTGACTTTGAAACTCATTTGTGCATATTTTGAGAGATTCTCCACAAAGCAGAGGCTTTGGATGTAGGATCAATATTCCAGATTTCTTAACAGGAACATATTGTGCTAATTATATCCAGACAATGTCCAGGCCTGCTACACGTTCCCAAATTCCAGACATGGTCTGATAGTGTTTAGCATTTATACTTACCCATTGGAAACAGAACTGTAAGAGTGGACATGAGAATAAAATTCAGTATGAAGAAATAACTCCTCCATGTGGGACCCCTGATGTAATTAACTTTCATGTGCTGCTGTTTAGGGCTACACAATATTGACATAAAATGCAATGTTGGATAAAACTGTCGTATGTCCTGATGACAATAGAAACGATTCATTGTTATTAAAATACGATGACTCCAGTTAGATGTTACTCAAGTGCAGAAGTTAATTTTAAAGTTAATGTAAACGATTCTTAAATATTAAATATAAATTCTGACTTCTGGTGCCGCTCGAGTGGCAGCCAGTTACAGCAGCTTGTTTTAACATGTAAATCTGTATAGTTTCTTACTTTATTTTTTACCTAACGATAGATTTTATTTAATTTCTTTCTTATTTTGTAACTTTGCACTTTAGTCTACCTCTTGTTCTGTAACTGTTCTGCTGTAACGATGCCAATTTCCCCATGTGAAATAATAAAAGGCTGTCTAATGTTATACTGTGGCATCAGATATATCAGGTGGTAGTAAGTTTTAAAGTAACGTTGCTGATGCTTTGGTTTTGTGTAGTTACAAATTGTGCTTAGATGACCCAGGACTCTTATTTTAAAGAACACTGGGAGGCACAGCGAGCTTCAGTAGCTCAGCTGGGTAACAGATAAACGGTAAACCCTGAACAGCCTGTGTACTGCATTCTGCTGTAGTGCCTAGAGTTGGGTGTTAATCACAGTTTAACCTGTCTGTGTGTTTGGTAATTGGCTGTTTGCTTGAATGGTTAAGTTACTCCTCTCCCACCTGGGAGACCACAGTTCAATCTCAGCGCGAGGAAAGTAGGCTTTAACGCTTTGTATCGTCTCTCCACTGCTTCATGTTCAGGGTAGTTTGGTTTGTTCTGTCTCGGCACCTGATTTATCGTGCAGCTTTACTGCTATTCCTCATTTCGCTGCTTATGTAGATCTCTATACAAGTCATCATGTCTGAACATGGGCTTAGGCTCAGGAAATATTGCCCCTAGGTCTTGTATGGCTAATAAAATCTAAGTCCTTTGAGCTATTAAGGTTTTAGGAAACTAAAGATGGAGGCGTAAACTGTTGATTTCTCTGATAAGGACGATTCTTTTACTTCTGCCATATGGACATGCTGATTTTTACTTTGTTCATGAACGCTTTATTACAACAAATCCATCAACAGCAAAGAGAATGAAATTGGTCTCCTATCAATTTTCTCACATGGGAAAGTTAAGGGGTGTGGTCTGTCTTCCACACATTTGGTACAAAGCCTCTTTATTAGGATTCATTAACCAAATCTCTTTAATCTGCTTCTCTCTGGTAGAATATTCAGAGCCTTCAAAGCCAGAACAACTAGACATCCTAACAGCTCTTTCTCCAGAGCTGTGGTGCTGATTAATCCTTAGTGGACTTCTTGTACTTTAGGCTGGAGTTTGCAGACCTCCCTATATGTGGCCTAGAACTCAGCCTGTGGACTAATGTATCCTTGACTAAAATGTTAAATACTGTACTGTTCATGTCATGTTCAGTCACACATGAACAAAAGCATAACCGCACCCAGAAGGAATTGCAGTGCTATGGGGAAAGAAGATAAAGATTAACATTAACAATAAATAATTATACATTTAGACCGATATGATCAATATAACTGAGTTACACATACAGAAGTAGTGTCTCTCAGTATGGCGTTGAGCCGCCATGTTTGCTTTTCAGTCTGTATTGCTGTTGCGTAGTTAAACAGGAGGTGGTACTCATACTGCACATCTAATTGCTGGGATTGTTTTGACTATGATATTTACATTTACATTTACGGCATTTAGCTGACGCCCTTATCCAGAGCGGCTTACAAGGTTAGTCACATTACAGGTAGGCCAATGTAGTGTTAGAAATCTTGCCCAAGGACTCTTATTGGTGTAGCACAGCAGTTACCCCAGACTGGGATTCGAACCCCAGTCTCCCACGTGGTGGTGTCTCCTTGGTGGGTAGTGGTGTTAACCGCTGAGCTACACCAACCACAATGACATACTATTATATCATACATCATACATTATATCATCCCATAAATAATATGATATGGGAATGAATTACACATTAATCAGCATTATCAATGTGTAAAAATGGTACTTCTGCAAAAGAAGCACTGGGTTGTCAATCAGTTTATATTTACCAACCAATATAAATGATTTGGGTTGTTCTCTAGTGTATATGCACATGGGTCAGAAAGGCTGTACTGGTGCTTTTAGCATAGAAGCTAACACCAGGTGGAGCAGTTTACTATCGATACATAAATGAACAGTATATGGAAAATAGATGTTCTTCGTAGAGATGAACTGGCCAGTATCTCCCACTCTTTCCTTTTCTCCTCCTTCCCAGCCCACCAGTCCTTTCCTCTGCGTCCCCGTCTTCCTTTCCCCTCCTCCTTTCCTTACTCACTCCATCAGAGGGAGCTAGAGGTTGTGTATGAGGACACAGTCTCTCCTCTCTGTTTTCCATGTTTACCAAAACCCAGGTTTGCTTCTTCCCCAGCTACCATGCCAACAGCACCTGGGATTGACCTCACACTGTACAGCCGTTTTCTTGTTTCTCCAGCCTGCATTCACTCTATCTAGTTCACACATTCAAAATGCCAGTCAGTGTGCAGCAAGCTTGGTAATTAACTGTAGAGAAAGTGAAAGGAAGCAGTGTAATAAAACCTGGTTGGTAGTGAAGCTTTGTAGATGCTGTTGTTAGAAGAGAGTGTCTGATGATGCACATTCATTGTTCTATGGAATAAAAAAGAAATGCTCCGTTAGCATGGAGAGGATCCTTCGAAAAATAAATGACACAGGTCTAAATTTAAAGCTTGTAAAACCAAACCTAGTGAGAGAACTACCTTTTCTCCCCTTTGTGCAGATGCAAACTGTTGCACACTGTGCAGAGGACTTGAAATTCCGACCTTGATTCCAGTTTCTGTTTTCCTGAACACTGCACATCCAGTTTCTGGCTATTGCTGGTTGAATCAGTTGCATATAGTTTAGTTCCAGTCATGACAAAACCCAGGACTGGATGCAATGTTTGGATTTGAAGACCTCAGCTGTAGTAGTTATTTCTTATCCCCATTGTTTTCAGGTGGTAATAAATAGACTGGTATTTAATAAATGTCCACAGTTACATTGTTCTTTCTAATGGTGTACCTTCCAACGTCTGATATTGGCATATTAACTAATGTTTTGCACTGCCACAGCCTCTGGTTTTGGCATTAGAAAACTGTACTGTATAATACACTATATTC
This sequence comes from Prochilodus magdalenae, assembly GCA_024036415.1. Lineage (NCBI taxonomy): Eukaryota > Metazoa > Chordata > Actinopteri > Characiformes > Prochilodontidae > Prochilodus > Prochilodus magdalenae. Next base: position 220,445 of record JAMWET010003506.1, on the reverse strand, counting down.
TAGTAGTCCTTATTCCCACATCATTTGAAACAAGAGTGGCTGCTAGTTTGCACCTTGTCTCATTGCATAGACTTTTGTTTTTGTTTCCTTTTATATCATCCCCATAATGAAGCACCCGCTGTGCTTTGCCAAGGCGGATGATAAACACTGACCTCATGATCATGCATGCTTTTAAATACATATAAAAAGCTTCTATTTTTTTTGGTGCTGGTATGGCCGCTATTGTAGCTCAGAGACACTGGACCAACAAAATAGAAGCTTTTTATATTTCCCTGTATTTTATATTTTATTATAAATATTTACAAAATTCACAAAATAGTTGTATCTATAAAAGTTGTGTTCGCTTTCACAGTGTCTATTTGCATGTAGATTTAGATGTGGCCTCCACCACCAGTGTAAATGATCTGTAGATTATTGATAGATTATTGTTTCTGTTAGTAAATCTGCCTTTAAACATTGAAGGAAGTAAACGAAGTTAAACATTAGTGTTGTTTCGCATCTCATAGAGGTACATGAACATGCTGGCATGAGGACATTACAACTTCAGCATTGTGAAAAGGTTACTGCAAAACATAGATGGTCATCAGTGTAGAAGGTATGAGGTGTAAAGAGGCATTAGGATGCTCTGTAATGTTTAAATTTTAATTATATAATATTGGGTTCATATAGAGCTCAACAAAGAGCTCCCAGGTCATTCATGGCTCTGAGAAAACCCATCCAGTTTATTTCCCTACAGTTGATGGCAAAACTCACGCAGACAGAGAGAAGACTTAAAACACCTTACACTGATTAGGGGTTTTGGTGATCAAGCTCCAGAGACCATACCATCCAAACTTAAACTAGCACATCACTTCACTGTCTTCCAAATGATGATGTGTACTAATATTAGAGGTATATGTTTATTATATTGTATTATTTATGTTCTTTGTATTCCTTTGGGCGGTGTATGCATGATTGTTTTGAGTTAGAGTGAATTAACTGTGAGTGCTTGGCCATTACACGTTGCACAGAGGTTTGAAGAGCTTATTCTCTTACAACAGTCGAAACCTACGTTTCCGCCCAAGCATTACACACATGCATCCACCTCCAGTGCTCCTCAGCAGTGTGGGGCGTCCTCTCACTGCTCTCTCAGTAACCTTTGTGCTCTCTCACCCCCGCGGCCCTCGGCGCATTGAGCTCAGTGGCTTTGAGCAGAAGGAGAAGAAGCACCCTGACGCTTCTTAGTGAGCTCCTGCATTTTCTATTACAACCACAGAGCCACGCTCTGCATCACTACTCCGCTACTCATGTGTCCGGATCGTAATCAGATAGTGTTTCCTGTGCTGCTAATAGGGCTGCCAGTGCTGTTAAAATTCAATGTCATGAAATTATTTCAAAGAAATCATAGTATGTGGTGATATTTAGGTTAGCAATAATGCACTTACATGCTTCATGCCTCTTAATTATTGGATCGCTATAAACCAGAAAGCTTCTTTTCTTTGCACGCCTTTGTTCACTTTGAAATGAGACCACAATGAATACTACATGGCATTTTAAACTCTTAACCAGACACAAATCACATTTCCAGAGGAAAAGGTTTTCATATTTTGAACCGTCCTTTGAAGCACACCGCAAATGACTTTGTTATATCTCTATATTAATGTTATGGATCTATATATATATATATATATATATATATATATATATATATATATATATATATATATATATATATATATATATAGATCCATAACAATAATATAGAGATATAACAATATAGAGATAATGAAGCATGTCTGTAGTAGCTTTCTTATATCCCTATGGTTTTTAGGAGGTAATAAATAGACTGGTATTTCGTAATTGTCCGCAGTTTGGTTACATTTACCTTTCTAAAGGTTGAAACCTTCCACCGTCTGATATTGGCATATTGACTAATGTTTTGCACAGCCACCGCCTCTGGTTTTAGCATTAGAAAATAACTGTCATCACATCACAGATGGAAAGCCATTTATTTGTGTAGGATTTCATATTTTCAACTGTCCTTTAAAGCACACAGCAAATGACATGCTTCATTATCTCTATATTGTTGTTATTGATTAATATTCTTAACCACTATACACCTTTACCACTATACTGTTATATAAGAGCACATAGGCCATGAAAATTCCGGAAAAAAAAAACGTGAATATGTGAAAATATATAAACTTTGTGTTGTTTTAATGAAGAATGATTTATTTCATGTGTACATCTGTTCAAAGCGGTGTTTGCTGCTCGTATAATGGCTAATGTTTATGATAGTGTTTAGGCTTCTGATATTTTGGGATATTCAGTCATTTATTTGAATAAAATAAACATAATTAATTTATAGAATCACTTACAGCAAAAATAATCTTCCTTTAAGGTCAGTTTAAAGTCCTAATTTGTTTTGTAACTCTGACTTTAAATTAGCTTAGTAAACTGGTCTGTATACGGATAAAGTCAATATCCCCCAGCTGCTGAAGTTATGTTTATGCTAAATTTGATTCGAGTTGTTGTAACTTCATGAATATTGATGAGTGTTTATCCCTAATATGATCTAGTTATGTATATGTAATAAGTGGATGCCCGGCCTGTTTATATTAAGGCAATTTCACTGTGCTGCAGTTTTTTATAGGCTACTTTTCAGCTCGGCCGTTGCTTTCCCCTTCAGGCCTAATGTGCACAAAATGACTTCTGTATGTGTGCTGCACTGTATTACAGCTGGCTTCTCTATGTTAAGTACTGAAAAAAGGAAAGGGCTAGTATTTCTGGCCAAAATCCTCTACAGGGAGTTAAAATCCCACAAGGATTGTTTTTGTTTTTAGCCAGTTATGACGGCCATGGGGAATTACATACAAAAGGACAGACAGATTTGCGTAAATGGCCTGTTAATAACTTTATTTGGATTGTTTGCTATTTGGTTTTTGCATCCTTAATTGTTTCTTAAAAGGAATTGTCTTGTTCTTGCCAAATACAAGCTAAGGCAGGCAAATGAGTGGGAATATACAGCGCCATGAAAACATGTTTAACCTTGTTTACCTCTGATTTGTCACAGTAAATCCTTTTAGGTCTCTAAACAAATTGCCGTATATCTAACACAAGGTAAAAAAGGAGCTTTGTTAAAGACAAAAGAGCTATTTCAAATAATTTTGCTCATTTTAAGAGTAAGGATGTGCAGCATGTAAATCACCCATTTGAAAAAGTGAAAGCAGCAATGACTCAATCCAACATTTCCAATGACTGAATATCCATCTTTCACATTGTGGTGAAGGAAACTGAGCCCTTCTTCTATAGCATAACTGCTTGACCAAAGGATCTCAAGCTTAGACCACTCACACTACTTTTGTTTTTCTTCATAATCTCAGATGCAGATTTTACAGTTTTGAATAGTTGTTTTGCAGCGTAACTTGATTATGTTTCAACTTCATCTAATAAACAGATAAACAGACACTGTCTATAAGTAATTACCTTGTGTTTCCTATATTATAGCAGATTTCTGCTCAGAAGGTAGTAAAACATCCCCACACCTTCGAACCACCACTACCCCTCTTTACTGTGGGCAAGATATTCCTATGAACTGCAGAACTTACTTCTGTGAACTCCAGAGATACAAAATGGTGAGCACTGATGTTTGCTATGGGGTCGTGACCTTTAACTAAAAAGAACTGCAGATCTTTGGACGTTTTGCCCTTTGGTAACTTTGTTGGTGATCGTGAAATCATGGCAGGTCAGTGCTCCTAAGGATTTATGTTAACAGGTAATGGGTCTTGTTGTGGTTTGGTGATGTTCTAGAAACTGGGAAACGTTTTTTGACCTTTTCCAGGCTGATATTCTTTGAATTGTCTTTTGATCATAGCTCATTTAGCTTTGTGGCGACAACATTATTCTGGAGGTAAACTTCAGTATGAGTGAGGAGTGAGGTTTACATTCAGCAAGAAAGGCTGCTTTCAGGACTGGCTTAAGTGTTCAGTCAGCTTAATCTTATTGTCAGATAAATCTTATGTTGTGGTTGGTGTAGCTCAGCGGGTAACACCACTACCCAGAGTGCCATCTCTACATGTGGGAGACTGGGGTTCAAATCCCGGTCTGGGTGACTATGCTGTGCTACACTAATAAGGGGCCTTGGGCAAGACTCCTAACACTACACTGGCCTACCTGTAATATGATTAACCTTGTAAGTCGCTCTGGATAAGAGCGTCAGCTAAATGCCGTAAATGTAAATGTAAATCTACCTAAAACAGTTCATTGTTACTTATACAACTAAGAGAGCAATCACTTTCTCACTTGGAAGAGTAGCACGTGATGAGAAAATCAGGAACAACGTAAAATCTTAATAAAAAGTATTTATATAAGTTATAAAATCTTCTAGTCAGTGTAATATCGTGATGTATAGTGTGATTTATGTCGTTATTGGTATTTGTGATACAGTCATAGTTAAATTTCCTCCAGACATCAGTCAGTGATGTACAGTACTGTACAAAAGTTGGAGACTCTTCATTTACACTTATCATCAAAACAATAGTTGCACCCAGACGAAAATGTCAGAGTACAATATTTATTGAGCTACACATATAGAAGTAGTGTCTGTAACGCAACATACCAGACAACTCGGCATGAAGTTGTAGAGGTGTGACAACAAACCGTTCATCTTGGCTCTGACCACGGTGCCTCCACACAGGAATTTGCTGGTCATCTCCACTAAGACAAAGGCGGGACTCGTCACTGAAGATGACCTGCTGCCCTTCTGAGTCACTCCATGACAGTCTGGCACGAGACCATAGCAGTCTTTGACTACTTTGACATGGTGTTAAGGGCAATCGTTGTACATGTCTGTGTTCATGTAGTCCTGCTGTGTTGAACCGTCTGCCAATGGTGCTGGCACTAACAGGAGGATTCACGGAGGGCATCCATGCTAAGAGAATGTCCGCACTGCTCGGTGAATATGCACGTACAGGGGTTGGACAATGAAACTGAAACACCTGGTTTTAGACCACAATCATTTATTAGTACGGTGTAGGGCCTCCTTTTGCGGCCAATACAGCGTCAGTTCATCTTGGGAATGACATATACTGCGTCCTGCACAGTGGTCAGAGGGAGTTTAAGCCATTCTTCTTGCAGGATAGTGGCCAGGTCACTACGTGATGCTGGTGGAGGTTCGTCCTTCTTGGTGGTATGCTGACATTACCCTGGATACCGTGGCTCTTGATACATCACAAAGACTTGCTGTCTTGGTCACAGATGCGCCAGCAAGACGTGCACCAACAGTTTGTCCTCTTTTGAACTCTGGTATGTCACCCATAATGTTGTGTGCATTGCAGTATTTTGAGCAGAACTGTGCTCTTACCTGCTAACTGAACCTTCACACTCTGCTCTTACTGGTGCAATGTGCAGTTAATGAAGATTGGCCACCAGGCTGGTCCAATTTAGCCATGAAACCTCCCACACTAAAATGACAGTTTCATTGTCCAACCCCTGTACATTGCCATGTCTCACAATGTCAAACCTACGTACCAAGTTTCTTTCCTGTTGGTTGATTCTATCTGATTCTAATCTATTTGTGCAGCTGTTCCTTTGATAATGAGCGTATTTACTTTTGTGTTAAAACTGTGTGCCCCCATTTTTTTATAGCTTAAATTTTTTCTCAAAATGGACTTGCTTTCACTTTCTCAATGAAATCTGTAGGGATATTTTTCCACACCTCCAATGCTCATTTTTAGAATGCTGTTCACGATATAGAAAATTTCCAACATCTTAAAGGACGTTGTCATCTTTTCTTTTGACTTTCTCCTTGCCTATGTGATCTAAGGTCTGTCTCCTGAAAAAAGGAATACTCACTTATAAGTATTTTGACTGGAAATTAAATAAACGAAAGGTAATCTTTAACTTTTAGTACTGTACTTCAATACTGTACTCCCCCCCACTCCTTTTTCGCCCAGAACCTGCCATTGTGTGCGTGTGTTGTAGTAAGTGTGAGATGATGAAGAGGTGCTCCTGTTGTGCTGTACTTTATTAGAGCAGCTGTGGCACACGTGTGGCTCCTACGAGCTGGAAATGTGTAATGCAGACACATGCAGATGCTATCTTCACTCTGGTGTTTATTCCCAGCAATCAGTGATCCAGAGTAAGCGTCAGCATATCCGCAAATGTGCACCTCTGCCAGAGTGTGTGTTTGTTTGCAAATAGGAGTGACTGGTAGTGAGGTGTAGTGCTGTTTTGTTTTTTGCCGGTTTTTTTCCCACCTCTCCCCATGGGCTAACAGCACCAGCCTAGCACAGTATGTCTTTTATTTTTGTCGTTTTCTTTTCTTTCTCTCTCTCGCTGTCTTAAATGGCAGGTGTAAATGCTGTTATTTGCTCGGTAGTCCCATGATGAGGTAATTATATGATTTTAATAGGCAGTTCAGCTTTGATTAAGAAGCTGAAGTTGCTGGGTGGAGAACACAACCTGACTGCTTTTGCAATCCAGTTACGGATGCAGGAACGTACCCTGATACTCCATGATGAGGAAGCCTGGTGGGATAGAGTTTTGCTTGCTTATCCGCTGCTTAGCTGGATGTAATGAATTATTTCTCAAACTGCATTGTGTGCATGTTAAACTACCTAAAGAGCTAAGCAGCTTAGGGCTTTTTTATTTCATTTTCTTTTTTTAATCTGTTTAATTTGAGGCTCTCAGTGTGGGCAAGATTCACTAGGCCGTGTAGTGAGGCGTCACGCTGTCCTTACTTCACCTTTCTTTGCAGATTTAAAATTGGTCGTAGGCTCACCACACACACTGTAAACTGTAATAGAATAATGGTTCTGATTCTGAACTCTAACCACATGCATAAACATTGTTGCTGTCTTTCAATACCTTGTAACATAGTTATCATTTTGGGGATATAGCTCTTGCTGTGAGACTGACAGTATGTGAGGGAGTTTACACTGTACATGTTTTCCAAGGCAACTTCAATTTATTTACACCTGTGCAGGCTGTCTTAACCAATATGCCTCAAATAAGCGCAGATTTATTAACTGTCCACTCTGCATTAACATTATCCTGTTTAGCTGAGTGGCTGAGTAATTGATGTTTCAAATACAAGGCAAAACGCAGCAGATCCTTGACCAACTTATGTGGTCTAGTCGCATCTGAAGTAGTGTACTTAAGGATACACGGTAATGGCTTATTGTTTGGGGTTAACCCGAGCCTAGCATGGACGCCAATCAATTGTCACAGGTAGGGCTTTTCCGGAACACTGACCAACTGCATGTTAATAAGAAATGGAGCACAATTAGTCCCATTTAGCTGGATTAAGGGGCAGGATTTAGGGCAACTCAGCTATGCCAAATATTGAATCAGTGCCTCACAGTGTTTAATAGTAATGTGTTAAATATAGAGCTCCTGGTTCTTGTTTATTGTTGCAAGTAATCTGATGCCTAAACAATTAAATAAGGTGACATTCTGTGCATCCTTGTGTTGCTGCCATATTGCCCACCTCTAGCAACCGTTCTGTTTACTCCTGCACTGCCTAAGAAGCAGTTGGCCAGCTCCATCACACAGCACCGTGATCTTAGACCTTGTGCACAAAACAAACGACCAGCACGTACCCAAGCGTAACCGTGCCATTGTTCAAATTCCAGCAGTGTCTCATGGTAAGTGGCCATTCCAGCATGAGACTCATGAAACACATGTATGAAATGATTTGAGAAATTCCATGAAGCTGAAGGTCGGCAGCTTATTCAAATTTCCCATTCCACCAAATGGGACCTGCTGGCCTAGTGTTAGAAAGCAATGTTGTCAGGTTTATCTACATATTGTTCAGTTTTGTTTTTAATATTTTGTGGAATAAATATATACACTGACATACCACCATTTGTGGGATAGCAGTATGTAAATTAATTATGAGGTGGCAATACCTCAGGGGACGGCTTAGTAATGTATCAGTTGTGAGGTGTTAGCTTGTGAGTGAGGCTAAACACTGGCCAGCATGGTTAGGGGAGGGCGACATAAATTATTGGAGTTCGAACAAGCTGTGATTGAGCTCATGTCAGGCGAACAGGTCACACCATTTGTCTGAACTCTTCGGAATTATCCTCAAACCAGTACTGGACATCTTGGACCTGAAGGCACAGTGCATTGTCCTGCAGGAATATCCCATCGTTGTGGGGATACATGGTCTATAAAGGGCTGGAAATTGTCAGTGAAACTTAGAGGGGACCGGTTAATGACGTGTTTAGGCAAACCAGTGGACCCCGCGCATGCCATGACAACACACCACACACCCGTATGTAACCACCAGCCTGCACAGTGCCTTGTTGATAGCTAAGACACACAAAGTCTATCATCAGCCTGAAGCAATCGATACCGTGACTCATCAGACCACACCACATGGTGCCAATCCTCTAGGGTTGAGTTATCAACCTCTTGAGTCCAGGTGAGGCGCTGTGTTTGGTGTCGTGGTGTTAAGAGACACTCTGGCGGGTCTTCTGCTCCCATATCCTAAAGAACGCTGTACTGACATCCGGTGTGGGGGCCCCTCTTCCATTGAATGTGGATGTGATTTCTGCCAGAGTCGCTTTGTCTGTTTACATACACGGTTCTAGCCAGACGCCACTGGTCGCAGTCATTCAGTACCAATGGGCAGCCACTGGCTGTCCAATGTAAATGATGATGCTTCTAGGCCTACCATAAAACTGCATCAGTCGGCCAGTCCAGTCAAGTAATGCAGGAGGTGCAGGATGTACGTGGGCTGTTTGTGCGTAGTATGGAAAGCATGGAATTCATTGGGGATGTTTAGTTTTCATGTTTACTGGAAACTTGGCTAAATGTGTTGGTCCATGTCGCCGCTCTCTAATGAGAACATATCTGTCTGTGTGTGTAGTGTCAGCGGAGAACCTGGAGAAGAGTCTGAGGCAGATGGAGAAGCAGCTGCTGCAGCTGGAGAAAGACCTGGACACCTTCAACTCCCTCAACGACCAGCAGGACCTGTTCCACAGCAAGATGGCTATATCCTTTACCCCATGCCCACACTCTCTGCTCTAACTTCGTATGGAACAAGTCTTCTGCACTTGTTCTAGAAACTTGTTCCAAAAATTGTTCCCTGCATTAACAAAGTATACTTACACAGTCTTTTCAGAACTACTGCACACACACACACACACACACACACACACACACACACACACTTGCACACACTCACACTGTCTGATCAGAACACAGGTCAGTGTGTAAGACAGCGAGTGTGTGTATTTTAATTATTCACTACGAGTCAGCGGGCCACGCTTCAGGCTTCGGGCAGGTGTCTGTTCAATAATGGAGTTTCACTCTGCATTTCCACCCTCTATCCATCCACAGCTGTCTGTCTGTCTGCCTGCCTGCCAGCTTGTCTCTTCATTCTCTCTGTTCTGACTTCTGTCCTGCTCCAACATTTTTGGTTTCTTCTTTCCTCAAGTTTGAAGACTTTTGGCAATACAACTGGTGTCCATCTCTTTCTTTCTTCTGTTTTAGTTTGTCTTTGAGTAATGTCCTGCTACTGGTACTGATAATATGAAGAAGTAGAATAACTATACTTTCTGGCTTACATTAAAGGTGTAATTCAGCCACCTCTTAATTGATTGGAATTCAGTGCATCCTGAAATGTCACATTTTGCGAATTTGATTAGACCATTTAAAAAAACTACACTTAGTGCACTTAGTGATATATATAGGCCTATTTTCTCCATTCAGAATTAGTCTTAGAATTCAGTCTAAGCACAACAGTAGGGCGTTATAATCAATCAATATTTATTTATTTTTATAGCGGTTTTTACAACAGATGTTGTCACAAAGCAGCTTTACAAAGAATCTTCACAAAGAATCTGGTGTTCGAGGCCCCAATGAGCAAGCCGAGGGCGACAGTGGCAAGGAAAAACTCCCTTAGTTAGGTAATGTCTGATTAGTCTATAATTATAATCTGATATCGGTGATGATGATTGTGTGTTGAGAAAGGAGCTGCCAGAGAACTAGACACTAGTTAATTTTAAAGATCTTGCTAAATAATATTAAATAATATGTACATGTTGTAGTAAGTTAACTAACTTAATTTTGCTTAACTAAACCAGTGGATTACTATGTTGCACGGATAAGCCTTCAGGCTGCGGTAAAGCCCATTTCCTGCTGTTCCTGCTGCAAAAAGGGCGACATACCAGCTTATTAGGGTCCAAGCAAAAGTTGTAAACCTCTGAGTTGTATTGATCTTCGAGGTGAAAATTAATGAACACAAACATAAATATGGGCTTTTTTTTTTTTTTACAAATTTAGTTACAATTTCTTGTTTATTTAAATCTATTCCTTTACATTTCAAAACATAAGATTTAAAATGTACCATAACCTTCACACAGTTGGATTTGTAAATTGGGCCTGAACCATCCAAGATTTTGCATGCAACTGTACAGGGTACTGAAGCTCACTTATTCTCTCAGACTTGTGACTCTGCGAAGCAAGGGGCACAGTATTATTGTTAGCATACGGCATTTATATGGGAAAACGGCCACTAATCTGCCAGTCACTGAATGGGCTCACCAATAGAAATATGCAGTTATAACTTAAATTCTCAAGCATGTTGAGTTACTCAGAATTGAGTTATTTGTTTATGTAATTTCATGAAATCAGTTGTTAGGTGCAGAAAGTATTATCAGCTAAAGGAGGTGTAGAAAGTACAAACTGGGTCAAATGTAGAATGGGCGAGTTTGCTTGTTTGCCACGAATATTATATTGGTCCAAAAAAAAAAATTCTACCATTCACAATAAGTGCGGTTCTGTTCGTTTGATGCGTCACTAACTTTATTTCATCATTAAAATCATCCAGTATATTTTCTTTTTTTTAAACAATTTCATTCAAACAAGTTCATTTCGAACTCTGGCCGTGGGACTGAACAGTGCAGTTTGGTGTAGAGATCATCTTCTGATGCTGAATACATCCAGCCTCTGCTCCGCTTCAACCCGGCTCCTTTCCCCTCCCCTCCTTTCTGACCTGAACTGGACTGCAGGCTGTCTGGGGAGGTCATTATCTTACTGGCCGAGGGTACACTGCATGGCCTCTCTGAGTGCGTGCGTGTGTGTGTGTGAGTGATGTGCTGATGGTGTTTTCCTGTTGAAATGCAGCGTGGATGCCCGTAGAGCTTTCTATATCCTTTCTCTTCTCTTCCTCTCTTGCTTGCACTTTTGCTTGTTCCGCTGTCTCCTTTCTTCTTCTCTCTGTTCTCGTCACACCACCTTGCTCTCGTCCATTCTGTCTTTCACCACTGTAACCTCACTAAAAGAATAGGATAGTAAAGGCTTGAAAGAGAGGTGGTCTTAACAGCCCTCGTTTCGCTTGAGAGGTTGACCTCACAGTAAAATTAGACCACGGCACTTTTTTCTTTTTTCTGTCTCTCCTGTAAAACGTTCATTTTCACATTTTCGTATCTCATCTCGGTCTCATTTGGAGTACTTTTAAAACTAATGTGTGTGTCAATCGCAGTTCCACTAGCTGTCCAGCTCGTGCCTCAACCCATTAGCGAACAGATCAGCTCTCTTTCCTGACAGAGGCGTGCGCAGTATATCCGGGGTGCATATAGAACTGCCTACAGTTTATAAGTGTTCTGTGCTTTAGACCAGCGCTATGCCATCTTACTTGCTGTTGATTAAACCACAAAGTAAAGGAGGTGGGTGACATGGAAATCAAAGAAATGTGTGATTGGCCATTCAACGTTGACTTGTATTTAATAACAAGGTGCGTGATGTTTTATCATATCAACTTCGTGCACTTATTCTGAAACTGAACAAAGAGAGAAGTGTCCGGGAAAGGCCCTGTCCTTTATGAGCATGGATAGTTTCAGCTCAGTGTCAGCAAAAACATGCAACAATGTTCCTCAAAGAGCGACTGCAATGACTTTAAGTGGTCCACGCTCCTCAGAGCACAATGCAGAGTGTTCAGTCAGAGTAGAGCTAATTTAATTTGGGATAAATTTAATCTGGATAGGTTAATAATGGTCTTATAGAAAGAAATAAACTGTTTTGGTGTGCCAAAAAGGACCCCCCCCCCATATCTGTTAAAATAATTACACATTTTATTTAATTATTAATTAATTAATTCATTTATACATTTATTTTTCCTTTTTTTGTGCTATGGAATCCAAATATATATATATATATATATATATATATATATATATATATATATATATAGATAGATAGATAGATAGATAGATAACTGTGGTAGCTCTAGAGCTAATACATGCTAACGAGCGCTGACTCGCCCCTCCGGGGGTGGGGATGCGTGCATTTATCAGACTCAAAACCCATCTTTGGTGACTCTAGATAACCTCGGGCCGATCGCGCGCCCTCCGCGGCGGCGACGTCTCCTTCAAATGTCTGCCCTATCAACTTTCGATGGTACTATAGAGGACTACCATGGTGACCACGGGTGACGGGGAATCAGGGTTCGATTCCGGAGAGGGAGCCTGAGAAATGGCTACCACATCCAAGGAAAGCAGCAGGCGCACAAATTACCCATTACCGACACGGTGAGGTAGTGACGAAAAATAACGATACAGGTCTCTTTCGAGGCCCTGTAATCGGAATGAGCGTATCCTAAACCCATGGGTGAGGACCCATTGGAGGGCAAGTCTGGTGCCAGCAGCCGCGGTAATTCCAGCTCCAATAGCGTATATTAAAGTTGCTGCAGTTACAAAGCTCGCAGTTGGATCTCGGGAATGTGCTGGTGGTCTGTCGCGAGTCGAGTTACCGCCTGTCCCAGACCCTGTCTACCGGCGCCCCCCAGATGCCCTTGGCTGGGTGTCCGTGTAGGGGTCCGGAGCGTTTTCTTTGAAAAAATTACCTGCCTGAATACCTGAGCTAGGAATAATGAAATGGGGCTCCGGTTCTATTTTGTGGTTTCGTTGAACCAGGGCCATGATTAAGAGGGACGGCCGGGGGTCCATCCAGGGCAAAACTACTAGGTAGTAATACAGAAAAATAGATTTTGCTGCTCATCATCTGGAGGAAGATATAGAATCCAGTAGTTGCTCTGACATGCTCTTAGTTCCCCGACCTGAGCTCGGTGTATAAGATCTATAAACTTCAGATATGAGCTGAATTGTAGCCGGATGAAGGCTACATGAGGTGCGTGTGGTGAGTGTCTGGTACTGCGACGAGGAGGGATGCACATCTTGTCAGTTTGTGAGTGAGTGAGTGGGTGAGAGGCGTGTTTGCTTTGAGCAGAGCTTGGCAGGTGGTGAGTGTTCAGGGCTGAGTGTGTGGGAGTGTGTGAGTGTCAGTGTCAGAGCTGGGGTGATATAAGCAGAGCTCCTCAGGTTTCGAGGGTAAGGAATATGTGAGTTCTAGTGTATGCGGATGTGCTAGGGTGAAACGGTCAGCATATGTGGCTCTAGAGGTGAGCAGTATGTGTCGTAAACTTTTCCTTGATGACTGGTCACTATTTATAAACTCCACTAATGAGAAAGGCTGCTGCTGACAGGCCAGTGCCCTGCTTTCCTGCTCTAGCCTTCTCTTTCCAGAGAGCCTTTATATACAGGGTGTACTGACAACAATGATCCTATTCACAAAACAGTGCATTATTCTCTAGTGGTGTCTGAAAGCATAGTAGAGGATATGCAGTCTAATGGTAAGCCCTATTTGAGGTGCTTTTAGCAGGGATGAGCAGATATGAGGGGAAATGTCACATCTCAACAACTGGAAGGTGGTAGATGATTTCCATGGTAAATGATTTCTTAAATATTTAGTTTCAGGTTGTTGTGTTTGTGAAGTAGGAGCTGATTCAGTCTGCCAGCGTTTTAAAACTGCTATGGAAAACTGTGTGTGTGTGTGTGTATGTTCTCAGTCATGATGTAAATGCGATCTGACTAAAACAGGGAAAACAAGGGTGTACATGATGACCTTGTAGTGTCATGGGGCAGAAGAGTCCTTCTTTAATCTTTCCAGTCTAGCTCCCGAGCGTTTGGAGGCCTTCCAATATTTTTTAACATCTCGGGTAGTGCGAGCAGCGTGACATGGTCAGTGATTTAACTGAGCGGTTCAGCCCTAGATGATGAGAGAGCAGGAAGAGAGAGCAGGAGATGAAGAGACGTGCATGCATGCCATATGCGCAGCAGATCACAGCTTGTTGAGCTTCTGCAAATGTGTGGGTGTCTTTAGAATGTGTGGAGCAGGACTTTTGTTTTACAGTTTCAAGTCAGCTAGTCAGTTTATAGTAAGGGATTCACCTCTCACTGAAGAATGAAATGAATAAAGTGAAAAGGATAAAATGAAGCTCCTTTGTAGTTTGGGTGCCCAAACACATTCCCAACTTTCTTTGTGTAATGAAAAGACTTTTCCTTTTTTTAAATTTGCACAGACAATATTTGCAGCTTGCACAGAATAATGTTAGTGTCATGATTTATCCTGGTGACATCTTCATAGTAATAATTACAGTGTAACCCACTGCCTTTAATAAACCAATATACCTGGAGCTCCTTCAGTAATAGTAGTCCTGTTTGACTTGATTTCATGGGAATGTCAAAAACACATGCCGTACTGTTATTCTTATCAAGTGTGGCTGTCCTATGCACTCGTCGTCCAAGCTCTCTTTGGTCATTTGGGAAAGATTCACACACACATGAGTCCAGCGAAAAAGGGCCAGCCATCTCCTTCAGAAAATGATGTTAATGAAGCTGCTCTGGTACAAATCCAGCTTGTTTATCACATCACATTACTATCCCACAACGTCATGCAGTAGAAGTGTCACTTCTACACATTGTCACTCTGTCACATTGTACTCTACAACAGGATTTCTCAACCTGTGGGCTACGGGCCACTACTGGGCCATGAAGCATCATCTAGTGATACGTGGGCCTGTACTCAGGTGGAGGCAGTGGTTTGCAGTGGGCTGGAAATGTCATGTCACCATGTTAGTATGTATTAGAAGCAATATATTAATATAAATATATCTTATGTATATTAATGTACACATGGACAAATAAAACCGGCACACTGTCAGCATGATTAAATATCTTGGGTATGAGACAACATCTCTGCTGGCTAGCCCCTGAGTTTCTTGGTTTATTGGGGTGCCTTCACAGCTCACTTGTTTGAGTTTGGACAGATCATAATGTTTTATTAAGCAGATTTCTTGGAGAAATTGTATTTATAAAAGTTGATTTGAGTTTTCTGGTGGGCCGCTATGCTTTGTAGTTATTTTCAGGTGGGCATTTTGAGGGTTTGGAACACCTACTCTAACATGCCCCCAGAATGCTCTCCTTCTCTGACTCTCTGCATCACCTTACCTGTACCAGCGTACGCTGTAACTCAGTCTATGCTCCCCCATATGGCTTTATGCTGCTATTTTATTTATCTATCTTCCATTTTAAACAATCTTTTATTTTATAGAATTGGAATGACCTTTTCCTGCAGAAAGCCACACACACACACACACACTCTCTCCATTCCTTTTAGGTAGGTAATTCCCTAGCGCTCCTCCTGTATCAGTGCTGTAACTCTGTAAGCAGATGTTTGTAAGTGTTTCTAAAGCAGCCTGAAATGGTGCAGATGAACTGTCAGCAGAAATGTTCTGTTAGAGAACTCCCTCCAGATACTGGGGAGGGCTGTTCGGTGAAGGCTGCCTGCACCTCCTTCATGGCTTATTTGTGAATAAATTATGGACCAATGCTGTTGGAGCGAGTTATGTCCGATGGATTGATTAGGAACTTCAGACTGTTCAGTTTCTGTATGGCCACTCATGCCATTATTAATAATTAAACCACATTTACAGGCTGAAAGGTGGGCTTTCCTGTCTGGGATCAACTTAGGGATGCACTTCTGTTGCTTTACCACACACATCAGAGTTTACACTTTTAAACAGCATCACATCCGTGCTGGAACTCATTCTATGGAGACCTGACAGAAGCGGAATGGCTCTCGTAAACTAGTGGTGCAGCACCTTCTGACTGCCCCCCTTTATGAGTCTGAATTAGCATAACTGACTATGTTGAATTAGCTTGCTCGTTTGCTTGCTTAAAAGTAAGCCACTAAAGGAGAAGAGAGAGAAATAGACAGATATAGACACGTAGCTGTGTCGACTTCAGGTCTTCATGTGACACTGCCCTTCTTCACAAGGTGGGCAGACTATCAGACTATCACCTGTTTCACCCTGCAGCCAGCACATAGGTTCACACCCACGGGAAACACACACAGCATGCAATCACCAACACCCACACACTAAACTAAAACACTGCAGCGTCTTTCTCTCTCACACACACAGATTCAAACACACAGCAAGCTTTATGTTGTGCTGAGATGTGAGAGAGGGTTGTGCGAGGCTACAGCTCCAAACAGGATTACCATTAAGACAACATCAAAGTCGGGGGATATTAGCAGTGACACTTAAAGGGAGAAAAAACCTCAATCTTTTCACAGGCAGTCCTGACCTCACAGCTAGGATTAGACCCAGCCTTTCTCACTTTCATGTTAGAGAGGGGGCAAGAGAGAGTTTGAAAGAGCGAGGGGAGGAAAGTGTTTGAAAACATATCTAACAGTACGTCTCGTGAAAGATTTAGATAACTTATGATGGCTGTTTTATTTACAGACTTACATCATCATACAAGCTTTCATGAGTAATATTTGTGACAGCGAGAGTTTTGACTAGGCCTCCCTCATACTTCCATTGGCTTTATTGTTTAACTTTGTAAAGTGCCGACACTATGAAGTGTCGGCGGTGATTGCTGTGACAGCACATATAAGAATATCCCCTAGCAGGATGCTTTTTTACACACACACACACACACACACATGCATACGCTCTTTTACATTATTACAAAGCGTCTCTTTAAGGAGATCAGATGCAACAGTTTGTCAATATTGCATATGACTTGAGGCACGAGTGGTTTATATGCAAAGCTGAAGCGCACTAATTGTAGGCAGTTTAATAACTCTGATGTATGATCCGCTGAATACTAAGAGGAGACACGCACTCAGCGTGTGTGCACATGCAGGTGCATCCTTCGTACCCAAAGTTCACCGCTTTGTCTCTCTGCAGTCTACAGTATATGCAAAGTCAGAGACCATTACCAGTCCACACGGCCATTAGGTGCAGTGCACGATTGTTGATATTTGAGCTGATGGGCGAAACAAATGCATCCCTCACATCAGTGCTGTTCAGAAACCCAAGGTCTCTTCGCTGTTGAAACACCTTGCCTTATCTAAGAAGTTCTTTCTCAGTTGCTCAGACCTTGTGTGCATTGGCGGTTTCTTGGCCATCTCTGCTTTCAGTGTTTTGTGACTGAACTTGAGTCACTTGGTTTATTTCTAAATTGCAGAGCCAGAGTCGTATAGTAAAAGTGGGTTTATTTATCACACAACGGACCCCCAGCAGACTGTAAGGTGACATTTGCTGAATTTTACAAGTGTATTTGGCTAAGCCTTTAAATGCAAGTTGTTAATTGTTCCGAATATTTCTGAGAAGGTTCGCTGAATGTGTTCTTCGGATCGTGAGAAGCAGAAAATGCAGCTAACTTGTAGGACTAAACTTTGGAGGATCAGTTTCTGAAGGTTTCTTTTGAAAACCCAAAAAGACTGGAAGCTGCACTAAAGGCAAAGGCTAAAGCAGTTACTCCTCGTACTTATTTTGGGTTATAATAATTTTTTCCTTAATTATTGAGCTCTTAATTTATTAGTAGTAGTTTTACACCACTTTGGAAGTCACAGCATTTTATATTAATTTCATTGGCATAATATTTTAGCAACTTGCCTGTAAATATGCCGTGGTATGTACAGATCACATGGTACTGACCAAAGAATGTAGTACAGTAAATGGAGACTTTGTTCTGCTTCATTGATTAGCTGAGCTATAGCTGCTTTTCTTTCATCTCCTAGAGGATACTTTTCTACCAAACCCATGTAAAACGTCTCTCAACGTTAGACGTCATGGTGGTTGATCTATATAAAAAGATAATTAATTTAATTCTCTAGATGTTTAGTCACTAAGTTATCTAGGTGAGATGACTGTCGAAGTTGTGGCCGTCAGTCTGCATGTCTATGTAATGAAAGGTTGACTAAGAACTTTATCTTTTGTTGTTAAACTGTGTTAAAATGCATAGGCAAGCTTTATTTCTACTGCAAAGCCTTATTTCTACTGCCTACAACCCAAATCGTGCCACGAAGCCGCAAGGGGGCGGTAGAAAAATGTGGCCCCACAGTTTGCTGCATGTTGCAGACCCCAGACCTGGTGTGACGTATACTTGAACCATGATACATGTTGTATTGTACAGGTGCTGACAGTACTCAGCCATATTCCTGTCCACATGTATGCTCTGCTCACTCAGATTCACGTCTGTTCTTTCATTCTACACACACGTACCTGTACGTCCGTTTGACGTAGACCAAGGCTAATCGGAACTACACATTTTGTTCCCTGACATTTCTTCTGCCATTGAGCCGGATAAAGATTTTTTTTTCCTTTTCTGTTTTATCTCTCTTTTTTTCCCCCGCTGGCCATTGATTTCTCTCCCTCTGTCCCTTTATGTGGAAGGCTACCTATTCGCCTGCTATTGTGAGAGGGGAAACTTTGATCTTCTTCAAAGATTTTTTTTTTTTTTTCGCCCACCTCTCTTCCCAAGCCAGGGCTGTATTTTCATCACACCCTTTTGGAGTTAATAAACCTCTGAGAGCATGTGGGTGCATGTGCACGTGCGTGCATATGTGTGTGTGTCTCTGCATGAGGTCAATTGCCTTTCAAACTTGTCTAATAGTGCTTAATAAGTGCTCTAAGTGGCCGTGGAGCTGTGAAATGTAGCAGGCTCAAAGGAACATTGCTGTAAACTAATACAGCATGTTAGCAATGTGGTAATGGAAGCTTTAACCGCTTGGTGTAATTTATGTCCGCATAAAGTGGTCATGGATGATGAACGTGCTTTCTGGAGAGTTTGCTTCAAACCCTGGCCATTTCATTTGTAACTTCCTTAATTATGTTTGTATCGAAGGCAGGAATGCAAATGTGGCTCCTGTGTCCTGCACATGGGCACAGATCCGGTATGAGTTATGGCCTTCGCTGATGTGTTCCCTCATTTGTACACAGGCATGCACAGGCACATGCAGGCTCGCCTTCATGGTACCATGCTTTAATTGGATTTAAAACTTAGCTAACACGCCGTGTCTGCATGAAAACAAGAATTATTATCGAAGTTTCTTTGCTCCACATGTAGCGAGGCACAGCGTCTAACCATGCTATCAAATAGTGCGCCAAATTGCTAACACGGAAGAACTGATGGAACTGATGGCGTTCTAACTGTAGAGGTGCTAGTACATCAGATTAGAATGATGAATTCCTGAGATATTTCATCTCCCAGGTAATTGCAGTCACTCTTGCGATTCATAAAGAGTCATTTATGAATTTTTCACTCCTGCATTCCATCACTTGTGCATTGCTGTTGGAGCAGTAATCTTTGATGCATTATCTTCATATTAGAACTAACCTGCATTTAAACCCTTAACTGCCGTGCCTCACAGCTTCTCCATGCATGCGAGGGAACAGTACCAGAAGCTGGTCATCATGCACGGAAACATGGGCACGCTGTACCAGAACATGGTGGAGTTCTTTGCCATCGACCCCAAGAAGACCTCAGTGGAGGAGCTCTTCACGGACCTCAGCAACTTCAGGGCCATGTTTGTGGTATGGGATCTGACTTTATCTATCTATCTGTCTGTCTGTCTGTCTGTCTGTCTATTAGTCTGCCTGCCTATCTATCTATCTATCTATCTATCTATCTATCTATCTATCTATCTATCTATCTATCTATCTATCTATCTATCCATCTATCCATCTGTCTTGATGGTTTTGTTTGTGTGCAGTGGCTGTCTGCAGCTTTGCTGTTCTTTTATTTTTCCATGAGACAGAGGACTGTTTCCAGCGTTCCACACTTCTCGCTTATTCCATCACAAAAAGTACAGCTAGTAGGATGCATCTGTGTTTACCAACTCTGTGTGCAGTCTATCTTCTTTCAGAGCTTGGTGCCAATGCAAATCTAACACACCTGAATCCACAGATTAGGTTATGCAAGGTTGGAAGTCTGTTTGAATACACCATGTGATGAATGTTTGAGGACACTTTCCTTTTAGTTTAACATTTGAAATTTAAATACAATGAAAGTTCTAACTTCTGGTGAGTAATGTTTGTTTATTTGAGCTCAGGCTTTGTCTGTCATCACTCGACAGTTGTGCATCGGCAGCTAAGATCTAAGATCTGGTGAGCACTAATACCGTAACATTTGTGAGGTATAATATTTTTCTCTGTATTATGGTGTTATTATGTTGACATAATTACATTTACATTTACGGCATTTAGCTGACGCTCTTATCCAGAGCGACTTACAAGGTTAATCATATTACAGGTAGGCCAATGTAGTGTTAGGAGTCCTGCCCAAGGACTCTTATTGGTGTAGCCAAGTATACTCACGCAGACTGGGATTCGAACCCCAGTGTCCCACTTGTGGTGGTGGTTCCCTGGCAGATAGTGGTGTTACCCGCTGAGCTACACCAACCACGTCTATATTATCTATAATATAGATAGCAGGTCACAGTTGAATATATATAGCTCTTTATTAGAGCTAGCTAATCTTTATTAGAAACAGCTACTATACGATTTTATCCATTACCACTTTGAGGTCCAAATTAGTATGCGTGCATTTAAAACTGTTGCTATGTACAACGTGAAAAAACCTAACAAATGGACTGGTCAGAAAAGACAACAGGTGAGTATCTCTGGTTTCCTGAACGCTAGCAATGCAATCCAAGACTCTTTGGGACCTGTGGATCTTGGACTAGTTCTAACATTTTTCCACCAATCTGCAGTGCTTCACATATCACATATTGAAAGTCATTGTTTCTAGCTCCCATAGAATGCTGTAAAATGTAATTTGGTGTTGAACTGGCGGCAGAAAGTCTTATCCTTCTGTAAAGTTATGGTCGGTTGTTCCTAAATGACTGTGCAGTAAATTTCTTTGTTGAGTGTCACACAGAAAGGTTGCCTATAGAGCACCAAAGTAAGATACAAAGATCTCTGGTTCAGTTAAGGCTAGCAAGGCAAACTGGGCCTCATCGAAAAGACTTCTGTATCTACCTCTGTACCTTGGCCTTGAAGCATACCCTTTTCTTGTGATTTAATTCAGGACGTCATCAACGATTAAGAATCTGAATTGGTTATGAATATGAATACACTGGAAAAAAGTGTGTATATATATATATATATATATATATTGTAATAGTAACAGAACTTCACTAAATCCATCAGCATTTCTCCATCAGTGTTTATTCATATTTGTCCACTTCCTTTGACAACAAGCTAGAACTGTAATAGACTTCAAACAGGAGTTGCAGGGTCTTCATTTGCACTGTAATGTACCTGAAACATCCGCAGCTCAGCCTTTCAACTAAACAGGCTAACATATTTGGCATTGTTAGCACGTTGCGTTATCTGCCCTTGTTTGTGACATACTGACAGAACTCATATCTTATGAAGAATTACAGCCAGAACTGGTATATCACACACGACTATCTATAAGGAAATTGCAGTGCCAAAATGTGTTCCTTCTGCACAAGCTCGACATGGACCTAAAACCAAGCCAGCACCCACCGCCCCACCCCCTTCTCTCAGGCTGTTATGGCCGGAGTGTGTGATGATCAGTGCTGGACTGGGGGGCAGAAATAATGCCGCTAATTAGCAGCATGACAGCACTCTTCAGCGCTAGACTGACAACGGCTCAACACACAAACCACCAAAATGGATTTCATGCTCCCGCGCCTTTGTCTTTCTTTCGCTACAGCTGATGTGGTGTGTGCGTGCACATTTGTCTCTCTGAGTGCATCTCCGTGTGTCTGTCCCAGTCAGAGTGTGTGTGTGTGGGTGCACACTTGCACGTGCGCTCTCACACTGCTCTCATTCCAATTCTGCCTGTTACAGCGTAGTAATCTGAAGAAAGAGGCGCAGGCTGTCTCCTTTATGAAATGCCATTTGAAATGCAAAGTTATTTTCCACTTGGCTGCGGCGATGATGAGACGAATCTCATTGCTTTTATTATTTTAAATGATTTCATGATGGAAATTCAGAAATTTGGGGAACAGGCTGTCGACAGGCCTTCCTTCAGATGCATGATGATGCTCTCCTGCGGTGCACCTCTGAAAGTGGTCCCCACTGAAACATCTCTTTGCTCTTCTGAGATGCAATTGTAGCAACGTTGCACAAATAAGGACTGTGTTATGCAAGCTCTTTTCCCCCCAGTAGTCTTTGTGTAGATACAGCCATGCCAAGTTCTCATTGCTTAGGACCTGAGGAACTGGACAATCAATAGCTAGGGCCATGTTTTGGTTTTATAATGGGTAGGAAAAAATGTGAGCGGACGTCCTGGACGCAGCACTGACTATGAATAGCAGTAGTTATCTAGCCTGGTTTCAGTTAGAACAGTGGCAGTGCCAGGGCTCTTAACTCACTGATAGAAGTGCAGCTTGTAGCAGTTTATGTCTGAATCTAAATAGAACATATAATGTATTTTGCATGCTTTAAATGTCTGCCTTTAATCTAGAACCAAAATTGTTAATACTCCTTTTCTTTACAGCCCCTTAAGTTCTAGTAACCAAATGCTTACAAGCTTCAAATTACTAGCTAACTGTTTTGTGTGTTTCCTGTTTTCCTGTTTTCCCGTAGTTTTTCACCAGGTTTGCACACACTGCAGCAGGGATTTTGGCCCATTCCTCCACACAGATCTTCTCCAGATCAGCCAGGTTTCTGGGCTGTCACTTTCTAGGCTGATTAGCTAAACTATCACAGACGTTCCCATCATGTCGCTCCAAATCATTATCTAGTTCTTTGGAGTTTGTAACACACAAAGTGGACAATACCTACAACTGAGGCGCCCGTAAAAAAAAAAAAATGTTTTGGTAATGTGTTACTAAAACATTCATGTCAATCAACAAATTCCCATAAGGCTGTTCACAGAAATTAGCAGTATAGTATAGTTACTTATTTGTACCCACATTTTGGCATAAGTAAGTTTGTTGTAGTGGTCTACAGAGGCAAAATTACAGAAGTAATGACTTTCCAAACACTTATGGAATTTTGTGTATGTTGATTGAACTTAAAGACCAGCTCTAGGAGTCATGGTTCACTTTGAAAATCTAAAACTCTGTTTTCACTTTTGGAAGATTGGTGGACTGTGACAGGGTTTGTAGTGACATTTTCTACAATTGATTGGAATCACTGGTGCCTTTGTATAACAATGAGCACGCCATTGTTGCCATCTCATTATTAGTTACATTGATAAATGATGAATCATAAAGGCAGATCTTTACTGCAGATAGCGGTCTGAGAGAGCAGCTTGTCTCTTTGGCTTAGTTTTAGCAGTTTGAGCCTGTCATTTGGGAGGAGGCTATTTAGAAGGTCATCAAATTGGGTTCGCCCCCTGTGGGTCTATACACACACACACACACACACACACACACACACACACACAACCCTTTTTCAGGCCAGTGAGCTTCCACCCCTCGGTAGCAGCTTGTTTAAATCAATGCTGAGGAGTGGCAGGGGACCAACAGTCGGGCACATACTCCTCTGCACAGCCCCACCCCATAACCCCCAAACACACACACGCGTGCTCACAGATTCCAGTGTGCACTCACACATTCCTGCACGCACACACACATGCTCAATCATCCTCTCAGACACACACACACACACACACACAGTTTTATTCTCTCAGTGCTCTCCACTTTAGGCCTTGCTCTTTCTCCTGAGTGACACTGACAGGACGATTGTGTTTGGATGAAGATTGTTTTTGGCCATCACTGCACCTCTTCCGAGAAGTGCCCACACACACACACACACACCATCACCCTGCTTCCCTCGCCCTTTTCTCTTATCCCTTGTTTTCCAGTTAAGGTAAAGGAGGCTGTGCTGCTGAAGATGAGGCATTTACTAAGATATGTGACATATATACAGTACATCATAACACAATACCTCAAAGTTATAAAATATTATTAACAGTAATATTCTTCAGAGACATGTGCAATGTCAGCTACATCAACTACTAATAATATGGGAATTCTGAGCTGATATTTGACATTTTACATGTACATATTGACTGATGCCGATATCCAATATTTTACATGTGCAGATAATCTGTTGTTACAGTGTTATAATAATTAATAATATTATCACATCACAAGTAATAATATCAGATTGGATAGAACTCAAAGTTCTACATTATGGAGCGTTTCTGTGATGATGGTGCGTGACCCCACATGCGGAATTCACTTCTCCAAACTGGGCAGTTCCCATTGTCGCCATTTGTTCGGTCTACTGGAATCTTAGACTTGGATTTAATTTGCACTTAGATATTAAGGGTGTTCGTTTCGTCTTTTGTCTAGTGCAGAGCTGCATCATAAACTCAGAGAAACTCAGTTTAAACTCAGAGAAAATTGCTCACAGAGCGAAGTTATTGCTTTCAAAACAAGGTAGAGGACCTTCATCTTCTCCTTTCACTTTAACAAAGCTGAAACCTTCCTGCACAATGTCACAGTTAGTCCTTTCTGTGATGCCCAAATGAGGTTCTATTAATTCTGAGACCAGAGTCAGAGTTCATGAAGTCTCAGTTCCGGAAATTACATTTTTCCGAAGTGGAAACAATCAATCACAATGTTCTAGTTTGCCCATTTAGTGACAAGTAAAGGACGTTCTCATATATTTCCTGTATACACATGGCAGAAACATTTTGCCAAACTTGTTTTGTGTAGTGACATTGTGTAAAAAGTCTTGTTTTAGTGTCACTTGTGGTCTGCAACGGCCTTCGAATTTTTTTTAGCTAGCCAGGGAACCCAGGGCCCCTGCATTAAGAATCAAATCCGTGACTGAGTGTTACGTTATTCCCCTACAGGCGATGCAGACAACACTTAAAATAGACGGACGCTCGGGACCAGAGATAGTTAAGAGCAATAACACCGAATGAATGTACTTGTAGGAAAAAGTTGATCTATCTTCACTTCTAACGCTGGCTACTGAAGCTCTTGCGAGTAATTGAATCTCTGTAAGGAGAGGTGTAGAGGAGAAGAGTGGAACAGAGGGAGTTCACCTCTACGATACGACCCACTTCACCTAGCCTCCTTATAATTAGCCTGCATACAGAGGGGAGCTGGAGAGGGTGAGAGAGAAAGAGGAGAGAGAACTCCTGAAATAGAGCGGTGAAATGAACGGCAGATGAAGGTGCTCCTCTCCTTTGCTGCAGGCCATGTTACACCTCAAGCTCTGATTATTCTCATTACCTGATTAGAGAAGGGTAGAGGTGGACGCACGCGCGCACACTTGTACTCATACCTAGATTGCTGGTTCCTGTTCTGCTTTATCAGTTCTGCTCAATATAGCACATTGTCCACAGCATTAAGGACGAAAATATGCAGTATTTGTATTAATTAGGGAAGTGTGAAGAGCTGCATTACCCACAGAATGGCCCTCGATGTTTAAATTTGAATCAAAGCGTGTGAATAAAATGGGACTTTGAGGGGACATAATAGCAATTTGATTTCACACTTCCCCATAAGCTCTGGGAAGTGCTGAGAATTCATTCTTGCATGTAAATCACTGCCAAGAAGGGGGGAAAAAAAGGAGCAGAACTGGCCGGCAAATTAGGAGGCCAAAGATCAAGTTCTCTCAGAGCTACGAGTGCTTATTCAGTGCCTCACCATCTGCTGGGATGGCCTTTCCGTGGCTGCAGCCGAGACTGATTCACTCAGAGAGGGGCGGAGGGATGGACACTGTCCTTTGTTGAAGTACGAGCGTTGACAGTGGTTCAGAGTGCATTCACACATGATGATTTCCTCCTCCTACATATGACATTCTCTTTCTCTCTCTCTCTGTTTCTCTCTTTCTCTCTCTTTCTCTTTTTCTCTCTCTGCCCTTTCCATATGCCCTCCTTTGGCTTTGGTCAGCTTGCATCCCATAATCCCGCCAGTGGGAGTTCTTGCACCAACCAGCCACACACTATCATTACTGCTGTTGACCCTTAACCTATAGCTAGAAGCTCTATCCAATCAAGAGATAACCGCATTGTTACACTGTTCTACGCTTCTAGCCATTTACAAACCCAGGCCCTGCAAAATGCACCAATTGGCAGAGAGTACATGGAGACCTTGCTAGCCCATCCTCACTAATGGCCACTAAATTCAGCATATTGTTGAATCAGACCGTCAGCTGCAGATCTGTGCTGGCTCTGACACTAGCAGCTCAAGACATGCTAATGCCTGCCGTGCCCTCACCCCAGCCCCGCAGTGCTTGAGCTCTGAACTCAAGAGTGTGGAGCGTTGCATGCCACTATGCAGGAAAAGCCCATGTGAAAGAGAGAGAGGGAGAGAGAATGCCCTCTCTTTGCCCCCTGCTTACTCATTCATTGGAAGGTGACCTGCAGCTGAAGCATGTAGCTGACAGGAATCCAATTGACCGTGGCTAATGATGAACACTCAAGCAGGAAGGAGGTAGTAAAGCATGCATGTGGTATGAACAGGGATGGGAGGAATACTGAAAAGCCTACTGTACTGCTACTGTACTGTGTGATAGTTGACCTTTCCAATCTCTATCCACAAATCCAGGCTTTGGTGGCGATTGTTAAGTGGTTCATCAAGCTTTACAGAATTTGGGCATTCAGCTAAAGAGAAGCTGCAGCACACAATGCTTTTTTTTTTTTATTTTAAAACAAAAATACTATAGTTGGACCCAGTGGAAAGTGTGGGATTGCAGTTCTATTGGGAAGGAAGATAAAGGTTACCAGGAACAATAAATGAGGATAAGTTTAGTCTACTATGGCCAATATTTATTGAGCTACACATACAAATGTACTGTCCCTCAGTATGGCGTTGGGCCGCCATGTTTGTTAATGCAACATACGTTTAAGCATGGAGTTGTAGAGGTTCCTAATGGTGTCCTGTGATAAAATCCCATGCATCTTAAATATTCTCACACAGCTCCTGCAGATTGTGGCGCATGACAACAAAGCGTTCATCTTGGCTTGGTTGTCTCGACCAAGACAACAGTGGGGCTTGTCTCTGAAGATGACCCGCTTCCATTCACAGACACACCATGACTCTCACTGGCATGACAACATTGCATTCTTGGTGGCATTGACATGGTCGTCGTAACGGCCTGTGTGTATGTAGTCCTGCATCGCTCAGCAGTCTGCTATTGGTGCTGGCACCAACAGGATGGCTCATGGAGGGCCTCACTGCTCTCTAAACGTCTGCATTTGTCTGTTGGACCAGTCAGAAACACCAATGAGGACCATCCGAATCATTCACATGTCTTACAATGTCAAACCTACCCACCAACTTTCATGGAACTATTCATTTGATGATGAGTAAGTTAATGTGTCTGAAAGGTCACACAGGCGTAGTTGTTTTCACTATACGATCCACGATAGAGTTCTCCAGGGTCTGCCTTTCATTCTCAGTATAGGATATATCAATGTGCTCTTAAGGAGATCTTTCACTTAACAACTCCTGTTGTTCTAATGTCTTTAAGTTAAATGATATTTCAGTTCTAATACTACAACTCCACTCTCTCTGCTCTCCCTGTAGCCACCAGACACTTCTTCACATTACTGTTGACTGAACACGGAGGCTTGTAGTTCAGACACGTTTGCTTCTCTTCCTCTCTCTAATAGTCATTAACTCAGGCTAAAGAGCCCTTTTTTGCCCCCCTCGCCCTCAGACTAATGGCATTGACTGAGCCTATTGACTAGGTATTGTCTTTAACTGGGCGCTTGGCTGGCGTGAACAGAGACCTGCTGGGCAGCAGTTGGCCACCTCCTATTGAGTTCCCCTCGCTCGGCCTGCACCGTTACACAGATTTTTATCTCTTATCATTGACATCGTTTGTTTAGTACCCACGCCACATGTTGTACGGCATTTTAAGCGAATGTGTAAATTGGATTTGCCCTTTTGCTTGCTTTGTGCGGATATCGACTTTGCATGTGGACCGGCGGTGTTTGGAATTTGCATTCTGTTTAAGCATCGCTTTCACAGTCACTATTTCGAAACTTCTTCTTTTTATACAGCTTCATTTGACGGGTACAGCTGCGCCGATGGCCTATTGTGTCGGACGAGCAAACCTAATAAAAGTTTGAAAGAAATCTTTGCACGGACTTCGGCACAGGAACCGCATTCACTCTGATGGTTCTGTTATTCGTCTTGAAAGTTGGCGAATGCTCCCATTTGACATTGGTAGCGTTCTTTAATGTAAACAAAAGCAGCCCTCTTCTGCCTCAAGCCAAAGCAATTACGGTTAGTGAAATTAGTTTCACTCACTCTATCTGCGCTGTCTCCTGCAGCAGCTCATCCCGTCAGACTGCGTTTGAAAGGAGCAGTGGGGGAAACCGCTAGGCCCTCCGTCCTGGCGCACTCGCCGTAATTAAGTTCAAGCGGTGGCTGGAAGAAAGAAGACCAGCTGCTTTAATGAGAAAAGAGAGCTGAGTGAGGAGAGCGAAAGCATGGACTCTTTTCCTAATTCTGTGTCCCCCCGTCCCTTTTCCCTAACCACCACCCTAACACCTTTACTGCCTGGTTAGCCAGATGAGATGCCTTGGGCTAGGCTCCTGTTAGTTGCGGTTGATGAAGGTGTTAGAGTTCCAGTGTTACAGTGTTGCGTGTTAGAGGGCATAAGGAACAGTCTGGTTAAGCCAATTAGGTTAGCATATGGTGATTAGAAGTAAATGTATAGCCCTAATGATCCATATTAAGGAAAGTCTTATGAGAGGGCCAGCGCTCAGAACCCAGATTGTTGGGCATCAATCACACATAACAGCATTGCACCCCTTTTTTTGGATGCATCTCTCTCTCTCTCTTTCTCTCTCTCTCTCTCTCTCTCTCTCTCTCTCTCTCTCTCTCTCTCTCTCTCTCTCTCTCTCTCTCTCTCTCTCTCTCTCTCTCTCTCTCTCTCTCTCTCTCTCTCTCTCTCTCTCTCTCTCTCTCTCTCTCTCTCTCTCTCTCTGTCTGTCTCTGTCTCTCTCCCTTGCTCGCTTTCTGTCTTTCTGTTATTCTCAGTCCAGCAGTCTGTGTCTTCTGTCTTCTGTGTCCAATCCACTAATACCAGTACAACACACACTAACACACCGCCACCACAACAGTCACCATAGTAATATCTTCTCTGGGGTGGTCCTGTGGACGTCCTGACTATTGAAGAGCAGGGTGGAAGTGGGATAACAAAGTTAAACGGAGGGACTACAATTGTACAGCCTGTAATTGTAGAACTACAAAGTACAGCCAATTAAATTACAAGTAGGTGTATCCTAATGAAGTGGGTGTGTCTTTCTAGAACCACCTTTGGGACACCCCTTTAACAACATTGGAACCCATTAAGTTTATAATAATTAGTGTGACAGGTTTGGGCAGTGGGATGCTAGCGTTGCTGCTACTGGGTTGTGGTTGGTGGGTGAGCTGCAAGAGCAAGGGACAATCTCACGGCTAACGGAATAACAAGGAAAGTCTGACAGGAGAGTGTACATCTCTGCCAGTGTTTTGAAAGATTGCAGTGCAGTCTGTAACCTCACCTGTGTCTTCCCTGTCCTTTAAAGTTTTGTAGTTTTTCCGGATGCCAAAAGTCGTCCAACCTCAGTCTAGGCGGCATGCTAAGAAATAAATACACGTCACGCCAAAAAGTCTTGGTCAGTCTCTCAGCCAATAAGCTTTGACAGTTTGAACCTCCTGTAATGAAATCAGGTGATATTGCAGTCCACACAATTCTTTCTCTTTGGAAGTTGTCTTTACTAGCTGGCATAACTTTGAGGCAGCATGAGTTCTGTAGACCTTTGTCATCTTTAATACTCTCCAGTCTCTCCATGACTAAAATACTGATTATAGACATGTTTATATACTTATATATGTATAATATATATGTATTATATTTACATAACAATCTTTTTATTTTTTTATTTTTAACACTGGCATATGGGCTACACACGTTTGATAGGCCATATGACCACTGTGAATGAAACAAGCTCTGGCTAATGGTGTGTAGGTGTGTTTAGCTCGTTGATGCTTAGTGGTCATTCGTGTGGAGATGGATAGTGCAGTCAGAGGAGTTTCCCCAGCCTCAGCTGTGTGTGTGGGATTCACTCTCTAGCCCTCATCAGTCATCTCCACATGCACTCTCGCACTCAGAGTTGCTGACCAGTGGCTAAAAGCCCGCTTAACGTGCGCTTGAGTGAGCAAATCTGTGTATCTTTTTGTCTTGTTGCAGTGAGCCAGTGAGTCTGTATTGATATGCCTATAGTCGCAGTAAGAAAAGAATCCTTTTAACTTCTAGTCAGAGTTCAAATGGTCTGTTTGTCAGGATTAGTTCACACACTGTTAATGGTAGAAGACATTTTGAAATAGTTTTTTTTAGGTTATGTATATACGATTTAGAGTAAAACAAAATTCAGATAATTAATGATGATTAATCACATTACTTTTGTGTAGTTAGCTGGGGTTTTTATCCATTCTGCTTCTAAATCCGATTCTGCCTATAGGTTCCGGTTCTTATCGATTCAAGAACATGTCAGTTGCCAGTATGGTGAATTATGAGGTAAAATGATTACACATAAATAATATCTTTATTTTTATCTTTCAAGTCTATCAACAGCTACAGACACAGATTTATCCATTACTGTTATAAACACAGGTACACATTTTCATGTTACCAAAAAAGCCCCCCTCTGCTTTTGGTTATTTACCCATTCTTGTACCTCAAACAACGCCCTCCTTAAAACACAATGTGTCTGTCTGTCTGTCTGTGTGTCTGTGTGTCTATCTGTCTGTCTGTGTCCGTCTGTCTGTGTGTCTGTCTGTCTGTGTGTGTGTCTGTGTGTGTCTGTGTCTGTCTGTCTGTGTCTGTGTCTGTCTGTCTGTGTGTCTGTCTGTGTGTGTCTGTCTGTGTCCGTTTGTCTGTGTCTGTCTGTCTGTATGTGTGTCTGTGTCTGTCTGTCTGTCTGTCTGTCTGTCTGTCTGTCTGTCTGTCTGTCTGTGTCTGTCTGTCTGTGTCTGTCTGTCTGTGTCTGTCTGTCTGTGTCTGTCTGTCTGTGTCTGTCTGTCTGTCTGTCTTTCTAACTGTGTGTGTCTGTCTGTGTGTGTCTGTCTTTCTAACTGTGTGTGTCTCTGTGTGTCTGCCTGTGTCTGCTTGTCTCTGTCTTTCTGGCTGTGTCTGTCTGTCTGACTGTCTGTCTGTCTGTCTTTCTAACTGTGTCTGTCTGTCTGTCTTTCTAACTGTGTCTGTCTTTCTAACTGTGTCTGTCTCTGTGTGTCTGTCTGTGTCTGTTTGTCTCTGTCTGTCTGTCTTTCTGTCTGTCTGTGTCTGTCTGTCTGTCTGTCTGTCTGTCTGTCTGTCTTTCTAACTGTGTCTGTCTGTCTCTGTCTGTCTGTCTTTCTGGCTGTGTCTGTTTGTGTTTGTCTGTCTGTCTGTGTGTGTCTGATCATATGAACTCCCACTATTGCATGCAGCAGCTCAAACCTCCCAGCTAATTAATTGCCATTGGAGGCCATTAAGTGAGATTAAGTAGAGATTGTGTTTTGACAGTCTAATAAGTGTATTATCATTACCGTCTGTCTGGAAAGGCTTAGCCCAGGAGTCTGAGAGGGGTAATGATACAAGCCACTGGCACACCCAAAGGCATGTGGACTTGTGAACGTTTCTGCAGCCCACAATCATTCTCTCTGCCAGCCGCAACCAGGCCAAGCTTTGTAGAGGCTCAAGTGAGTATTCTGGAATGGAATTGCATGGGTACTTCAGAGTCACATTCCCTCAATACTGAAGCGGTGGAATTCCAACCGATCAGGTTATTATAACTGAGACCAAGCACACACAAAACATTATCCCAATTTGAATGAATGGAAGTTACTGTGCCTCTGGGGAGGCCAGCTTGGACATAATAGTCCCATACGCTGCGTCAGATGTGTGCTATTCCAGGCTCTAGCTGCTGCTTAAACGCTGTCCCGTGATGTCTCTTCTGCAGTCGCACACCATCCCATTGATGTCAGAGCTGTGTGCGGCCGACATTGCGAGTGCCCTACCATTGACTTCCCTGTCAGCCGACCGGCAGATCAGGCCTCGCCACCTAGAGCCTTCTGGATGAGAGCCACGTGTGGGAAGTGCCTCTGAATTGATGAAACAGCTAGGGTGCAATTGTGCCATCTCCATTCCGCCACCCTGCTGAGAGCCTGGGTCAGGACACCAGTGACATCACCCTGTGTGGAGAGGGCATGATGACTGCTACAACTGATTTGATGATCTCTCTGATACAGATGTAGGGTTTTTTTCCAGTGCTGGTGACAAGAGCGACTCTTCTCAACTTGTTGACCGGCCTCCTGCTGAAAATAACTAGAGCACCAGTACATGCATCACCAGAAACTCGAGATTTCCCAATCTGATTTAAAAGATGTGCTAATGAAGGCAGATAAAAGTATATTTGAATGCAGTGTCCAGTCTCGTTTTGTCTTCTGTGTCACTCTTGCTGTCTCCTTTGTAGTCTTTCCCAGCTCAGACCTGAAGGACATCTTGCTTAGCCAACCAACTTTAGACTTCCAACTCAGGATTTTAGTTCCTAAACAGCTTTTGGAGCCATCAGTGAAATCTACTGATCACCCTTCTGATGAAGGTCCACCTGTTTGGACCTTTTAGGGTCTTGGTGACGTGCGTTGCATCAATCGCAGCAAATAATTGTCCATATTAATTAAGAATATACAGCAGTTATTACTCCAGTAAGCACTAGCTCATTGAGCTCAAAGCGCTCACTGCTCTTTACTGTTATAAGTGCTTTGCTTTCTGGATGTTTACGCACAAAATTTAGATACTCAGCTACGTGTTTCTCACGTCTTTTACTGTCATGTGCTCCTGCATGATGATTATTCACAGCCTGAGTATCTAAACCTCGATAGTCTCAAAGTTATCAACCACATTCCATTTGGTTTTGTGGAGCTAATTGTGGTCAGGAGCCCTGTCTGCTTTGCGAGACAGGCTTTAGTTCATAGTTTGTTTGCCTGGTCTCTTTAATTTTCCTTTGTTTCTTTGGCTTGTCTCCTGTTTCAGTGGATTACCTCAGCGTTCTTGTCCTTTCCCTCAGACTTGCACTGATATTAATGTGAATGTGTTGGCTATGTGTTCACACTCCACTGCCCCCCCTCTCTTTAATTCTGATGAAAACGCTCAAACCAGCGGCAGAGTGCGAGGCTGAGACGTGGAGCTAGGGACAGGAAAGCTGCTTTAAGGTAATTTAGAGGCGTCTGTCCCGGTATCCGCCGCCTTTCTATGGATTTACTGCGATAGCGGAAGACTGTGACCATAACCCTGCACAAGCTGCAGGGAATAAGCGCCATTAACGTTATCGTATAAGTTATTCCACGTCCACACACAATGTCAATACCCATATATCCTGCTTAATAAAAGGCACGGGTGTGGAAGTCTGGATCTTTTAGATCTTTAAGTCACATAGCGAAAATATAACTCGAGACTTGGAGGAGATTTTCAATCCACACTCCGTTATAAGGGGAGGATGAGTAAATGCTATTGAAATACTTTAGAGGAATTGGAGACCTTGATAAGACACATACATGGCATTAAAGAAGGTGGGAGTGGAATGTTCATCTTAGGGGAATATTCCAGCGTTTTTCAGTCTAATCTCTATACGCCACTGTATTGTATGGTCGATTGCCTCAATCCACAGAGAATAATTTAGGCCTTTCCTGCTGCGTAAAGAAATGTAAAATCCCATTGACTTAAAATACACTTAAAGCGAGAGACCAGTCTAATCTCCATCAGGACCCAGTGTAGTACTGGTGAGCTGTAGTTTTATCTCAGGAAGTCTCCCACTGCTCTTATTAGACAATATATTTTAGTTCACACTGCAGTGTTTGAATAATATTCATAAAATTGTTTTCGCTTATGATTTTGAAAAATTAACCTGTTTTGAAAAATGTCTCTTCCTCTCAGAGACACAAACTTTTTTTCTGCTGTAACTTAAAAGGTGAGGATATCAGAAATGGTGCTGTTGTTTCGCTTAGAAATTCTTGTCTCATTGATCCACCCGTTTACTTGCGCTACATCTCTAAGTAATAAATATTGCCGTCATTCACAGTATCAGCAGATGCAACTTTCAGGTGACGCATAGGGCCATGAGTCCCAGCTGCTGAGTGATGATGCTGGCCGACGGAGGTGCACCTAGGGCTAAATGAAGGCTGAAAGCTACCTTTGTGTCGAGAGTTTGGTGGTTTCTTCCTCTCCCTCAGTAACAACCTGGACTAACATCAGCTTAGAGTGTACAAGAAAACACAGTGGTAGATAAGTTACTCCTGAAAGAAGGCATTCAGGTAAGCAGCTACTGTTAGCCTGTTTTTCCTGTGAATACTGCCATTATAGATTTTGCTGTGAACAATTTTACTGTCATCCAACATCCCGTGTGTCAATTTCACCCTGCAGGATTGCTTTGCATTTTCAGTTATTGGTATCCCTGTCGCAAATAGCAATACTGTGTATAAGTGCTAGTATCTGACTCTGTGGGACGTCCGCGTCCACAATATCTTGCAGCAAGGGACTAAATTTCAATGCCATGCACAGGAAAGGATGGTTAACCAATCCAGTGTCTGTAAGAGCTGCATACTACACATATATGTAAAGATAACCCTGCATATTTAGTAAAAAGTCTGTATAACATTATAATTACCACATGAACTAGCATGCATGATGAGTAGTTAACGAATAATAAAGTAATAAACTCTAATTCTAAGTGGTTTAACCAATCACGTAAATAACAGATAAACTGCATTAACGTGCTACGGAAACGGTGAATCCTTTTAAGGCTGTATTCTGTCATATTCTGTCCTACAAACGCAGCTTTAGACCATCAGCCAGCCTCAGCCGTGGAAAGCACTCTAAAGAAGGTTGATACACCACAGTTATGTTGACTAAAGGCAAGTTGCTGAATGATAGTTATTTCCAGTTGCGCTTATTAAAAGAGAAAATTGTTTATTTGTGAATAGAGCGTGTCAAATATTGGCTGTCGTTTACCTTCTGCGGGACAAACGTTAGATTTTTGGTTGGAATGGATGATTTCTAGTGGCATCCGTATTAAAAAACTACCGTGCAGATCTCTACTTTGGTAAAACTACCATTACAGTGTAATGAGTGTAACTAGGAATTTGCACAATGTACTCATGCATCTTTAACGTTTACTGATGGAATTCAGCAACCGGCCATTGGCTTCTATTATAAATGAGCTTTGAGACTATAGGCTTTGAGTTCTTTTCTAAGTGCAGGGCAAACGTCTAAATGATGATCCGTGGTAATTGACCGTACGGTACAGAGACAGATAGAATGGGTTGAAAAGATGGCGATTAGGTTAAAAGAACACTACAATATAATCATTACTGTATGGATTGTTAGGCTGATGAGAAAAAATAATTATTGCTGAAACTTTCCTATTGTACCTTCAGCTAATATGCCAGTGTCACAGACAGAATTTAATCATGCTCTTATGCCTTTGTGAAACTCTTACAGGGCAAAGTGTCCAGGACAAAAACCTGGCACTGACACTGTGTAGATGAGAGGGCTTTTATGAAGTGTGTGTGTGTGTATATACCCAGTCTGTGTATCTTGACACCTTTTGGGCATTCTCTGGCCTGCTTATCTTCAGCGGTCCTACTATTATGTCTGTACGAGATGAGTAATTTTCAGAGCTCCACATGCTTTATCTAAGAACACAAGCAATGATGGCGTGGCAGCATTTAGAGAGGTTGAAGAGGAGGAAGAAGCAAAAGAGAGCGGCTCGTGGAAGGCCGGGGTGACTGTGCCCTAATAATGTTTTTCAGGTTCGCATCTTTTTTTTTCGCTAGGTGTTCTCACACCTAGAAAACTAGCCCTCATCTCAGGGAAAAACAGGCGTTACAGATTTCTAACAAGCCTCTACAACCGCTAATGGCTTAAGAAGAAAGGAAAGAAAGGGAGGTGGGGGAAAAAATATGCGCTGTACTTACCCCTCGAATTTTCTTGGAAATGCTTTAAAGTGGTCCTAGGCTGTCAAAATCACAGAAAAGAGTGGCTGTACTAATGAGATCCCTCTTACTCTACCTCTCGCTTTCAACCGTCTCTTATACTCCCTCCTCCATTGCTTTCTCCTCTCTGCTTCTTTCATTTGCCCTCTTTCTTTCAATTTCTCCTGCCCGTATCGCTAAGTATCCAAACGATGTTCTGCGGCTCTTTTACTGGCACTTTGCCTCTGCTACCTGCATCGTGACCTTCCACGCTTCTTGCTTTTCACTTATCCCTCTCCTGGTTGACTCGGGCTTGTCCGAGATTGTGGACAGATTCCGCTCGGTGAGCTATGCGTGAGTGAGCTCGTCTGGGATGGTCTGATATATATGTTTGTCTGTCGGCTTGTGTGTCTGTCTGAGTGTCAACATCTCAATGTCATCTCTCTTTCTTTCTTCCCCTCTAGCAAGCGGTGAAGGAGAACGGGCGGAGGCGGGAGGCGGAGGAGAAGCAAAGGAGAGCGAGGGCAGCCAAAGAGAAGGCCGAGCGTGAGAAGCAGGAGCGGCAGCAGAGGAAGAAGAGGCTGTTGGAGGTCAATGCAGGTAACAAATCTTGTAACTTTCAAAATTCACATCACATGAATGCACGACAAAAGGGAACACAGGAAGGCATGTGGAAGAAGTGCTTAACGTGATCAACCGTGTGAAGCTTTCAGAGCGCACATCACTGGAGAAGCAGGCGAGAGACCGTGATTGGCCATGATTACCAGGTCATTGGTATATGGCCATTTTTCGGTGCATTTCAATCAAAGATTGTACATTCAGCAGGGATCAGCTTCTCTGTGTACCAACAACTTAAGCCCGGGAATTTGTTGACGTTGTAGGAAAATGAGCTGCCTGCCGTATGAGGACCAACAAAGAAGCTTTATTTATTTATTTATTTAATAATTGAAAGTGCTGTTTGATTTAAAATGTTTAGTTAGTTTCTCTGTTTAAAAATGTTGAAGGTGATGCGCCATTTTAGAGGTAAAAAAAAAGAAAAAGCAGACCAGTAACCCCTTTGGTCCTGTTTCAAATGTAGCGAGGCCAATGCTTTTCTAAAAATCACCATTGCAGTATGACATTTAGGATCTATCCCCACTCACTAACTCAACCCCTTTCAGCTCACATGACAGTTAGTTAGTTAGCTAGTCTAGGGATGCTTTATTAGTTCCAGAGTTGATCCCTAAGTGACTATAAAACCCGGTAAAAGTGCACCAAACATGTTGTTGGAAGCTGTAGAAGAGAGATGACTGTGCAGCTTTGCAAGGCAAATGTGCCTCAGTATACTTCAGGTAACTTTAAACAGAGTGCTTATATATACCATCTTAGCTCCAGTACCTGATATCCCATTCAGCTCTCTGCAGTGAATGTCATGGTAACGCGGTGCTAGACAGCATATTCCCAGGGTGGCTGCAAACGGTGCCCTTCCACACTGGACCCTTACAAGGACCACGATGTATGCCCTTTGTACCTTGTGTTACGCCACCTCTCGAAAGCTCTGGTTAACCCTTGCATGCTCTGTGCTATTAACCCTTTACCCTGCCACCAGGTGAGGCTAGTCCACAGAGTGAAGCCACATTGGGAAGAAAGTGGCAAGCCTAGAGATTCTGATTGTACAGCAGGTTAAGCCACAGACTGAACACAGTTCTCAGGTCCCTGCCTGTTAACCTCCAAGGGAAAAAGCTTCTAATAGCTTCTAATAACTACCTCCATCACACCCCTTTCGATGGTGCCAGATAAGGGCTGAGTTTGCTTCTTGCACATGTCGGCAAATCGACATGTTTAAAGTCAAATCGTTCTTTAATTCCAGAGCACTGGAAAGGTAAGCCGTTTTAACAGCTTGACTGGTCCTCTCTAAAATCAACATCCTTTAGGAAGCCCAAGTATGTATTTGGGACTCAAGTGGGTGAATATAAAAAATTGTGTGTTACTGTCACCATGGACTCCATGCAGATATCTAAAGCTCTGCATACACACTTTGATTAGAATTCACTCAGATTTTCACCACAACTGAGCTCAAGTAGAGCTCAAACCTTTTAGTCAAGAAATTACACGAGTAGGGGCACCTGTTGCCTTTTATTACTCACTTTAATATCAGCAGGCAGGAGCTCATTTTATGGAGGACCCTTTTGTAAGGGTCCAAGGTAGCTAGGTCTAGTCCAGCATACATATTCATTTCAAGTACCATTTCAACAGGCCGGATCCTGCTTGAGAACCCTCAGTCATAAATGAGTGAAAGACTGTTTCTTTCAAAACTTGCTTCAGTAGCTGGTTTGGTTTTCTCTGATTGCTGGAGACGTCTGGCATGCTTTTCGTTGTGCCACTTTGGAAACACTTGGGGCAGAGCACAAAGAATAAAGACCCTCACACTTTTTGGGTTCATATATATAGTTTGTTATAAATTTTTTGATTGTATAGATTGATATTCGCTTTGAAAGTATTACTATAGAGTTCATATTTCTCCATTGAAAAAGCTGTTTGGAAAACAGAGTTGTGAGCCGCTATGTTGCAACATAATTATGTTCATTATATAAACCCGCTAATGTTACTATAGCCTACCAAAACATGCCAGTGGGAGGATGCACCAGCCTCAGCATGACTCTAGCCAAGGCTCTAACCCCAAATGCTGAGGAGAGTATTCAAGTATCAAAATACGTCAGAATGCTCATCCCTAATATTTGCCCAGCTTTGCTTGGGATACATTTCATAATTCTGCCAGTTTAGGATACTACTCTGCAGTTACGGTTCGTTAGACATGGTACCGCCCCCCAATCACAAAATGACCCTGTGAACTGAGGCAATGGCATAAATCAAAGGCGGAGGAATGAATCCATGTACGGTATAGAAGTTGTTTGAGCTTGTTGTGTGCAACAGTAATGAAAGAGGCTGTTCAGCATTTCAGCACATACACACACACACCACACACACACACACACACACACACACACACACACACACACACACACACACACACACATACTCAAGCATCCATGAAAGGCAATAAGCAGCTATCTAAATGACTGAGTGGTAGAGGTAATAGAATAAAAAGAAAAGGAAATGATATTTGTGCTTTGATTTGGTTAGAGGATCAGCCAGCCACAATATCAGCAAAAGCAATTTCCCCATTCTCTGTACTGATGAGGCCTCTACAGCAATAAGACGAGCTGTTACGTCTGATCGACTGATACACACACAGACTCGTACAAATCAAACTGCTGTATTTTGCTTTGTATACCCCTATTGTCTGCTAAGAGACAGGTGTTAGCATTCCTCCATCCATCCATTCATTCATCAGTCCATCCATCCATCCATCCATCCATCCATCCATTCATTCATCCAGCCATCCAGCCATCCAGGCAGCCAGCCAGACAGACTTATTCCTTTATTTTATTTACCAATGAAAAGTTGGGACAGTGTTTACAAATGAAACTTTATAGAAACCTGTGATTTTATTACTACAAAGGCAAGACCTTTAATGTTTTACCTTTGTTGAGCAATTTAGGATGAGATGTG
The DNA here is from genome assembly GCA_024036415.1 of Prochilodus magdalenae. NCBI lineage: Eukaryota > Metazoa > Chordata > Actinopteri > Characiformes > Prochilodontidae > Prochilodus > Prochilodus magdalenae. Next base: position 180,884 of record JAMWET010003506.1, on the reverse strand, counting down.
CTGTAATATAAATACGTTCAAAAAACATCTTGGGAACATTCTTGGTGGAAACAAATGGGCATCTAGGAAAGGCCTAGTATAAGCAAATAGTCCAACAGTATAATAAGTCCTCCTTAATGACCGATCACAAGGATCACAGAGTACTTCGTTCTCTGCAGCGCATAATAACATCAAAAGGTTCAGGGACTTTTCAGAATGTGGGAATGACAAGGTCAAAAAACACAGCTGATTCCTATTGTCTGTTCAAAAGGCTCTACAGGCTCTACAGGCTTTTTGTGATTAGTATCGGCACACGTTAAGACTGTATGGTGCCTTATGAAGGCCACATAGCAGCAGTGTCTAGAAACCTCTTTGGGCTCATCTAAAATGGATTGATACTCAGGAGAAAACATATTGTGAACTTAGACAGTTGTGCCGGTACAAGTTGATCAGACGCAGCAGTGCTGCTCTAGTGTTTAAACCCTGTTTCCACTCCCTGTCCACACTATTAGACCCTACTACCTCGTTTGTCTTCCTTGTAGATGTACAGTCAGAGATGCACAGCTTGTGTTGGTCATCCTCTAGTCCTTGATCACACTATGCTGTCACAATACCAAGTTTTCGTCAAAAATGGCTGTGTGTGACTTAAGTCTGCAACATACTGCAATGCTGAAAATGACCCACCACCTAAATAGTACCTTCCCTGTGGGGGTCCTTACAATCACTGGACAGAGTAAAAGAGCAAAAAAAAAATAGAGAAAAAGAGAAGTAGAAGAGAGTAAAATAGGAACATATGCAGAGAAACAGATGAGCCACAGTCTTAAGTAAACAGTAAAGAAGCTGATTAAATGTACAGCAACCGTAAATCCAAGGTGGTGTTCCAAATAAAGAGCTTCAAAAGTGTATGTTTAAAAAAAATAAATATACACCAAACATTGTTTGTTCTTATACTGTTTCCAGTTTAATATTGGTCAAAGAAGAATTCAGTAATCTCTGTTTTTATTTTTTCACATGGTGTCCCAACATTGTAGAATTTATGGTTTATATTTATTGTCTGTGATACATCCATGTGACATATAGAACGGTTTAGGAAAATGGCTGTTGGCATGTTTACAGGCATGCAGAACTGAGTCAGCAGTGCAACCCTTGTTGTAAACAAACCTGAGAAACTGAAAGTTCATTTAATGCAGTGTTCTGGATGTAATTAAATTTTTTAGGTTTTGATGCAGGAATAGTACACCAGTGCACACTGAGGGGTCAGGTGAATGACAACGATTAGACAGAATTTAAATAAAGAAAAATAAATCGGCTGAAGCAGAATGGGCTCTGTACTGCTATGCCTGTGTGTGTGAAAGAAAAGGCAGGAGAGAGAAAGTTTGAATGTATTTTCAAAGCAGGCTAATCCTCAGTAGGAATGTGTCAAGGTTTTGTAAAGGACAGTCAGAAAAGCTTCTCTCATTCTGCTCTGCTCTTTTTAGATCCGATTCTGGCAGTTCTGTCCTTCCTTGAGAATAGATCAACTGTGTTGAATGCCATGAATGCTAGGAAGCTTGCAATGAAGGAACTGAATGATCTGCAGGTGTATTAATATGCGGCACCACCGTAACAATATAGATGAGATCAATTGAGATGGTTGAGCATGCAAACTCATTGCCTGGCAGCAAAATTGGCCATTTTAAAACATGAAGGTGACATTTACATGGATTGTATAGATTTTATGATAGTTTTTATTTTAATTTATATTTATTGTCTGAAACAGATGTAGGACATGTTAAAATCAGTGACTGTCATGACCTGTAGCAAACATTGGAGCTTCTACAGTCCTTTTAGCAGATAGAACACGAATAATTCACAACATCTATAAAATAGGCTCTTTTTTATAATAAATGTTAAATGCAATTTCTAAACCTCTACCTTTAGAGTGAAAGTTCGTGTCCAGGCATTTACCATTTTCATGAGCCAAGACTAAATACTTACGGCGATGTTAAACACGGGTGATTTTATTGGGTCATCAAGATAAGGAACCACACTGACCACCCTGCATCAAATGATGGAGATTACTAAAGCATTCCTTGACTCTCATGCCTTGAACTGTGGTGGTAGAAAACAGCATTGGGCCCATGACACAATATTATCCAGACTCTTGGGACACATTGTGATATCATTTCCATATTGAATATATGGCAGTAATCTGAGTGCTGTGATATATTATGATTTTTTTTTTTTTTTTTAAAGCATGGAATGCAGTCTCTCACTCTCTCTCTTTCATTCTATCTCTTCTTTCTCCTGCCTCCCTTTACACATCACAGCCGATCTTCAGGAGAGAGTGCTTGCATGTTTCTTGCATTTGCATACAGAGTCTATGGAGATTGAAATTTTGATTCAAAAACTGGTGTGTGTGTGTGTGTTGGTGTGTGTGTGTGTTTGTGTTTGTGTGCGTGTGTATGTGTGCGTGTTGGCGTGTTTGCGTGTGTGTGTGTGTGTGTGTGTGTGCGTGTGTATGTGTGCGTGTGTGGTTGTGTGTGCGTGTGTGTTTGTGTTTGTGTGTGTGCGCGTGTGCATGTGTGCGTGTGTGTGTTTTCTTTTTACTGTCTGTGTGCCTGCCGTGTGACAAATCGCTTGCATTAAGTCCCAGGGCGCACGGTTGGAGGGGAGTGTTTGTCAAACGACAGATTACACATCAGAGTTTTATTTAACATTCCAAACAAGGCCAGCACACTGAATGATTCAGTCAGAGAGAGAGAGAGGGAGAGGGAGAGAGAGAGAGATGAACAGACTGGGAGGAGGGGAGATTGAAAGAAGCCTCCAGCTTTCTGAGCAGCTTTGCCCGTCAGTTTGAACGCAGTGGGTACGAGAAAGGAAAAAGGGGTGAGTGAGCAAGTAAGTGGGAGGGAGAGATAGACAGAGAGAAGCGGGGAGCTGAGGGTCAGCGAGTCTCTCTGCCCGCTCTATAGCCGTGTAAATGCGTCTCTCTCTCGGCTGGCCTCAGGTGCCTCTCCAGCTAATGGCGGCTGCCTGTCCACTCATCCGGGGTGATTGCTCTCTCCTCTATAGCCACTGAGCTACAGAGTGGCCCCTCTTACCCTTCGGCAGCTGGGCCCCACTGTGTGCACACGTGTGTGTGTGTGTGTTTGTGTGTGTGTTAACTGGTGCAGTTGTAGGAATTAGCTTTGACCAGCTGAGAGTGCAGTAAGAGTGGCCATGTTTTCTGAAAGCAGACAGAAAGTAAAGGCTGTCACACACTGCCCTGCGATTAGCCGCACTTCTGATTTCACACACGATCACACTCACTCATGCGCGCTAACTTACACCTGTGGCAGGAACAGTTTCCTCTCTACAGAACTTTTCTCACCATCCATCCAAAATAGAGCCTGTGATAAATAGTGTTACTGTGAATGATTAGAAATGCTGATATACCTAGCACCAAAAACAATAAGATACAAAAAATAAGTCACCTGTGACTAAACCCACCTAGTAGAGTGTAATACCTCCACAAGCACGAATAACCGTGCCGATCAATTGGACTGGACACGTTTCTGGATAAAGACAACACCTGTGTCCAGCCACTGTTGACATCAAAGAACTGCTCATCACAACGGAACTCTGTCACTACGCCATGTCACGAAAAACCTCTGTGCTATTAGTGGAATAATCTTTGATCGTTTCTGAATGCTGCTGACTGCTACGAGTACTGAGTAAGAACCCCATTTTGTTTAAACAGGGGTGCCATTCTTATTGTCTTAACTAGAAGTAGACTGGTCATATATGCTAAGCTGCTCCATAATTAGTATTATAGGCTTGAATTACAGTACTTCTGAGTTTTGAGTGTTGTAACAGGAGATTTAAGTACTGGAAAATGAAATTGTAAAAAGTATTGAACTGTAACAGCTAATTTAAGTATTGTAAAAGGAGATGCAGGTATTGTAAAAGGAGATTTAAGTACTGTAAAAAAGAAGTTTTAAGTATTGTAAAACAGAGATTAAGGTACTGTGAAAGAAGATTTAAGTACTTTCAAAATATTGAAATATTGTTAAAGGAGATTAAGTATTGTAAAAGGAGATTTAAGTATTGTAAAAAGATTTAAATTTTGTAAAAGGAGATTTAAGTATTGTAACAGCTAATTTAAGTATTGTAAAATGAGGTTTAGGTAAAGTAGCAGCTAATTTAAGTACTGTAAAATGAGACTTAAGTATTGTAAAAGGAGATTTAAGCATTGTAACAGCTAATTTAAGTATTGTAACAGCTAATTTAAGTATTGTAAAAGGAGATTTAAGTCCTGTAAAAGGAGATTTAAGTATTGTAACAGCTAATTTAAGTATTGTAAAAGGAGATTTAAGTCCTGTAAAAGGAGATTTAAGTACTGTAAAAGGAGATTTAAGTATTGTAAAAGAAGATTTAAGTACTGTAAAAGGAGATGTAAGTACTGTAAAAGGAGATGTAAGTACTGTAAAAGAAGATTTAAGTACTGTAAAAGGAGATTTAAGTACTGTAAAAGGAGATTTAAGTGTTGTTAAAGGAGATTTAAGTACTGTGAAAGGAGATTTAAGTACTGTAAAAAGAGATGTAAGTACTGTAAAAGGAGATGTAAGTACTGTAAAAGGAGATGTAAGTACTGTAAAAGGAGATTTAAGTGTTGTTAAAGGAGATTTAAGTGTTGTTAAAGGAGATTTAAGTACTGTAAAAAGAGATTTAAGTATTGTAAAAGGAGATTTAAGTACTGTAAAAGAAGATTTAAGAATTGTAAAAGGAGATTTAAGAATTGTAAAAGGAGATTTAAGAATTGTAAAAGGAGATTTAAGTATTGTAAAAGGAGATTTAAGTATTGTAAAAGGAGATTTAGGTATTGTAAAAGGAGATTTAAGCATTGTAAAAGGAGATTTAAGTATTGTAAAAGGAGATTTAAGTATTGTAAAAGGAGATTTAAGAATTGTAAAAGGAGATTTAAGTATTGTAAAAGGAGATTTAAGTATTGTAAAAGGAGATTTAGGTATTGTAAAAGGAGATTTAAGCATTGTAAAAGGAGATTTAAGTATTGTAAAAGAAGATTTAAGAATTGTAAAAGGAGATTTAAGAATTGTAAAAGGAGATTTAAGAATTGTAAAAGGAGATTTAAGTATTGTAAAAGGAGATTTAAGAATTGTAAAAGGAGATTTAAGTATTGTAAAAGGAGATTTAAGTATTGTAAAAGGAGATTTAGGTATTGTAAAAGGAGATTTAAGCATTGTAAAAGGAGATTTAAGTATTGTAAAAGGAGATTTAAGTACTGTAAAAGGAGATTTAAGTACTGTAAAAAGGAGATTTAAGTATTGTAAAAGGAGATGTAAGTACTGTAAAAGAAGATTTAAGTATTGTAAAAGGAGATTTAAGTACTGTAAAATGAGATTTAAGTACTGTAAAAGGAGATTTAAGAATTGTAAAAGGAGATTTAAGTACTGTAAAAGGAGATTTAAGTACTGTAAAAGGAGATTTAAGTACTGTAAAAGGAGATTTAAGTACTGTAAAAGAAGATTTAAGTATTGTAAAAGGAGATGTAAGTACTGTAAAAGAAGATTTAAGTATTGTAAAAGGAGATTTAAGTACTGTAAAAGGAGATTTAAGAATTGTAAAAGGAGATTTAAGTACTGTAAAAGGAGATTTAAGTACTGTAAAAGGAGATTTAAGTATTGTAAAAGGAGATTTAAGTACTGTAAAAGGAGATTTAAGTATTGTAAAAGGAGATTTAAGTATTGTAAATACTGTTGTATTGTATTATAGATTATATTATAGATCTGTGTTGTAATGCGTTTGTGTTTGTTTGTTTGGCTTGTCTGAGATGGGCTGGAACTGCACCTGAGAATTAGCCAGTTAAATCTGGCACGTTTACATTCTGAAATGTTGATTAATGCGTATTGTCCCTGTTAATTATTTAAAGTTCATGTCAGACAGCAGTAGCTGTACCAGGTGTGAATCCATAGCTGTTGTAGTATTAGTAGCAGCAGATCTAGTAATAATAGTAATACTTCTATATCTAATAGAGATAGAAACCACTACAAATGGTGGCAGTAAATATTGTTGCTATTGTAGTAGACTAGTAGTAGAAGTAGCAATATTTGTTGATGCAGTGATTAAAAGCAGTGATTTATTATTAAAAGAAGTGTTAGTAAGACCATTAGAGTTATAGTCATGTGGTAGTTGTGGTAGTCAGTGTGTTACAGAAATAGAGCAGCAGTGGTAGTTGTAGTAGTAGTATCAGTAGCAGTAGTTAACCGTTATCAGTGATTAGTCATTCACCCTCATGCTGCGCCTCTGATGTTCCTTGTCTGGCTCCGTGCTACTCCTCCACGCTAGTGTACTGATGAGATTGTCGTTTTAAAAGGCGTGACTGGAGGAAAAGGAGGAGTAGAAGTAGCAAAACACTCCTGACACGTCTCTTCTTTAAGCAATGCGGCGCCAGGTGTGGGAGAGAAAATGGGGAGAGGCAGAAAAGGGGTGAACATCAAAGCAGGAGTGAAGCAGTGTCAGCTTCAAAGAGGGATTACCCCCTACTTCCTCTAAACCATTAGAACTGAGCCCCATCTCCCACCCGCCACAATCCAGCTCAGATCTCTCCCTCAGCAATTAGCTTCTAATCATAGCTCTCTCTCTTCTTCCCATTCTCGCCATCTCTCTAGCTCTCTCTCTCTCTCTCTCTCTCTCGCTCTTCCGCATTTACCCTACTCCTTGTCTCACTTTGTCACGCTTGCTCTCTCTCACTGTCTCTCTCTCTCTCTCTCTCTCTTACTGTCTTTCTCTCTCTCTCTTACTATCTTTCTCTCTCTCTCCCACTGTCTTTCTCTCTCTCTCTCTCTCTCTCTCTCTCTCTCTCTCTCTCTCTCTCTCTCTCTCTCTCTCTCTCTCTCTCTCTCTCTCTCTCTCTCTCTCTCACTGTCTTTCTCTCTCTCAATGTCTTCTCTCTCTCTCTCTCTCTCTCTCACTGTCTTTCTCTCTCTCACTGTCTTTCTCTCTCTCTGTCTCTCACTGTCTTTCTCTTTCTCTCACTGTCTTTCTCTCTCTCTCTCTCTCTCACTCTCCCTCTCTCTCTCTCTCTCTTTTTCTTTTTCTTACTATTTTTCCATCTATTGCAGTCTGTTTCTCTTGTTGTCTCTCTCTTTGTCCTCCACACTTCCTTGACTCTTACACTTTATTTTACTTCTTTCGTTCTCTCCCTTATCTGTTTCTCTCTCTTTTTCTCACTTGCTCTCTCTCTCTCTCTCTCTCTCTCTCTCTCTCTCTCTCTCTCTCTCTCTCTCTCTCTCTCTCTCTCTCTCCTCCACACTTCCTCTACCCCTATGTCTATCTTGCTTGCTCTGTATTTTTTTGCTCTCTCACATTTTGGTTTCATTCTCCTCTTGCAGTCTTGTTTTTCTCTCTCTCTGTTTTATTCGATCTGTCGTTCCCGTGTCTCTGAGCCGCAGATAGAGCAGAGAGCTGTAGAGCACGCGTGTGTTTGACTGTTATTTCAGTTTCTATTTACAAACGTTTATCATGCATGCACTACTTTAGACTCGTCAGCTCTCTCTCCCGCTCTTTCTCTCTGTCTCCTTCCCTTTCTTTCTTTCTTTCTCTCTTCTCTCCCTCTCCCTCACCCTTTTATCTCTCCCTCCCTCCCTCTCTCTCCTTGTTTTAATGCTGTCTATCTGCTGTCTGCTGCCTCTCTTTGCTCTTGTCAGAAGTCAGACGTTGCACAAATCAGGTCTTTTGTGTTTCCAGGTTACTGTTGCCGCCTCCCCTCTTCGTCTCCACGGAGACTGTCAATTAAAGTGCGGTGGTAATGCGAGACGCCCCCGGTGGGCACAGTGCGCTGTGTGTGTGTGTTTGAGGAGGCAGAGCACTTTTTGGCGGTGGGTGGCAGGCTAGAGAAACACAGAGAGAAGGGCTTGTTGGAAGAAGCGTATGATAAATGGCTGCAGCACCACTGGCAGAAATTGAAGCTGTGCTAGTTCAGAAATACTTTCTAGTCACACACACACACACACACACACACATACACACACACAGACACACACACACACACAGACAAGCTCGTTTTTCTATCTTACATGTATGTACAACATAGTGGCTTTTCTATTAGTAATATTAGTTATAGTAGTAGTGTTAGTACAGGTATTAGCATATTGAAGTCTCTACAGGTGAATGTAATGCAGTTTCAGTATGTGATGTACCTTTACATCACTTCAGTATAAATGAAAGCTGTATAAAGGCTACAGCGTTTATTCTTCCTTTCAGTTTTTTATAGAAATCTGTTTTTCCTGGAATCTGCGTTTCCTGTTTTTCTCGATCCAAGTAATCCCAGTCACATGTCTGGACTATGCTTTGGCCAGTACATTGTTCTGAGAACACCAGCAGGATGGACAGAAATACCCAAGGATTTGTTTCAAATCTGAAGAAAGAGTGGAGCTTGTTTTCCTCTTCTAAAGGTAGAAGCTTTGGGCTGGCATCACATGCCAGAACTACCTGCCTGTAATATTCTTTGTCCAGATCGATGTCCATATTGACAGTTACACAAAGTAATTCAGAGGATAAGTTTCACACATTGCATTTGTTTAAGCGGCTAGTTAGCCATGTTAGCTCTCTTTGTCATACACCATATTGTTTCATATAATGGTATGGAGGATCTCCATACCATATTTCCATTGACCCAGTGAAATAATTAGGTTAACATGTTGTTGGGAGTTGATGTTTCATTTAACCACATGATCTGTTATCATTATTGATTGGCCCTTGCACAAAACTCAATTATCAACTTTTCGATATTTACAACTGTTGCAGCCTCAGGTTTTAGGAGAGATGCAGGATGCTTTACATTATGTGACACAACATGCAGTTCATTTGCAGGTGCAACTGCAAATTAAATAAGCCTTAAATACTGTTTATATTCTATTTATAATACATATATAATTATTTACCATGCCTTGCCCTGTTGATAGTGTCGCTTTTATTGTATACAACAGTTTTCCGACCTTGTACTTTATGGCCATTTTCACAGTAAAAGCAAGAAGTGAAGAGTTCTCTCTTTTTTGCTTGTTACTGTAGCCTTTAAAATAGCACTTTACCTTGTCAAGACCCTTTTGTTGGTCCTGGCGTTTTAGGTTGGCCTTGTTTTTCTTTGATTGTCCTGTGTAGGCAGCGCATTTCTGGCATCAAAATGTACAAACACACACACAGACTCTCCCACAGTGTAATGATTTACAGCTAGGCTTGCAGGCAGTGATGAGGTTATAGGAGCATGTTTAGAAGTGAAGAGAGGAGGTCGCTACTGTGGACCACATAGGTAACAGAATTAGGAGTCCAACAGCAAACACGTTGTGTTGCCATACAGTGTACGTGTGCCCCAGATGTGAGCTATTCTCTGGGGAACTTGCACGGCGGGGCACGGGAGAGAGCTGCCACTGAAAACCTCCCAAGAGCACTGACCTCCTACCCAACTGCTAGAGCATACCCCCAATATAGAATCGCAAAACCACAGAAAAATAGAAAAATGTCTCTGCACACAAAAAGTGTCTAGAGGAAGGAAGGGAAAAGGAAACCCTCTCGGAGGGCTCTACTACTTTATACAGTCTCTGTTTTTAATTACAGAACTTTTTTGCTGCTTTCTGTGCTTAATTCATTACCATCTGTCTACAGTTTCTCTTTAGCTGCATTCGTTAGTTAACAGTAAACAGCATTTTCCAGCTGCAAATGCAAATCTGGCCTCAAAGACATTGAATGAGCACATTGTACAAGTTTGTATTTCTGTGACCATGGACACCTAGCCTGTGTAGGAATGAAGGCCTTTTTGAATTTTCTCCATTGGTCTCGCCCGCAGGCTACAGTATTTGAAAGCCGTGATTTTTGCATGCTAAAGATAGCTCGGCAAACGTTATCATATTGTCAAAGAAGTGAACAAGAGTATTTGACCTTTAAGCCGCAAAAATGACTTTACATTCAGGATGCACAGCTGTCAGATCAGATTGACCACTGGCATTTTGCCAGACTATTACAGGTCGGATGGTAAAGCTCAAATGGGCTGCGTCGCGTGTACTCAAAAGCTGCAGCGTGGAAGAGGCAGATTGGAAATGGAGAGGGCCATGAGAATGTGCAGAGGTGGAAGTGAAGGCAATTGCAGGCCTGCCGTTGATGAGAACTCTAGTGTTTGCGGTCTCCATTGTGCCCTCTTCACATGAATGCCGGGGAATGGCATAGGACAGAGGACAACTCTACCACGGTCAAAAGCTGTGCTTTGTGGAGATCAGTGAGAGCCTGTGTTTCTTATATAGACATCTGTCTGCTGTATTCAGGAATACATGCATCTTGTAACTAAATTTGATATTCATGCATGTGCATTTGCCTCCTAAATCAGAACGAATTGGAACAGTATGAAAAATACAAATGCCTTTTCTTACAAATGCTGTGTTTCTTGTGTTTAATGCAGGAATGGATGTATATCAACAAATAAATGTTGACCAGACAAAGCTATATATCTTGGGTTCATACTGTCTACAATACAATATTCAATGTACAAAAGTCAAAGTGGATGGAATCGACGCTGCATTTTCTGTACTCTCCCAACGTTTTCTGATTTGGGGTTGTACCATTTTAAAAAAGGAATCTTCCATTCACATGATTCATGTGGATTTAAAAAGTTTTTCTTCCTAGCACTACAGCAGCCAACACACAAATGTAGTATTTAGGTTTACAGGCCATTCAGTTCTTTGATACATTACTGAAACCTGTGAAGAGTTGAAGTTGGTTTCTTTTTCTACCATTTAGTTTGTGTTTGAATTTGATGTGTAACGTGTTGATTGCTGTTGATTATAACCGCTAAATGACCACCAACAAACTACAGGTGGGAATCCACTCCACAAATTATGGAGCTAGTAGGACACAAATGATGAGCTAGGGTTAGGTTTTTAGAATAGCCTCTGTTACTAAAAGTGGGTTTTCAAAAAGAGGTAAGAAGCAGATTAGTAACTCAGTAACTGTAACTCATAATATCAAGAACACAGTGCAATATTTGGGTATGACTTGTGGTTGTATAGTTGTTGAACAATAGTTGATTATCAACAGCAGTAGTGTTAGAGCTTAGTTTAATATTAGGTTTGAAGTTATAGCAAGCCCATATGTCTCCCCAGTCTCCCTAAACAAATCTGACTGACCCAGATATGGACTCAGCAAAACCTCTGAAGGTACCCTGTGGTATCTGACACCAAGCAGCAGATCCTTTAAATACAGTAAGTTGCGAGGTGAAGTCACTGCAGATCAGACTTGCTGTTTCAGCACATCCCACAGATGAGATCGATTTAGATCTGGGGAATTTGTAGGGCAATTTGGAGAAAACTGGAAGTCATTGATCGATTGGTCATGTTCCTCAAACGGTTCCTGAACAGTGTGACACAGTGGGTGTTTGTAGTCCTCTTGAAAGAAGACAGTGCCATTTATAAGGGAATACGTTTACCATTAAGGGCTGTACCTAGTCTGCAAAAAATGTTTAGTTAAGTTTCACATGTCAAGTTGACAACCACATCAAATCCAAACTCTGAGTTTTGTTGCTTTTTTGGTGAACTGAAGCGAAATCTTGCTAAAAATAATGGAAACTGTAATAAACCAAACAGTGGACACTAAATACTGGAATATGTGTTTAGTTGTTAATGCCTCCTTGTTACATTTCTGTTGCATGTTTGTCTTTTCCCTGAGCTAACACACCTGACCCAGCACACAAGGAGCTTATTAACTAGCAATGAATTGGTTGACAGCTATAATAGGTGTAATGTTAAGCTGGAATGAGCCTTTATAAACGTTTACATTGGTTTAAAGGGGAGATATGCCTTGTATTTATTTTTTTTTAAAGAATAAGTGGAAAGTGGAAAAAAGCACACCCAAACTTTCTCTAAACTGTTATCAAATATTGTCTCGGCCATCAGGTGGCGTATTTATAACCATTTCATGTATTTACTTGCTGTGGCATAGTTTTTAGAGGCTAAACTGTTCTGTACGTACCACCAGTCTGAACAATCAGACCACTCTGAATGACTTTGAATCTGGCTGATTTATTAATGTAGATTTTAAATAGTGGAATTCCCACAAAGACAATGCTTTGACACGCTTGAGTAAGTGTCATGTAGCCATATGAACACTGGGCTGGGTCACTTACAGTGTAACACACAAGGGGCATGCTTATGACCCCCATGTCTCGTATGAAAAAGCATACGTGTGTGTGTGTTGCAGGAAATGAGCTGAGGATGGAGTGATGTGGGTGTGAAGGAGAGCAGCTCTTATGTCCTCATACACACACACACTCAGACAGGCGCATGATGCATCCACCTGCTTCATCCTAATTCACACCTCCAGCATCTCTCCTCTCTTTAGCTCTCTGCCTTCATTCTGTCTGCCTCTCAGTCCTCCTTCCTTATCCTTTAGCCCCCCACTCAAAAGCCTCTTTTCATTTTTCTCTCATTTTCCACCTCTTCTCAGTGTCCACATTTCCCCCTCTTATGCTTCCTTCTGACTTGCACTCTCAGCCCCCCACCCCTTCTCTCTCCGCCTCCTACCCAGGCTCTCTCTCCTGTCGTCCTCCCCTCCCTTTCTCTGAACAACTGATGTAGTACAGCGCGGACCTGCCTGGCTGTGAGCAAGCTGCCTGCCGCTGCTGGCTGCGGTGTTGCATGGCTGCCTGAGGTTTGCTCTCCCCGCTGTCGGAACGATGCAATAAATGATTGACATTCACGGCTCGTTTTCCCGTGCTGGGGTTAGTGCGTGCTGCCATCCACTGTTACCCCGCTACTGAATAAAAATAGCCCATTGAACCACCTGACTCCTACCCCTCAACCACCTCCACCCTGTCAGATGCAGCATCTGCTAAGCCAGAGAAATAGAGTAAGTGTGATGAACTCTGTGTGTGTGTGTGTGTGTGTGTGTGTGTGTGTGTGTGTGTGTGTGTGCAGTTGTGTATTTAGCTCCCTGTAGGAACCAAAGGTTCCCAGAATTATGGAATGCATAAACACATAGACAGTGTGGGGACCTTTGCCTGGTACTCAATAGTAAACATGGTATTCTCTGGAAATCAAAAATAGCCAATCAACATTCAGTAACCCTATGTGTAAAGGCTATTCAGTGCGTTGAGTTTAAGTGTGTTGTTTTTTCAGCTACGTTTATAGATATATAAATGGACATACCCCACAAACTCACAAAGATTTCCTACAAGTTGTAACTGTTCAAAAAATAAATAAACAGATGAATGAATGAATGAATGAATGAATGAATGAATGAATGAATGAATGAATGAAAACAAGAACCTCCAAAATGGCAGCTTTATAGGAGAAATCAAAAATGCTCATTTTAATGTAACTTAAGGTAAATAAAAGTATTCCTTTTGGTCCGTCACAATTTCGTGATGACAGCTGCTGTTTGGATGATCAAATATAAAAGAACATAAATATAAATAAGTAAAAGAACAATAAAAATATATCTCTTGTACTCCATGTAGGCTTACAAATGCAGTAAAATTAATAAAATTATGTATTTTTAGTGCAGTAGCCCACATATCTGATGTTCCAGAGTACACTTAATACATATTTAAGTATCCTTTCATACGTAGTATGTAGTTTATAACTATGCTATAGCCAGAGCCACACGTAAATGCTTACCACTGTGCATCTATATTCAGTGAAAACACTCTTTTCCCCCAGGATGTGACAGTATTTCACAAGTCGTTCACAGTTTAGTATACAGTAGATAAAAGCAGCAAATAGTTGGGAGTTGCAGTCCATAAAAAGTGACATGCGAATAAAATTACCCAAATATTTCTGCACTGTTAAGTAGACAGTAATGTAAGTAAGTTTTTATATCCAGACTTGGGTTCTGTGTTGGTCTTGCATTGTTGGCTCATCCAGTTCATGCTTTCCAAGAGAAAGAGTGATCGCTGCCAGCACTCCCTCAGTCCAGTCCATTGCTGTATCTAATTGAAGATTGCCTGGTAAAGGTCAATGGTGCTCTCCTCCCTGTGTATCTGTCCCTGATGGAGGATGTTACTCTGAGCCCTCTCTTTAGATTCTCCTGAACGCTGTGTTCAATAGCATCATTCCTAGCCCTTAATTACCCGACCCGCTCCCTCTGTATCCCGACCATACTGTCAAAGAATACGCACTGATTGAGACCAACCCCCACTGTATTATCTGCCCTGAAATTATTGAGCCCTTTTGACTTCCCTTGCGTATTGAGTCTGGTCTGCAATACGTCCACAATTGCTCAATCAGCATGGCTGTGCGTGACCCAGACCCTATGTTAACACCTATGGGAAATGGTGCACTAGGTGAAGTAAGTGGGGAAAGCAAAGAAAAATGAGTGGTGTTCAAAAAAAGAAAAAGGAAAGAAATACACTGAGTAAAAAAGCTTGTTCAGTTTCTTTTGTGCTGTTGAAGCCGTATTATGGACCACATTTCTGGCAGCATTAACAGAGCTTCATGTGTAAGATGACTGACATTACCTCGAGTTGGAAGAGAATATTTAAACTCACTGAACAAAAGTCAGGCTGGCAGTTCCATCCTTCAGTTGACCATCTTTTAGTGACCACACATACAGAGGTCCAGACAAGTGCAGAAAAATATGATGGGAATAAAAATGTTAACGATGCCCAACATAGACCCGCAATTTAGCTGAAGTTGTACAGTTTAACCTTCTATCATTTAGTAAACTGTTCTGATCAGCTTTTATTAAAGTTCTTATTGGATTTCTCTTAGTGGTCAGGAGCACGTCTCCTTTCCCTCTGGCTATGGTTTGGCATCAGAGCCCAATGGAGTTCATAGTTCTATGTTGAGGATTATTTGCTTCATATTTGGATTTTGCTTTGTGCTACAGAGATGTCAGCTCAGAAGCTATCGTTTTGGAAGTTGAGGGTACAGCTGGCCTCGTACTGATCATTCCCCCAGGTTGACTAGCCAACTACATTAATCAGGAGCCCATCAAATTGTGGGAGACGTCGGTAAAATTATGTGAGACCTTAGGTTCATGTTCAAAATTGGAGTACTAGCATCAATGGTGCGTTCGTAAATGTACTCTGACAACCTCATTTGAGGTCCAGATCTGGTCACCCCCACTTTTCAGCCTGGCGGTTTGAAAGTGTGTTCGGAGAGGAATTTTTAAACCACATTCCTGACACTTATGAATGCACAAATAATGTGAGAAAGAGCCAATTTAGCCTTTGTGTCTGGGTTAACAGTATTTAAGTAAGAACGGGGTTTGTTGTGGGGACAAACGTGATCTTGTAATGCGAGTGGATGTTGACAACCATGAGAGATTCCACTGGCGAATGTGGGTGGGAACAAGCTGATCGTAAAAATGCTTGAAACTGTCCAACCTCAAAGTAGGGGGAAGGAGAGGGTTACTGCTCTGTGACTGTAGCATTTCCCAAGAAGCAAATCAAACACATCAAACCAGCAATCCCAACTGAATCCCAAACTGGCGATTTTAAGAGTCAGTCTCTGGGAGGTCCTGTGATTTCTGACCCTTTGGAATGCATGTAGATGGAGTAAAGAAGGAGGGGACAGCAGGACAAGCAGGAAGAGGAGGGTACTGTGGAATCTGTAGTCTTTCGTAGCTGGCTCCTAGTTTGAGAGAGAGAGAGAGAGAAAGAAAGAGAGAGATAGACAGAAAGAAAGAAAAAAAGAGAGAAAGAGAGAGAGAGACAGAAAGAAAGAAAAAAGAGAGAAAGAGAGAGAGAGACAGAAAGAAAGAGAGAAAGAGAGAGAGAGACAGAAAGAAAGAAAGGAAGAAAGAGAGAGACAAAGAAAGAGAGCGAGAGAGAGAGACAGAAAGAAAGAGAGAGAGAGACAGAAAGAGAGAGAGAGAGACAGACAGAAAGAAAGAGAGAGCGAGAGAGACAGAGAGAAAGAAAGAAAAAGAAAGAAAGAGAGAGAGAGACAGACAGACAGAAAGAAAGAAAGAGAGCGAGAGAGAGAGAGAGAGAGAAGTTGCTGGTAAGTTCAGTCAGTGATCTGTTTGTGAATAAAAATGGCCAGTCTCTTTCATTTGTCAGTGTGAGAGAAAACAGCAGCTCATATTTCTCCGGCTGTGTGTATGGAGCAGTCCTCCCACACCCGACTTCCCAAGCAGATGTTTTCAGCTGTTTCTGACACCTACCGGAGCTCTGCAAGCCATAACTGCGCGTTCACTAGTGTATTGCTAATTGTTATCTCACAGCACAGGCTGTGCTAATTGCCCCTCTGTGATCCTTTAAGATAACATGGTTTTGTCACATCCCTGATCATCAGGTTTGCAGATTTGTGTTTTTTGCCTCAGGTAGAAGGAGGTGCACCTCAGTAGGGCTGAATGCAGGAGGAGTTCAGCTACTCCGGTTCTGTATCTACAGCAGAGGGAAAAAGATTTGTTCGGTTTTGAACCCACAGGTGTTTTTTTTTTCTCTTTCCTACTTTTTTCCTTTCTTTTTTTTTTCTTCATTATCAATATATCAAGTGATTGACATGGCAAGGTTACCCTGTCAAGACTCGAGGTGCTTACCAGTTAAACACAGATTTCCAGAGCACTGCTGAAAACACTTTTTCTGAAAACTTGCTGAAAGCCACACTTTTCTGTCAGCTTTATTTCGCTCACCCTCCTCTGTAAGCTGTGTGAATGTGTGGGTGCTGTGTCATGCGTTCCGTTTGACTATGTGGATATGGCGGGCTGTGCCATGGTCAGTGGTGATTTAGTTGCAGGCTTTAGTTCAGCGTGGCTCTATTCTGCCTGAGGGGCTGCAGTGTCCGCAGGCTCTCTCACTCTTTTTCTTTCTCTCTATCGCCATCTCTCTCTCTCTCTCTCTCTCTCTCTCTCTCTCTCTCTCTCTCTCTCTCTCTCTCTCTCTCTCTCTCTCTCTCTCTCTCTCTCTCTCTCTCTCTCTCTCTCCCTCTCTCTCTCTCTCTCTCTCTCTCTCCCCTCTTGCTCATCTCTCTCTCCCTCGTCTTCTCTCTCTCTCTTTCTCTCTCTCTCTCTCTCTCTCACTCTCTCTCTCTCTCTCTCTCTCTCTCTCTCTCTCTCTCTCTCTCTCTCTCTCCCTCTCCCTTCCCCCCTCCTCTCTGGAGGCCTCTGCCGCAGCAAAGCCAGTTGCTTCGGGTTAACGACTTCAGCTCCAGATCCGTTTTTATGAGAGGGCCGGCAAAAGCCACAAATACAGTGGATTTGTTTAGAGCGAGCGGCTCACAGGTGATGTATGAGCCAGTTAAGGGCCTGTCTGCTTCTCAAATCGCTGAGCTTTCCGCCCTGATGTACTGCCCAGGGCCCGGTGCCTCTAATATTTCTCCACATTGCTATGGAAACCCTCACTCAAGGCCAGGGAAGTAAAATGGAGGAGAAATGCCCCACCACAGTCTGACACTGGTGTGCTTTTTTTGTTTGTTTCCCCTTTCTCTCTCTCTCCCTCTCTCTCTCTCTCTCTCTTTCTCTCTCTCTCTCTCTCTCTCTCTCTCTCTCTCTCTTTCTCTTTCTCTCACTCTCTCTCTCTCTCTCTCTCTTTTTCTCTCTTTATGTCTGTGTTCCTCTGTGATTTTCTCTCCTCACTTGCTTACTCACTCACTCACCCACTCAAACATTCGCTCACTTTCTGTCTTCTTTTTTCTCTCTATTTGTTTTTATTCTCTCCCCACTTCCTTCTTCTTCTCCTTTCTCCACCCCATCTATCCCTGTTGTTTGCTCACTTTCACGTTCACTCCATGTGTCTCTTTCTATCTCTTGCTTACTTGTGCTCCCTCATTCTCTCTCTTGCTCCCTCTTTCCCTCTCGCTCTCGCTCTCATTCTCTTTCTTACTCTCATTCTCTTTCTCTCTCTCTCACTCTCACTCTCTCTCTTGCTTTCTCTCTCGCTCTCTCTCTCTGTAGAAAAGGATGAGACTGGAGTGATGGACAGCCTGCTGGAAGCGCTGCAGTCCGGAGCTGCTTTCAGAGACCGCAGGAAAAGAGCACCTAGGCCCCGAGGTGAGTTTCATCTCTTTCATCATCTCCCCTCCCCTTTTCTCTCCATCACACACACTCCCTTTACGTCGCATTCATTTAGATGTACCCCCTACCTCTTCAATCTTTCTTTCCTCAGTAATCCCTTTTTGAAGAGCACACCGTCTATCTGCCCCCTCTCGTCCTGCCAAGATTCATATGCTGACCTCTGCTTTCAAGCAGGCAGTCTGTATGTATAATATCAGATTGTTGTAGCCAGCATGGTGCCCCAGGGACAGGCTGTTTTTTTTTTTTTGCCCAGGAAGGTAAGGGGGAGCTGGGGGAGAGCCCCTGTCCTATTATGACTAGCTTTCTGGCTCAGATCTTCATGCTGGTTGGCTGATGTCATAGCTGGTTACAAACACGAGTGCCTCTAGTAGGCCCAGACCTGATCGCGCTGACGCCGGTCTGAGTCAATACAACCCTTCTTTTCGACGTGGACACTGAGGAAGACGCGCACGCACACACCCCCACACACCAAAACAGCCAAACATACACAAACACACAGTGACATATACATTCTCTTCCAGGCACACTGAAACACAGTGACATATTGGCGCTGTCCAGGGAAAAACCTGTATGAACATCTATATTTTTCCTTTCATGCACCATTTTGGAGATACTCGTTTTTCTATAGACAGCGATGATATGGTCACTGATACACATGTAGTAAATAAACGAATAAAGGGTAGCATGAATGGATGCTAATGTAAAACAGATTGCTGCTGCTGCTGCAGCCAAACAATTGCAAAATGGAATCTGTATTTTAAGAGTTCCCACCCCAAGATGAAAAAGTAGAAGACTGATTTATTAGTATACAGTACTAAGTAGAAGTCTGTGATCTTTTATTTGATTTCCATTTAAGGTTGCTGTTAAGTCCTGGTTTGTTTTTTAGAAAATATTCTGAAGAGACTTGGTAATGCGCTTGCACAAGGAGAGGAACAAGTCAAACTAAGTAGAACAGTAGAATGGAACGGGCGTTTCCAAAAATCTCTACTTGGATTCCTAATAGCTGTTGTTGACCACCAAAACTGTCCCAGAGGTAAGACAGAAGAGAACGAAGCTCCATTCTGGAACAAATCCACAGGTGCTTAAACAAAGAAGTACTTAAAACACCCCAGTGGCCACCCTAGATACCAGACCTCAGCATATTGGAATATGTTTGACATTTCTTAGAATGTGGGAAGCAGAAAGTGCTCTAAGACTGAACTTTGTAGATAAAAAATAAAATGTTCCTGTTGATGTCTGAAAGCAGGCTCTTGCGGTGATGGAAGACTTTAATGAAGGTTAAAATGTGCACACTGAATGGTAAAAGGTGGAACTGAAAAACTTGCCTTTTTCTAATGTTCTGTTAACTACAAACTTTAATAGATTATCGTAATGACCATTTTAAGTGGAAATCAAACAAATGAAGCATGGACTTTTACATTTGCACTGCCCTCTATGAGTGAATTCAATCAGGTTGCCCAATAGTGTCGCCCATATATATCAAAGGAGAAGGCAAAAAAGTCTGAATCAACTCCCCACCGACAATGCACAATCGCCTTATCACCTCGCTACGGACAGAGAATGGAATATACCGCACTACACTGTAAAGAAATCAACCCCCTGTTGGCAGAAGCATCCAGAATAATAACCTAACTATCAGACTGGAGCAATCATACAGCCTGGCTGAACCCTGAGGTGAAATCAGTCTCTCACAGACGTACACAATGCCTCCATTCTCACAGACGGTATGTTATCGAATGCTGTATATGTGCACATGTGTATACCTTTCTCAGTCTCCCACTTATGTTATCTGTCTGGTGTCCACAGATGAGCCACCTCAAACAGTCAGCCAAAGGCCAGTTCTGAAAGACTGCAACCACGGTAAATAGAAGAGCAAAAAGAAAGAATGCTCTCATCTCTGTGCTTTGCTCACATCCTTCGCTCTTGCGAGTCTAACCTTAGTCCCTGTCCATTAACACCGTGCTGTTAGTCTTTTCCATCTCCGGCACCATAAGAGCATTACGAGCTTCACTTCATTCTTCAGCTACTGAGATCTGTGGGAAATTGAGATTGATCAAGCTGCTTCACTAATCAATTCCAAACTTGGTAACATGTGATACATGGCCATTCATTAAAGTGGTTAAGGATTCGACATTGAAAACCACTGGACATTTTACTTTATGCATAGAAGTGTAAAGGAGCAATATGGCAAACATCTGACATTTAAATTTCTCAAGCCTTTTTTTGGTGATATACCATACGCATCACAATTTTGCGCTTCTCTGAGGATCGGAACCCATAAAATTCACCAGTTAAGTGGTAGTTCACATATTTTCAATAACTAAGTACACAGTAATTATACAGTTAGCGAAATAAGCTTGCAAACATGCATTTGTTTAGTGCTTTGAAAGTGCTGGTGATATGCATAGACAATTCCAAGACATATACCATATTGTCATATTGCTCCTATGCCTGAAGGGACATTCCAGCCAAAATCTAGAGTTTAGCATGTTATTTGTCAGGTTATGCCCCAATCAGTAGCATATTTGCTTAGCATTGGTGTCATTTATTTGACGAAAATAAATAAAATCCATGGTATTCTCTTACCTCAATACCCAGCATACATTGTGGAATGTACCACATCATATAATCTTTATTGTGGCAACCGGGCTTGGCTGCTACTCTAGCTACTGATCTACTGTATTAAATAAATGTAACCAGGCTAGCTTTGGTATCATTCTTACCTTGGCCCAACTTGGAAGCCAAGTTCAGCAGGAAGAAGGAGCCAAACTGAGATAACGTGTCAGGATAACGGGCTACTTTTAATGGTAGCACTTTACAGATAGATAATAAGTAGTTAAAGATATGGTCATTTTACAGTAACAAGTTATATTAAATTATTCATTAAATGCCAATTTACCAGTTATTACTAAATAATAGGTCAGGAATTGTAGTACCAACAACGTTAACAGGGACATTTTGCAATGGTAAAATAATGGAAACAAGTTATACTTGCCTAAAAATGACCTGCTTATTTTATAGATCTTTCTGTGTAAGTGAGCAATTGTAGTCATAACAAGGCAGCAATGTAACAGAAACACATTGGTAGCAAACACTTTCCTAAATATCATATGTACATCTTCTAGTCATTCATACATAATATCAAGGCCATTATATCAGCATTTAGTAATAAAATGATAAAAAAAAGCGATATCAAGTTTTATTTACCAAACATTCTTATTTAATAGCTCCTAATGAATAATAAGAGAGAATAATAATTGAGTACATGTATATAATATATGATGTTAGAGTTATTAACCTAAAACCAACTTCTGTTGATCAACAAGTTCTGCTGTAATTACCAGGTATCAGGGCTGCAAACACTAATTCACCTGTATCTGTTTTATTTCTTACCTGTTATGTATTTAGATGGTCAGACAGAGTGCGAGTTACAGGCTGTAATTACGGTGAGACTAAAGGAGCTGTAAAATACAAACTTATTTCCATCTTGTTAATTACTTATCAGACTAAATGTTCATAACATCAGTCCAACAGGGTCTTGTGCTTCACATATAGGCCCACCTATAGAGTACTGTTACCAGGAGGAGGTGAGGTTAATCTATCCTATTACATTGCTGTCTTGTTACCACTACAGCTGCTCACTTAAACATAAAGAACTATAAAATAATCAGGTCATTTTTAGGTAAATACAACTTGCTAACCGTGTTATACCATTTTATAAAGGGCTTGTTAACACTCACTACAATTTTTGAAATTTAGTAACTTTCCATTGCAGTGCTGATTATTAAAATGACATGGTCACAAGAGGACAGTGTGCTTCTTAGCTGTAGTATAGAAACACAAATCCAGCCGGAGCCGTTGTAATTTTTGCTTGCAGGATGTGAGTTTTCCTACTCTTTAAGTCAACTATTGTGCTGTCGCTGTCGTGGACAAGTAGACAGGTTTGAAGCAGATGTAGCAATGATCACATGTTTCATTTTGGCTGGATTGTCCCTTCATGTTCTTTTCAAACATGCTTTGCCTCATGAATATGCTTTAGCAGGCTTTGAAAGCAGTGAGATATTTTCTGCTTTGGGCTTCATGTCTGGTTATGTGTCACCGATTAATAGCTTTAAAAGGTACTGTCCGTGGATGTCTGCATGACGGCGCCTTTTTGCTTTCTCTTTCTTCGACGTCTCCTGTGTGTTTCCATCCAATCACGTGGCTTGCAGCTTTGCTAGCCTGTCTGGCCGTGATTGGCTCTTTGGCGTGGGTGTTTGAGCTTTTACTGAGCAGGGATTGTTGCTAATGTGCATGCATTAGCTCCGGTGACAACTGAGTGTTAATGTGCTCCGGAGCTGCCCACGGAGACTCGCTGATCGCCCACCTGTCAGAATGACACTTCACAAGCAGCCTGCCTGTAGGATGTAGTTTTACTGGCCGGGTAGCAATGGGAGCCGGGGAGAGCTGGTTTGCCGAAGAGCCTCACTGTCATGCTTCAGAAGCTCCATGGCTTTGATCCATGTTCTCTACCCAGTGAGATCTGACATTAGCAGGTAGCATACAGCTGTCTGATAGGACGAAGCTCATGGTAAGAGCTTAATCTCCAGCCTTTTTCAACAGTATGTTACAATGTGTACTAGCATACTTGTTAAATGTGGTGAAAGCTTGTGGTAACTAAACACAGCAGCATCAGACTGCCTGTGCCTTCGCAGAGACTTGCTAACTGGTGAATATCTTCATATGACCTATCCGCTTATGAAGATATTGAAATACTAATGAGTCTAAATTCAATTTCCCAATATTATGTATGGTAGGGGCAGGAATATAGTGCATCATCAGCATGAGATAAACAACAGCGGCTGCCTTGTCAAGGTTGCACCATAATCGTTATTGAGGCACTTAAAAAATTAAGCTGTAACCTTATTAGCCCGTTATTGCTTTTAATAGGAGCCTGTGCAGCTGGTAGAGTGAGCATACATGAATACAATTACCAAGAGTTCTCCTCCCACTCGCCACCCATAGCACTGATAACGTCTCTCACTCGCCCGCTTTCTCCTTTTCTTAAATTAGATCGGAGCGAAGGAAGACAGAATGAACCAAAATGGAGCAAAAATTAAACACGTGAAGGAAATTAAGCAGGTGATTTAGATAGAGAATAGACGGAAACAGGAAGAAGGCACGTGTCCTAATGTGATCTATCAGCGACTGTGTACTCCTCTTGCACGTCCCGCCGGCAAAAAGAAACGAAGGGCACATTGCATAGTGGAATGGCTGGAGCCTCCGGCCCCCTGGAGGGCCGTGGTCCTCTGAGGTTACGCTGAGGACACGGGTGTCTCTGCCCTTGTCCCTGCACTCTTTGTGCGGCCGGCTGACTAATTGAGCCCCGGGCTTTGCCGTGTCAGTGTAGGCCCCAGCTCCAGCAGGCCCGACGCAAGCCTGGCTAATTAGCTCTCATCTCACACCAGGCCGCTATCCCATTCATCTTCATTTTCGCTCTGCCATCTGCTTTTTAAATAAAAAAACTCCACAGTGTCACACTCGGCGCGCTCAGGCCCCTGGCCCGGTCCCCTTGGTGCCCTACCTCGGAGCCTAAACTTAATTACTTGTTATTTGCAATGCCATGTGATGAGTCTGCACGTTTCTCTGGAGGCCTGTGTCAGGTAGGAAGGTATTTGTGCACGCATGGGGCTTTAGTGCTTGTGTATGCACATACATACATTGAGACTGTTGAGACTGGTACTAGAAAACTAGAAGGTATTGCTGAAAACGTATGTCTCAGAGAACTGTCAGTGATTAGGGAGCAGTTTAAATGATGATGGTGCATATTTTATTTCTAAAGTCTTGAAGTTTTTCATGTAAAGAAATGGTAGGTACTCGCCTACCAATAGAACCAACCATAGCATGTATTTGGGCGAAAACACAAAATTACAATGCCTCCAGGTTAAATTGCATGTTTTGTCCTACACAAGAAGCAAACTTCAAATATGTAATTTTTCATGGAAATTTTAGGGCAAAGTTTCTATTTATAGGAACACATAACATCTGCCATACAATTAGCAAAATCCATTTTGTGGATTGTTTTGTTTTTTCTTTTCATTCCTTTATTAATTTTAATTTAATTTAAATTAAAATGTAACTAATGTGCAGAGGTCTGTCTCCATAGAAGATGTGTTAACATATTTTCATGGGGAAAACCAACAAGACTAAAGAAACAGCTTGACCAAACATGCTAATGTGGCTAACGATGAGTAGAAGCTGGTAGCCTGGAATTAGCATGATGGAATTTTTTGCTGCTTTTTTCTTCCTTCTAGTTTGTAATTATTATTTATTTACTTCTAACTACAGTGTAAATTGTTGAAAATTAAAACTAGAGATTACTGGTTAATTAAGATGATAGAGTTATGATAGTGAGGCATTAAAGGTGTTAAATAAGCAGCAGATTTTTCACTTTGGTATATAATAGAACTAACGGAAGTATTGGAAGTGTGGCCTGTTAGAAAGCATATTATTTATATTGTGGCTTTGGCTGATGAAAGGTACCGGTTGTGTGTTTCATGTGTTCGTTTAAACAAAGCAGTCTGAGCTTCAAGTTTAAGAACATACTTATGAAATTCTTACGAATATATCAGCCGATTCAGCTGTAAAGAAACCGGAATACGGTTCTTGCATTCTTGAATCTCAATGAATGTCATTGCCATGAATGTCCTCAGCAATGCATTGCACAAACAGTCCTTCTGTACAAACTTGCTGTGTGTTCTAATGTTACTATGGGTGTTAAACACTGAGCTGCGAAGGACAAATCAGAATGGAATATACGTCATATAACAGCCGGACAACTAACCATGAGGACAGTAGAATACAGCGAGCCGCTTTACCTGTTGTGTTAGCCAGAACAGGTAACAATATATCAAATTAGTTTGAGTACAAATCAGTTTTTGCTTGTCTGACAGGTTCAATTCAAAGCCAGACTTGGCTCCCCTTATGGTGCCCCATGCAGTAATGCTCAATGCCAGCATTGCGTTCTAAATTGCCATGTATTGTAAACCATTCTGAGTTACTAAAAGCGTCTGAGTTTGCCCTCTTATGTGAAGTATGTTTCTGGCCTTAAGCAGCATTCACACTCTTGGAGCAAATGCACATTGCGTGGCTTGACTGTATAGGAAAGAGCATCTACTCACACACCCCACACACGTTTTTATTTATATACACAGGTTATTTTCTGGTTCCCAAAATACAGACTACAAATTTTTAATGCTGTACTAGAGGTAAGCACCGCTTTCAGGCAAGGTTCAGCAAACTGTAAGATTTGCTGTTGTGCAAGCTCCGCGCAGTCATACAAAATTTTGGCTGTATTGAAAGTGGAAGTCGTGCTGAACCTTTTTGCTGTGATGGTGTAGATTCTGCTTTGTGTTTGGTGTGGAAGCTGAAGGAATACAATACAGTTTGGTTAGAGGGTTCCTTTGCATGTTAAAGCATTCTGCTGTGTAGACCATATCTCAAAGGTCATTACTCCAGTGATGGTTCATAAGTGATATACTGCGCAGTCCATGCATGTGATTACGTGCCCATTCTGTGGCTTTTCCGAAGAGAGGGAAGATCCTGTCGAGCTATGAGTGTGACTCCGTGCTTGTTATTGTTTTTGTGCATGTAGATTATGCATTTGTGTGACTCCTCAGTTTGATTTGTCAGTTACAATCTGTATTAAGCGATTGGATGTGGACTCGGTGACGGACTGCGTGGGTAATGGAAGGAACGTGTGATGAAGTTTGTCAGCAGCCATCCCTCGCTCGTCCCCTCTTCTCTCCCCTTACTCTCTCTCCCTCCCCGCTGTAAATACCCCTCAGTAATTGATCTCCTGGGCTTTGGCGTTTCACACTCCAGCGGAGCAGCAAAGAGAATTAAAACAGAAACATCTGCAGAAGGAGATACTGTAATCAAGTGCAAAAAAGCCCAGTGCCCGGTCAGCTCTGTGTACAGCCATTAGTGTGGTGGGAGCCTGCTCTGGCTGTGGTGTGTGTGTGTGTGTGTAGGTATGGGTTTATGTGTGGTTTTAGTCTCAGTACAGAGATTCCATTGGAGGTTGATGGGATGTGTGCAGGAATTGGAAGGAGCTGCAGTGCTTTAGGGAGTGCAGAGGTCATTTTGCTTTGTGTAATGCTTCCACTGAAGGCACAGACCATCACTTTAAGGGTCCGGTATTTGAAGTCTGTGGATGGAGATGTAAATCTCTAGGTTCTGCCTTTGGGGCCTCTAGGTTTTATAAATGCAGCTCAGCCAAGCAGAGCTCTTAAAAATCTAGTTTGGCAAAAAAACTTTTTGAGCCAAGATACAGCTGGTGTCCAAAGTCTGCTTCTACAGTCATGTACAAAAGAATGGATTAGACAGATATGGGCAATATTTATAGAAGTACACAGAAGTAGTGTCTCTCGGTATGGCTTTGGGCTGTCATGTTTGCTTACCCAACATGCCATTATGAAGTTGTAGAGGTTCCTAATGGTGTCCTGTGATAATCCATCCCTTGAATATTCTCAGTTCCTGCAGATTGTGCGGCAGGGGTGGAGGTGTCAAGACACAAGACACAGCAGACTGTTCATTTTGGAGCTGACCCAAGTGCCTCCACACACAGATTCGCTGGTCATCACCAACAAGTCAAAGCAGGACTCGTCACTGAAGATGACCCACTGCCATTCTAAGTCTAGCACAGCAGCATTGCAGTCTTTGGCAATGTTGACGTGGCATTAAGGGCAGCCTTCAAAACGGTCTGGGTGCATGCAGTCCTGCTTGTGTGGCCGTGTGCCAATGGTGCGGGCACTAACAGGATGGAAGGAATCACTGCTCTCTTAATGTCCACAATCATGGCTGTTGGGCCAGTCAGATACAGCAGTAAGGCTCATCTCGTTGGTCACATGCGCAGCTAGTCATTCACATGTGTTATCATGTCAAGTTAAGTTTCTGTTGGCTGATTGATTGCTTCTGGGTGCACCTATTAATTGAGCAATTCTTTTGATGATGAGTGTATTTCTATGACAACCATATGCTACAGTTTCATGATCACAGTGGCCCTAGCTTTAACCTATAAGATGAGGTAGATTGTCCACACACACACCTACACTCAAATTTACTCCTTTATAGAGGTTTAGCTGTGAGTCAGTGAACATTTTTATTCGGCTGTTTGATAGCTTTACCATTACTCCTTATTTCATCCTCCACTTAGCCTTCTTCCTGCAAGGGTTTAATAAAGAAGCGCATCATAAGAAAAAGCTTAAAATCTGCTTCTTCATTGAATTGTGTGAAAAGATTTCACAATAACGAAACATGGAATATGAAAAATCCTGTGTTTTACCCTGCAGAGGGGTTGGAGTTTCAGATCACGGATTGGAGCACAGATTGCTCCTGCTTACAAAATGAAAACAAAGCAGTAAGTTATAGATTTTACAGCTTTTATCAATATTTATTGATAAAGGGAACATCTTATCTGATTGCCTACATTTGGTGTAAACTGTGTTGATATTTTTACCCCTGATCTACTGCTGTAAAGCTTGTATGGTCGAATTTGTACCTGAAATGCTTGATTTATGTATTTAACAGTTGATTGATTGATTAAGGATGGAGGCAGTAAAAGAACATTTATTCTGTGCTTTTTTTTTTTTTCTTTCTTAAGGATCCTCTCATTCCCCCTCTCCTTCTCTCACACTAAGCCTCAGGTAGCACTTAAAGCGGTTAAGTGTGACCGAAGCACTGTCTTTTTTCTATGGGAGTCAGGGGGCTTTATGACTTGAATGGTCGGGGTTATGATAAGACCTATGAGAGAAAAAGAAAGAGAGAGCATTAGAGTCATACAGCGAGAGAGAGCAAGTGATGCGGCTCTAAAAGGGATTGGGCTTCAAGAATGATGGAGTGATTGTATTTGACCACATGGAGAGCTTTGAATCCACAAGATTGGCTGAAAATCCCAAGTCTGGGCTCTCCATCCTGTTCCACCTTTTTGCTGTAGGTGCCAGATACTGTGACCGCATGTCGGAGAAGCAAGCATTCAAATGGACTGAGCCAAAAGAGGAAGCTGTTTCCCCCTTTTGCAGAGCCATTAGGCATGATTCCCTCCTTAATAGCCGACCTCACAACGATCATGTAACGTATATTTTTGAATTAGAGCTTGAAATTGATTTGCAGCCGGCCGAGAAAAGGTCAGCAAGCACTTGGTAAATTAAACCCAGCGAATGTTCACAGCCGGACGAGCGAGAGAGCACGGAGCGCGACTAAAGGTTTTATGAATGTGTTTGATGGACACATGCCACGATGTGTTCTATTCCTGCTGGGAATCTTTGGCCTAATCTGAAATGCTCCATTAAACCACTTCTTCGAGCAGATACTGAGTTAATAGTCTTTAGATTCTCATGATTTATGACTACATCAGTATTCACCTAACCTGGTGTCTTAAATGTGTATAAAGGGTGTTGAATAACAAAGATATTTAGCCGATTCTGAAAGCTGTTAGCTGTTGTGAGCTAATAGCTGGTTGGTGTAGCTCAGCGGATAACACCACTACCCGCCAAGTAGCCACCACCACACGTGGGAGACTGGGGTTTAAATCCCGGTCTGGGTGACTATGCTGTCCTACACCAACAAGAGTCCTTGGGCAAGACTCCTAACACTACACTGGCCTGTAATGTGATTAACCTTGTAAGTCACTCTGGATAAGAGCGTCAGCTAAATGCCAGAAATGTAAATGTAATGCATTCAAATTACAGACTGTTTATTATATTGCTTTTCAGAGAAAACCTCCATAATCTCGAGAACAGGTTGGCCTGAGAGGAGCACACAGTTTAGTCTAATTATCATAAAAGGTGAATATGGAACATGAATTGCTCTTAGCATATATTTGTAGATTCTGGTAACCTGTTGGAAGTCAGCTGTTTCTTCACACTGCACTGTCGGTTCTGCTGGATCAGTTTGAGCCAGAGTCCAATCCTGAACATCAGGCAGAACAAATAGGTAGATTCACCTTTGCAAGCTGGACTGATGCAAGACTTTTTGAGAATGGGTTTAGCTCCCTCTGTGTTGTATGAAGGTGTGCCAAGCCAAGAACAATAAGGACTATGTTACAAGATGATGTCACCTTTTAGGGATGGAATTCCAGTGAGGCCTTTCAGGCTGCTGAGAAAAGTGGTGTCTCCCTCTGATGCGTACCTGGGGCTTTATAACTTTGCAGAACGTTTACATTTACAAAAATCCACATATCACAGTAAAGGAAAGGGAGAAACTGCAAAAGCTGAATAGGTCCCCATTAAATCTAGCTGACAGATTCATTTGTATTGTGAAGATGGCATTGTGGAGGAAATGAGCTTTACTCAAGTTTTTTTTTTTCCCCCCGTTCGTCCCGAGGCGACCTCTGATATTAGAATCAGTAAGGGGCCGAACTAAGTGTGTGAGAGAAGGAAATATGAACTTTTCCCAATATGTTCTGGTGTCAAAGTAATTGCCCCTGCCTATTTTAATAGGCTTTAAGAAACAGTGGAGCTTGGAGACCTACCCAGGCTGGACTGCAGATATGCTGCAGGAACCAAGTTACAGTATTCCACTGGGGCTTCCAGGATGTGCTCAGCTTTATGGAAGAGACTTTATATTTATATTTAAATCACAGTTTAAAAGTTTGAAATCAGCCCTTTATGAAGGGAGAACAGTTTTTGTTAGATTTCCCCAATGTCAGAACAAAACCTTCTCCTAAAAGGTAACTTTACAGGAGATGGTAAAAAAAAAAGTTTTAAAAAATGGAAGTTAAAGAATCATGTTTTTCCTAAATTGCCCCCCAAGTGTTAGTGAATGCGTATGTCTTTGTGTCTGGACTGGCGGCCTGTCCAGTGTCCTGCCTTCTGCCCAGTAAGTGCTGGGATAGGCTCTCGCACTCTCCGCAACCCAGAAGGATAAAGCGCTTTAGAGAGATAGATAGATAGATAGACAGATTGATTGATTGATAGACAGATAGATTGATAGATAGATAGATAGATTGATATACTGCAGTGTTCCTTTTTGTGTGATATGCTCATCCAATCACATCCTTCATTCAGTTCAGCATTAAAGCAGATCCAGACATCATCATAGGACTCGACTCATGGTGGCTGAACTTGTCAAGAGGGCCTGTCTTTTTTGGGGAAGGGCATTTATGATTTGCTTTCTGAACTTGATTGATGATAATGAATGGAGTGTTTGCGAGGTTCTGCAGTGTTCCGGTAGCCTAAGAGGCTTTATTAGAGATTACCATCAACGCTGGAGGACCCTGCCTCATTTTTCCTCCTTTTCCTGCAGAAATGACAGAAGCAAAGAAAAGAGAAAGCAGTATTTAATCACTGCCTCTCAGAGAGAGAGAGAGAGAGGAGCGCTGTTCTCTCTTCCGTCCGCTCTCTAATTGATGCTACATGTCATTGTTCTAAAAGTTGGACTGTCAAAACTCTTGATTTATTGGTATTTCAGAGTCATACATCATCTGCACATCACATACGGGCCCTGTGCATTTCATTAGGGTGAGCGATTAATTCAAGACGTGCCTGCACAGGAACACTGACTGAACACATATGTACTCACATTTAACACACTGCACTAGCTCAAAATACAAAATCTTTTTTTTTTTTTTTTTTAAACTCTTAAGTAGCAACGCCTGACCAGTTATTCTGCTGGATGTGGTCTTTTTAATCTACATGTATACCTTAGGGCCTGACCGATTAATTGGTTCACTTAAATTCACCAATATTTAAAAAAACGATCCAATTAAAAATCTAATTTGCAGTTTTCCACTTACCCCATATATTCAGCCAAATTCCAAATTTTGCTTGAAGTCAGTAGTCACCCAAATTCTATCTGTACACACATCTATTATATTCTGTAAAATGTCTTGACTCGCTCAAACTGCATCCAGGTCTTCATTAAGGTCACACAGACGTATGGTTTAGTACACAGTATGACTTGCAGTGAACTATTATAAGGAGGGCATTTATTTAGACAACAGGTGTTGTGCTAAATTCTGTGTCCTCCTTGTGTGCATGCAGGTCCTGCAGGCCTGCTGGCTTTACATTATAAGGCCACTTCTGTACCTTGCCTAATTTAAGGAAAACCACTCATTTTATGAGGATTTATATGATCTCATGGTCTTACTGTGCTCTTTGCAGACTGTAAATTTGAACACCAATTAACAAAAACACTCAACCCATGTACACTTTTAGCATTGCAGCAACATATAACACAAACATTCTATGTAAGGAGAACCGAATAAAGTAATAAAATAAAGTAATAATGTATAATAAATGTTTTATTGAATAAACAGTAAGCGCTCTTGGAAGCCCCACCCCCAGTAGGTGTGTCATTGTCGATGCCCTTTATTTAAAGGACTAAATGAATACCTAGTATAAATAAAGCATAGTTATGTACAAAATAAAATAAGTGATAACCCATAAAATAGTGGCGTGGTAAATTGTTTTCTCTTGGAGGGGCTCACAGATGTACTATTATTATTATTATTATTATTATTATCATCATTATTGTTGCTGTTGTCATTATTACTTTTTTTAATAGTTTTTTAACAGTTAATAGTGTCAGCCAATAGAGGACCGTTTAAGTAAAAATGCTGGGTGTTTAATTTTTGACCATAGATAATCATATTGGCTGAAGTCAGTTATCATATTTTAAATTCAGTATCAGTGACACAGTCATTGTCAGTCTATGCTATGTATTTTATGTGTGTGAGAAAGAGAGTGTGTGCGTGTGTCTGCATGTGTGTCTGCGTGTCTGTCTGTGTGTCTGTGTGTGTGTGTGCGCGCGTGTGCGTGTCTGTGTGTGTGTGCACGTGTGTGTGTTTGTGTGTGTCTGTGTGTGTGTGTCTGCGTGCGTGTGTGTGTGAATATTTATGCGTGTATATTTGTGTGTGTGTGTGTGAGCGTGTGTCTGCGTGTGCGCATGTGTCTGCGTGTGTGTGTGTGCTTGCATGTGTGTGTGTGCTTGCATGTGTGTGTGTGCTTGCATGTGTGTGTGTATGCGTGTGTGTCTGCGTGTGTCTGCGTGTGTCTGCGTGTGTGTGCGTGTGTGTGCGTGTGTGTGTGTGTGTGGGTGGGTGTGTGCGCTTGCATGTGTGTGTGTATGCATGTGTGTTTCTGAGCCTGTGTATGTGGGAGACAGGGGAATGTTCCTTACGGTGTAAAGCATGCATGTGTGTGGTCTGCTCCAGTGTTGGGATGTTGTAAGCAGAGAGGGAGATGTTTCTCACGTGGAGGTGATGAGCTAATTAAAGCCAGCACAGCGGAGGTGTTGAATATTAATGCACATCCATGAGAGTGTGTGTCCATGTGTGCCTGTGTGTGCACGCGTGAGCGCCGGTGCTAATGAAGGGAGGGGGGTGGTGTCAGCCCTCGCGGGTCAGTGCTGATGGTGCGTGGGGTATCTTTAAGCCATACGGCTGTGTTCGCTGGGAGCAGGTTAATTATTAAACATGTTGACATGCTGTGGAGATGGACGCTGTACGTATTTGATTCCACACTGGAAGTTATCTCGGTCCACCAAGGCTAGTTACGGCTTTTTATTGTTTAGTCAAATTTCCTTTTTACCTGGTTTAATGGTATATATTCATAGTGTCTGTGTGAGAGTGAGTGAGTGAGTGAGTGAGTGTGTGCCTGCAGTGGCTTTTTGTGATCTACATGTGACTTAAATTTAATAAAGTCTCAACACAATGCTGAGTAAACACTGCTCAGAGTCACAGAGCTCTAGGATGTTATTGCTCCAGTCATGAGAATTAAAGCCGCGTTAAAAGTGGCCTTGTTACTGATCCTTTTGACAGAAAGGCCTTTAGTTCCCAGACAGCTAACTTTTCTTTAGTCCTATCCTTGCTTCCACCTTTAGCTGATTCTGAACAAGTGGAGGGGTGTGCTTTAATCAGATGCTGTTGCCTTGACATGCTTCTAGCCTAGCAGGATGGACAGAAGCACCTCTGGATGTTTCCCTTTATAAAGCAATGGTGGATCTTGATTTTCTCTTCTCTCTAAAAGACGGAACCTTAAAGTACTGTTCATCTGAATGCTTTGGTGGTCTAGATGCCCTTTCTCTATTATTTTTTTTTTTTAAGTTCCAGCAAACGAGAGACCTTCAGAAGAGTTCTGATAAAACTGACAGTCCAGTTTTAAGTTTTGATAAACTATCAAGAGATGAAACTTTGAGACATC
Source organism: Prochilodus magdalenae (assembly GCA_024036415.1). Lineage (NCBI taxonomy): Eukaryota > Metazoa > Chordata > Actinopteri > Characiformes > Prochilodontidae > Prochilodus > Prochilodus magdalenae. The sequence goes on along the minus strand of JAMWET010003506.1, from coordinate 147,741 downwards.
CACCTTTTGAAACTCACTTTCTATTTGTAGCTCTCCCTCCGGCTCACAAACATCTGACCACGTCCAGGGGTCAAAGGCTCATTCCTCTTCCTGGTGGTGATAATGACTAGCCGAATAAAGGCTGAACGTAAAGCTCACCTTTTCCACAGAACCAGGCCATTCATACCCCAGCAGTTGAAAGCATGAGCCGAGGGTTTAATGAGCAGGCCTGTGTCTCTGCAGACAACTCTGATTATCCTGTCCTCTCAGCTTCTGCTTAGAACTGCCCGCTCTGCTGAAGAGCAACTGTGGCGGCACAACCTCTGTCTCAACTTTATTAGGAGGCAAAACTTTTTTGTTAAGAGTGTCCCAATCTAATTTTCTCTTCTTTTTTTATTTTGCTTAAGTTTTCAAGTTATCAATGAGCACCAGTTTAAATCTTAAATGTTTTGGTCTGCTTATTACTGTGAAGTCATTTCAAATTATGGATTGCTTAACATGCATTTCGGAGCCATTTAATTCAAGTGTTGTCTTGTGTATTTTTGGGCTGCCGGGTAAAATACCCATATTGACTTTTGGTTGACTTTCTAAGTGAAATAAGTTTAATACATACGACAAAACTAAAACCTATAGATGCACCATAACCTTTACACATGCCACGTTTTCAGAAATGTAAATGTACATTTAGTAAACACACAGTAATTGTGCGCTGACTATTTGATTTTACAGTTTCTTAACCACTGGGTTACACACTGCAAATTGGCCACCGAGCTCCTTTTGGTGATCCTCAGATCAGTACAGGGGGGAGACTGAGTGGTCCATCATGGGCCGATGATGCCACTTTCATGAATGTCATTGAAAAAATAACAATAAACTCAGTAATAAAAAATTCATTAAAAGTTTTCAAGGAGTAAACAATATTAAAACAAGCCCTGCGACAGCAGCAGCCAGCTTTGTCACTTTATTGCTTCTTGACTCTAGAAATGAAATCTAGTCCCCCTGCATTTCAGCCAGTGCTGAAAATATACCCCAAATACCCAAAACATTTAGACAAAAACTGATGAGTTCTCTGGCTGCCGTCATGTTTTCGGACGATAAAGAGGTGAACCTTGAAAAGGCTGATCCGTGCAGTGGACTATGAATCTCTGAATTCTGCCTTCTGTATAACACAGTTGTGGATCTCCATTTGGCCAACGTAGAATGTGCTGTTCTTGTTAACGCCAGTTTAAGACCAGAAGCAGCGTGGCACAGCCGGCGGAGCAGAACATTCTGCATTGCTTTGGTTTTTATACCAGTCATGACTTGTGCTTAAAAAGCCTGAGAGAGTTTATTTTGTATATGTATTTGGTGGAAGTGGTAAAAATACACTTGAAAGCAAAATAGCCGTTTTATGTCTGGCTATTTTAACCATGTTTTTAACGATGGAGGCCTAACTCATACCCAGTCAAGATACCAGTATCTACTTGGTACTAAGTAGTTTTACACTCTAGGCCACTTTGTTACCCTCTGAAAACTGCCTCACTATCTCAGCCAAGACCTGAGCTATTGAAATGCCTGATATGCCATGTTTTCCCTTAATTGATATAGATTTAATAGTCCTGCTGTCTGTAGTATCTATATGTAACATCACATTCTCAATGTTTATCATAATCATTATATACAATCTCATATCAATCTACAGTTATATAGGGTTTTTGGTTAATTAGGTTAGCTAATGCTTTTCTAGCTAATGCTAAAACTGCAGGGTTCACACAGACACTGTACTAACATTGTCAGGGTTAATCCATCTAGATATAGGGGTCCGTAATTAGGTTTATTTAAGGTTTAAACTGAATATTGTGGTTAATAAACTGAGTATTGTAGCTAGTTTGTGTGGGAACGAATTATGGTAATGCTTGTCTGCATGTATTTGCGCACCCGCTGCTGTAGTAGAAAACCGAGCTGTGGTTTGGTGAGTGCGCTGTCTCCTTCCATTTGCTCGAAGTTGGTGTTGAGGAGTGTTCTGGCGATGTTGGCGTCCTGTGTGGTTCGCTCCAAAGAAGATAATAAAAAAGACAAGAAACATGATTTTACCCAAGCTCTGAGATCTTGCTAGAGGCCATTCACACACAGCTGCTCTCGCCTCATTCAGAGTAGATTATGCTTTACACCAGGTCTCTAAGTGCAGTGCTCTCTTTCTCTCTCTCCATCTCTCGGTCCCTAGATCTCATCTCTCCTATGTCCTCCTACTCTATCTCTAATCCTTATTTTCATCTTCTCTCTCTCTATTCAAAAAAGACAGTCGTTATAAACCTTGTCTTTCTGCTGTCCCTCTTTGTCTCTCTCTCTCTCTCTCTCTCTCTCTCTATTTCTCTCTCTCCCTTTCTCTCTCTCTCTCTCTATTTCTCTCTCTCCCTTTCTCTTGTCTGTCTGGCAATAAGCCAAACACTGCAAAATAAGAGTATCCATCTTTCTCTCTGTCTTACTCTCTGCTTCACCGTGTTTTTCTCTGTCTCCTTTCGTTTTTCTCATTTTTCTTTAACTTTTATGTCTTCCCTCACTGTCTTTTTCTTTTTCTTCTATTTTGCACTCTCTCTTGTCTCTCTAAATGTCCTCTCTCAGCCTCGCTCTCTTTCTTTTGCTTTGTACTTTACTTTTTAGAGTTAGTAGAAGTAAGGTCTTGAACTAATGTAAAGCTGAGATGCTGAGATCCCTCTTTCTCTCAGCAGTTATAGTAATGATAGAAGTAATGATATTAATGATTAGAATAAATAAAGTTAATTTAAAAAGGACAACATATCATCATTTTAAAAGCAGACAATATATGATAACATATAAATGTGTTTAATTGATACACAATGGGAGGTTTGGTTTTATGTAAGTGAGGTTTGGGATGCAGCAGGTCAAACAGTCCTAACGATCGTTCCTCACTTGATGACGAGCTGAGATGTACTTGACCTCTCTCTTTCTCTCTGTCTCAAGACTCTTCTAGGAGAATGAGTTGTGGCTTTTCCTTGAGTAGGAAAGAAAGAGAAATATGAGAATGCATGCGGTGGAGAGAAAGTTATAGGCTAATCAGGCCGTTTACACAGTTCACAGTGACCTGTAGGAGGTCTCTAATCTCTGGTCTCTGCTTCCGCTCCCTGCATCCAGTCCACACAATGACTCTGCATGCTTTCCCTGATGCAGGCCAGCGCTGGATAGGTCTGGCACAGGAGGCCTTCACACTGTCTGAGAGTCAGTCTGGCGAAGAGGGAAGAGGGAAGTGGAAACGGTGATAAAGAAGTAAGACAACATTACTGAGGAGCCAGTGCGTGAAAATCAGGAGGGGAAAGAAGGGGCTCGAGATAAGGAGGTCAAAATAGGGAGATGTGAAGACCCTCTACGTAACAGTGGGTAAAATATGGAGATTGAGGAGAGCGGTGGCTGAAAGGTGAGAGAGGAGGAGTGCAGATAAGGGATAAGAGCAGCTTTGGGCGTGAAATCCTCCGTTAGCATGGTAAAACCCTGCCAGCTTCCTCTTTCCATCTCTCCGGTTCTCCGCAGATGGAGGCAGCGCCAATCCGGCTCTCGCTGTGAGCTCTAGCTGCCGTCACTTTCGACAGATGGGTCGCAATCCTGGCCTGCGTTCAAGCAGCACGCTGCCCTGGCGGAGAAAAGGAAGGATAGAACCGCGGCCGGTATTGTTGGAGAGAGTGAGATGAGCAGGACTCCATGCTTTTTTTTGCTAATTGAATTTTACTCTGCCTCTTATCTCAGACCTTGAGCGCTGGCAAGGCCCTCCCACAGCAGCTCGTCTGCCGCTATCTTTCCCCGAGCTGGGGCTTCTGGGAGGCACAACAGGATTGTTCCCGGACGCATTAGCCAGAGCTCTACGTGGCGGTGTGGCCGCCCCATACCCTGCAGCCACTTTGGGAGTGAGACACTTGGGCTATGTTCACATGGCAAGCCTTGCTGAACATTTCCCTTCCTGTATGTTTTACAGTCTTTTTGTTTTGAGAGCTCACATTCATTTTTGGTGCATATTAGTTGTTCTGAACACACTACTGCCCTGAAAGGGCTAGCATGAAGTCATTGGCCGTGATCCTTACACTAATGGTAGCATGTGCATAAAGTATAATCAATATGAGAAATGAGATTTGTTTGGCATTCAGGCAAAAAATTATTTTGTAATTTGTTTCACTTTAGCCCTATAAAGGGAACACATGCACTGGAGCATCTGGTAGCATTCACACAGAGAACAGAATTGTGGACTTGTTTGTGTTTGTAAATTGCCTTGTTGTGCAGAATCCATCCTTAACATCAAAACGGACTGAACGACAGAAGTGTGTTGTTACTGGCTGTGAATGTAAATGTAATGTATTATGCAGTTAGCTATGAGATCAGTTATACACAGTAGTGTGCATCCTTGACCATCCTTCATTTAATTTCGTGTTGCAGTGGCCAGTAATTACTAGGGGTTGCACAGATTAGTCGACTGCACAATAATGACACAGTAAGTTTTATGTCAACCGGTTGCTGATTATGATCCCAACAACATGGGTGCCTCAGACGACAACAAGCGAGAAGCCTGCTGATTTCAGGGTCCTTATCTTTGGTTTCTGTAACCTCACTGTCAGTTTTTATAAGAGATCTGTGCAGGAATGTTTCCATGCGTCCAAAGTTCATTATTAGTAGTTGGCTTGGCATTTTCCGCTTCTCACCATCCAAGTGTTCCCAAACATATCCAGTGATGCTGAGGTCTGGACTCTGGGGTAGTCAGTCGGTTGTTCTGAGAACGCTAGCAGCTGTTAGCTTTGCAGATGTTCTCCTTTCTCTTTTTCCTTTTTGCAATGTTGAGCTTCCTGACAGCTACATGTTCTTTCAGGCCCATAACATTGAGTTTGTCAGAAAAGGCTACTACCAAGTTGTGCCCGGGAAGGCATCCACCAGATCCGGCCTAACTGTGCAATTCTTTGATGCAAGAGTGTCTGAATGTTTGTCACCTACAGCCAGTCCATGCCAATCAAATCGCAGCTCGCATTCCCGCTTGTGGAGGTATGACTCACTATTATGTATGTTCTAGTCACAGGTGACTATTTTTTTTTGTCCATTGAGCTTAATATTATTACAGATCAAGAGTACACACTCTAAACTACAAAGACGTTTTCCTCGCTCCCTCTGTAGTGCAGTGATTGACGTGAGATGGGCTGGGCAGCTCTGCTGAGTGGCAGTTTAGTATCCGGCTGGCTGCGTGTTGCCTCTGTGACCGTGTGGGCTGTGGGTTTGGGAAACATGCACTGGGTGCTGAAAAGCTTTGTTTATTGCTCAGACTCATCTGAAAAAAAAGGGGGAGGGAGGATGGGGTGGCAGGGACAGACACTTCAGCGCTACTTCAGAAATCACATGATTACATCCCCTCCAGCATGCTTTTTTACATCCCTTCTGCATCTTGATTGGCTAAGTGCCGTTGTTTTGGCAAGATGTTGTCAGGGGAAATTATTACACAAGCAGAAGAGGGTTGTGGTAATTGACCTAGCCGTAGCCCTTTTAAGTACTTTTGCCAACTAGGTCAAGCGCTTTATGAATTCATTGTCCTTATAAAGTAAATAGTGCTTTAAGATTTCCCTGATCCTCCCATGTCCCCCAGGGCACATATATACGCCTTTGGTTTTTGTCTTGTCATGTTTAGCATGGTATGTTTTGCACTGTAGCTCTGAAGACACAGCGGTTCTGTGTCACTGAACTGTCAGCATGCGACAGAAAGGATGAATAAAGAAGCCTAATTGTTGAAATTGGTGATTCTAAATTTTCCATCAGCTCCGCCTAGTCGAGTTGAGTTTACATTGACTGATTGCTCATGACGTCATAAATAAAGGATTTTATTATATTATATTTTCCTCTTTAAGGCATCCATGTTGTTAGTAACATAGTCTGGTGATGTGCATGTCTGTGCAACACTTATTTACATTAGTGTTCATAACAGAAAATGGATTATGATTTGGATTTGAATAAAATATTATAGTAAATATTATAGTTTATAAGTTGTTCTTGTCATTTCAAGACAGAAGTGCAAACCTACACTTGTAATACACAAAGTAAACCAAATGTAACTCTCATGACCCATTTACTGAAACTTGCTGTGTAATTGTATACCCACCTGCAGCTAGTAACATAAATCAAATGTTCAGCAGAATGGCCATAATAACTCTAGAGTAAGGATAAGCATGAAATCAGTTTGTCAGCGCATGACTGAACATTGTTTTTGGCTCCCAAATGATGCTACTGGCTGAGAGGGTTTAGTCCTGCATGGCTTGGTGTCAGGGGAATGCTGTTGGCACTGTTGTTGTGTTGTCCTATTATGTAGGTAGAATGTTTCTTTTTCTCTATTGATAAAGGAAAGGTTTTGTTTAGATGTGTGAGCAGCAGCTGGAAGAGATGTACTGAATGCCTACACGTGTCAGGAGAATAGTGCTTGTTAGCCCTTACCCTTTCAGGTTGTTGCCCAAGGGAAACCTAAAGGGCGCATGGGAATTGCCTGCAACTTGTTCAGAAAGAAAAGTGTGCACAGAAGGTCAGTTATGCAGCCTGTGTGACTAAGGAATAAACATTTGAACATATTGGAATCATGATTATGGTCTTTAGCAAAGTAACAAATACATAGAACACAGAGTAAATTCCACTTACAATGATACAGATCACAATGCTGTACATGACAGGTCAGAATATTACCAACCACCATCAAACTTACACCCTTTGATCAGCTTAAAAAGTAAGAACAGTCTTCCAGACAGGCTACTGTAGTGTTTCTCAACCTGGTCTTGGAACCACCCTGCTCAGTACATTTTAGTGCATTGCCTGCTTTAACACACCCCTGGCGAGTCTGAAAGGGCTTGGTTATGAGCTGATAAGTAGAATCAGGTGTGTTGGGAGCAGGGAAAACACTAAATAGTGCAGGGCACGGTGCAACCAGGGCCAGGGTTGAGAAACACCGGGCTAACTAATCTATTGACAGAGTGAAATTAACAGTAGAACATACGGAGCAGCCAGAGCACACAGCACACAGTGTCCAAAGCAACTGCCGCCTGGCTTTAAAATTGTTACTGTAATACGTACTAAATGCAATAAAAATGCCTTGCTGGCTTCCCCAGAGTCCAGCCTTCACTATATTGAATGTGTTTGAGATTAATTGGATCATGAGCAGCTGAAAATGCAACCAACTTCTATTACTGAATTTTGGATTTGGAAAAAAAATATCCCTGTGGATTTCTTTGAAAAATTGGAAGTAAGTTTCCAGAGATACAACAACAGTTCACGGTATAGTTCACAAGTGTTGTGAAGTCTGTTAGTCAGTTGCTAAGTAAATTGATTGACTGATGAGATGATTAATCAGATACAGCCGTAATTCTCAGTTGTAGCCCTGGTTCATTTTCCTGCGATTTAGCAACATGTTGATGGACCCCAGTGGACCTTTTCTCCCCCCCAGGCGCCCAGTTGTTGGGGTGACACTTAGCCCTAAGGGAATCTTCACCCTGCCCATATTCTCCTAATCCCATCTCACCTACTCCTCCAGGCCTCGGGGCCTTAGTGCCTGCCCTGCTGCTGCCCTAGGCGAGGAGAGTTCATTAGGGCAGAGCAAGCTGTGATCACCTCCCTCTAAGGTATAAATTAAGCCGGCCTGCCTTTCTGATCCTCCGCAGAATGACCCCCAGCGGGACTTCCCCACAGCTCACCATTATTAACATCCTCTCATCCCATATTATCATTCACACCATTAAGGCAAATTTCCAACACGCTCCCAACGTTCCACCATCAGGGAGGCTGAATACAGGTGGCTTTGGTAGCCTTTTACACACCTTCCTTATTTCCTCTTTGTCTCGGAGCGCTATTGACCCTTCTGTTTTCTGCTATAATGCTCCTGTGTGGAATGACATGGCTGCTGCAGCAGTCATTTCATTGCGCCTCCCTCCTGCTGTGCTTGTTTCTATTAGAGCGCTAGAATTAGAGCTGCAAGTACGCAGTGGCACTCTTAACGGAAAGCAAAGGAAAACAGTTTCAGCTTTATAATTGCTTTCCTTGACATTTCGCTGTATTGGTCTCAGGAGATTAACAAATCTTTGTCTCAGTCTCTCCATATCTCTCTTGCTCTTTTGCCCACTCTCTTTCCCTTCACTCTCTCATTTGAGAACATCAGTGGTAAACCTCAGAGATGTTCCCAAAACACTTTATCCAAGTCTAAGTCAAGTCCTGAGTCTCTGAGGTGCCAGTCTGAGTTGAGTCTAAAGTCTCTGGGGTGCGAGTCACTCAAGTCTCGAGTCTCTTAGGTGTGAGTCTGAGTCTGGGTTTAGCTAGAGTTGAGTCTTGAGTCTTTGAGATGTTTGTCCAAGTGGAGTCTTGAGTCTCTTAGGTGCAAGTCTGAGTCTGGGTTTAGCTAGAGTTGAGTCTTGAGTCTTTGAGCTGTATGTCTAAGTGGAGTCTCTGAGCTGCATGCATTTCTGAATTGTGAGTCTGAGTAGAGTCACAAGGTGTGGGATTCTCTAGTGTTTGAGGAAAGACTCTCAGGTGCTAAGCCAAGCTGCACCTCTGAGTTGAGAAGTCTGAAGTTTCTTCATTCTAACTGAGTTAAGTCTTGAGTCTGAGTGAGTCAAGTCAAGTCTTGAAACTCTGAATTGCAAATACAATCGGAGTCTCTGAGTTGCTTGTTGGGTGTGAGTCAGAGTACAGATTGATCAGAGGTCCCAAAGCAATCAGTCAAATCAGTGGAGATGAGTCACAAGCCTATTTAAAATGAGTTCGGGTTGAGACACGAGTCATACCAGGTCTAAAACAAGAGCAGATTGCTAGCTTTTTTTTAACACAGCCAAACATCAAATGCTAGTTTGCACCAGCAGGAAAATGGCGTATTCCGCAATCTCATCCGAGAGCAGTGATGGTACTGGCAAGAGTTGTAATTTATCCTAGGGAGAAAGCCAAATAGGCTGCTGTTTGTTAACTTCTATTTTCAAATTAAATCAGCACGCGTGCGTGTCTACATTCTCATGCTGGCACGGGTGAGTGCGAGCTTTGGCCAGGGAAGGAAACTAATGAACGGGAATGGACGGAATGGCAATGTGATGGAGTGAGAGAGAGACGGAGGGAGTGAAATGGGACGCAGAAAGCTGTTTAAATAAGTCTGGGAGATAGATACCCGCACCAGTGAATCAGCCGTGCTGTGGTCAGTGCTAAGCATGCTGGATTTGCTCAAACAATAAAATCTTCACCGGTATCTGCTTCATGCAAGCCCCCCCATTAGCATCTCCAGAGTTTGCGTTCAAATTGGCCTGAGATGGGAGAGCTCATTAATGCAATACAGCCGTACACTGAGACAAATTACAGCTGCAGCTCACTGATTGCCTGGAGTAGGAGGAGGTTTGAGTGAGCGTGTGTATACCCATGTGCATCCTATTGCGTATGCAATTGCACTGTTGCATTGAATCACATTATTTTGGCTGTTTGTTTATTAAATACTTCCTCTTTTGAATAATAGTGTTAATAGTGTTTCCTAACACTATTTGTGTTTCATCTTTTCTTGCCGCCAGGGGGCAGTTTTCCACTCAGGTCCAGATTTTAATCGCTATAAGAGCACACTGCAATGGGAGGACGCAGAAGAGTGTGTATGTGCCCAGCTGTTGTAGAAATATCCTTGAGGAAGAAGACAAATGTTCAGTAACACTGCAGCATAGGGGACATTATGATGTCCATGTAATGTGCTTATTATGCTTTAACAAGCCACTAGTTTAACCTGCTCATTACTATAATAAATAGTAACTGGGGTGAATTTCCAGAGTACATTTATTGGTGTATTACTCATAATATTTTTTGCACATTTTATTAAGCTTTTCAAGCCAGTAGCTGGTAACTTATTAAACAACTAAATATTAATGAACAGGTTGCCTATAACTGCATTACTGGGTGCCAAATAATTCAGTATTAAACTGTTTTCTGTTGTCTGCATAGAAAGCTTGTGACTGGTCAGAGTAGAAAAAGAGTTTTATACGCCATTTATGATCCTATAACTTGGCCCTATTATTTAACCAACTCCGGTTTGATTTTTGGATTTGCAATGGGCTCTCCTGTGATCACACAGAAGCAACATTTTGAAATATAAAAGTAAAATTAGCCTGTGTGAATTATCTGAGTCGTCAGACTACTTAGTTAGCTATGCTAATGTTAGTTACTTGGAGCCTGCTAGCACCTAACGTTAACTAGACTAGCTTCTTGCTTTCCATCTCAACATAAACACAAAGTAAACTAAAGTGGTTTCTTACTTCCAAGCTTCCATTTTAAGTTGATCTGCTACAACTGACAAACACGGATACAATCACACACGAAAATTTGTCCCATGCAGCATGAATTTTCTCACGCAGTTCCTGCAGATTTTGTGGTACAGGTGGAGGTGGAGTGACACCAGGCATGTGACCATAGGGTGTTCACACACTGATTAGACAAAAGCAGGACTCGTTACTGAAGATCACCCGCTGCCATCCTGAGTCACCCCCCTGACAGTCTGGCACGACACCGTTGCAGTCTTTGCCGACGTTGGCGTGGTGTTAAAGGCAGTTGCCATGACAGGATGACTTATGTAGGTCATCACTGCTCGCTAAATATCCACAACCGTGGCCGTTGGGTCAGTCAGGTACAGGTATAAGACCTGTCCTTGCTCACGTCACATGTGCGGCTGAGCGTGAAACTTGAACCATGCGTATGTTTTTATGATGACACCTACTATAGATCTCCTTGACCTCTGATGCAGCTATACTGAGCGACTCCACTAGGTTGTTGAAGTGTCATTTATAGATGTCCTCGGTTTCTACTTGCATCTACAGTGCCTCTTTTATTACAGTACCTCAGGCCAGCCTCAGCACATAATTAGAATAGACAGTGCTACTTTGTGGCTTTGGTAGCTTCTCTTTTATATTTTGGCCGCTGTGGCCACTTTATTCCACTTCATCTCCCTCCTGGCTGGAGATCTGTCCCTTATTGTGGATAGATTGTGGCGAAACAGAAGCTTCTCGCAGCAGGTGGACAGCTGTTTTACTTCAAAGCACATCAATATTCCAGAACTTGAGGCAGCTCACCTGGCACTGCAACACGTCCTCCCATGGTCACTCTGTTCTTGTAAGGGCAAACAGCTTGTTGAGAACGTTTTACATCAGCTCTCAGTATTGGCTTAGCAGCATATAATGACTTGGCTTGTGTGCAACAGATGGCTGAGGCCTTCGCAACTGTGGGGCCGATATTACAGTATGATGGGCTTGTAAAAGTGAGATGCCGTTAAAGGTAATAAACTAAGAGCAAAACTTTTGCTGATATCTAGAATGTGAGTTTGAACTATTTTCCATAAAATGATGGTGCTGTTTTGTCTGATTTGGTTCTGCAGCAGAGGGACTGCTCTGTCTGCCACATCAGTTTGACAAGTGACAACGTTTTCTTTTTACTTGCAAGTCAAGAGCGAAAAATAAAGGCATTTGCTCTTAACAGCACGAACAGGCCGTTGCTAGCTAGCAATTTTCAGTGACATTATGTAGAATGTAAAAGGCCATGAGTTTGAGAGGAACATCTCAGGATAAGAATGCCACATCTTCTGCAGTGTTGGACTGATTAAATCAGCCGGAATATTCTTTTTTTTTTTTTTGAGGTAAATAAGCTCCAGTGCGGAAAGACGTGTAATGGTTACCGATATTGATTAGGGATGAACCTTGCAGTCAAATTTGGTATTCAAAAGATATCTCCGCTTTAAAATCAATGTAGTTTCACATAGCTATGGGATTTGACCTCAGCATTAGGCCTAGGCAATAAATTGAATAAGTGGAACAGCAACCTCTGCTTTCTGTTTATTGAGTTTCCTGTGCAACATATCTGAGAAGAATTCACTATATTTTCTGTACAGCTTAAGTGCCCTGGTGCTTCAGTTGAGTGATTCCGTTATAATGACAGAACACACAGGCAAGGAAACGACTCTTTAAAACGCGTATTGCTCTCTGAAGTTTGTCCATCAAGGGACACTATTACAGCGTGAATCAACACCAGAAGGAGCTCATGGGGCAGTCGTGAGCTGGAGGTTAGGGAGCCAGCCTTGTGACCGGAGGGTCACTGGTTCGTTTCCCTGAACGGACAGTAACGACTGAGGTGCCCTTGAGCAAGGCACCTAACCCCCAAATGCTCCCCGGGCGCTGTGGATATGGCTGCCCACCGCTCCGGGTAAGTGTGCTCACTGCCCCCTAGTGTGTGTGTTCACTAGTGAGTGTGTTTGTGGGTGTTTCACTTCACGGAAGGGTTAAATGCGGTGACTAAATTTCCCCACTGTGGGACTAATAAGGGATTTAAATCTTTAAATCTTAAATCTCATCATTGCACATGTTAAATAGCTTTCAAAAGATGTTCCTCATTATTAAATTGTTTAGTATGTTAGTTGTATTTTAAATTTTCATTGAATGTGTTAATAAAAAGCCTATAACCTGCAAAGACTAACCTGCAGCTAATATGCAACAGATCTGCATCTAATATGCAATAAATGTTTTACTTTCACAGCTAGTTGAACATTCTAATTCAAGCTTAGTACTGCTCAGTATTGTCTGCTGTGGAAAAATACTGTACGTTGTGGTAAGATTTTTGATCGTCTGTCTTGCCTAGTACATGCCAAGCCATGTCTTGTTATAACTTACTATGAACCTCTTACGAACCTCTTGGACTGTGAGCAAGCATCTGAAGTCCACATAATCTGCAGAAGTGCAGTCGGAGCTGTAACTGGTGTTCATAACGATTGAGAGTCCACCCACTCTGAGGGGGGCAGCCCCCTGTTGCTGCTAATTGTTGATCACGTAGAGTTTTGGGTGTATTTTGGTAATCAGTTTCCAAACCGTCCATCCTCTTTGCCTCACTGCTGAGAGAGAGTGCAGATTTGCCAGCCCCGGCCACTCTGCCGTCCCATCTTGGTGGGATTATCACACCTCTAATGGCTTAAATCCGCTTTTGTTCAGGGAAGAGGAAAGGCGGGAGGGAGAGAAAGGCCGAGCTGAATGAGAGAGAGAGGGAGAGGAGTGCAGGGCTTCCTATGGCTAATCCTCCCGATCCAGCCCCCGTCGGCACACATGCAGGACGGGAACAATAGGCCGAGGCGGCAGAGAGACGGAGGGATGGGATTAGAGGACGAGAACCACACGTGTAACCTTTCTGTCAAAGCAGGGACGGCACCCCAAGCTGAGATGGGGAGATTGTTTATCACTGTGTTCAGTAATTAGACCTCTTCATTGAAAGGCAGGGTTTACTTTGATCAGACATCATTCTTCAGAATTCAGTACTGCTCTCTGCTGACGTGGAGCTGTCCTGTTGGTACGTTCGGTGAAAGACTCTGTGACCCACATGTTCCGGCTTCCCATACATATATTTTCTCGAGTAGCTGTTTATGTTTAGAAGCGTTTCCAGTGGGGTCCTGGCCTCTGATGATTAAGCCATCTGTCCTCCTGCCCGGCCCGAGCTTCCTTAGCTGAGAGCTGAGCTCCGAGAAGTGCACAAAAGCAGCGCTTTCCAGCATTGCCTCTTTAAAAGCTAATTACCTGTCTTTGAGTAGAGTGGAGAGAGATGTGGAGCGTTAAAATAGATCAGGGAGACGGTGCGGGCTCTGATCTTCCTCTTCCAGCTCCGTACGCTGAAATAATGAATCGCTCTAGTTCAACACCGCAGTTTTCATGTGCAAATTTGACTTTACACATTGACAGTTCCTGTTGGTTATTCTCTCTCTCTCTCTCTCTCTCTCTCTCTCTCTCTCTCTCTCTCTCTCTCTCTCTCTCTCTCTCTCTCTCTCTCTCTCTCTCTCTCTCTCTCTCCCTGTCTCTCTCTCTCTCTCTCTCTCTCTCTCCCTGTCTCTCTCTCTCTCTCTCTCTCTCTCTCTCTCTCTCTCTCTCTCTCTCTCTCTCTCTCTCCCCTCGTTTGTTCCTCGTTCAGCAGATGTAGCGTTGTCAGTCCACCCCACACAAAAAAAAGAAGTTGCGAAGGAGGTAAAGCAACTGACATTCCTTTTGTAAACATAATAGATCTGATTTAGAGATGCAAGAGAAGATGACTAAACAACAACAGGAAAACAAATGTGGCTTGAAAGCCGGCTGCCTTTCCACCTTGCAGGGAGCGCATTCCATGCTGTGAGGCAGACAGTGCGAGGGGGATTAATAGCCAGGCATTTCAAGCACAAATATGCCTCTTCTCTCACCCTCTTCCACTCTGTTATTTTAGCCTTCATAATATGTGGCATTTAGGCTGCAACCTGCTATGCTGTCAGATCTCAATATGGGTATTTACCCCTCGGTTTCTGTCCAAGCCGCGTTTGTTCACTGTAGTGGCTGTATGGACTGTGTTCATGCACAGGTATGTAAAGCACGGAGCAGCATGGAATGTGGTTTAGATCATCTCCAGCCGTAGAAACAGCATATGGAAAAATGCTTTTGTTGTTTTAGATGGTTGCTTCTGTCTATAATATTCATACCTCACATTTGTGCAAATTAATGCATCACTCTGCTGGTTTCAGTTCTCTAATAATTACATCAGTGCACTGTTCAAAGCGTGCCAAGGTGAGAGAGGAGAGAGACATCAGCAAAACATGCAGGCGAGGCTATAGAGTGTGAGAGCGTATACACGAACTCAAGCAACCATTCTTCTATCTTAGCTATTTGCCTTGTTCTTGCAAACTGCTGTAGCCCAACATAATCCTTTAAGAACATTACGTACATCGCCACTACTGTATTAGCTTTTATTTTAGGGGGGCTTGTCCCCTTTTTGATGAATACATATTTTACTCTGTTTGAGAATATGAAAACACCAGCTGCTCTTGACATTGTGTGAACATGTATTAGCGAATGGACTAATGGAAATGATCCAGAATAGCTCTGAATGAAATCTTCTGACATTAATTGTTAGCAAATGCGTTGTAGCAAACTTAAAAACATTGTTTCCTACAGCTAGTAAGTTACTATTTTGGAGGTATGATGTTTTGTTGTGACAGCTGTGGTATATAATTAAACATGATTCATTTTGTGTTAAAGGGAAATTCAGCATTATTCAGTCATCTGATAAATAAAGTCATAAATGGTTAATTATAGAGAAAATCACCACCTTGGGTCTCTTTACAGTGGTGGTGATAGAAACCATGGGTCAATGTGGACAGAACTATAATAGCCAACCTACACACGTCAGAGTCTTTATGAAACGTTGATAAACCTGAAAAAAAGAGAGCTTCGGGAACTGCTTTGCCTTAGCACATCTGGTAGCACTGTAAGTTTGCTAAGTAGCTGGTATTTAATAGTTAAGTATGTACTGTATATAGATACTTAACCAACAGTTTCCTCTCCCTTACTGTGCCTTCATGTTGCTCTCTGCCATGAGTGAACTTTGAAGGATTATACCTGTTCAAACTGGCCATTTCATGTAGTACCTTTCAGTGAGGGAGATTTCACTGGAGAATGTCTGGTTCCCATTACCAGTTCTGGCTCTGTACCTTTCTCTAGATCTGGGCATTTCAGACCAAACCTCTTTGACTGACAGCGCTTGAGTTTTGATAATGTAATAATGCTGACATTGTGAAAGATTGTTGGGGATTCAGACTTGGACTTATGCATCCACTGAATAGTCTGGAAATGTCGTAACCCTGTAAGGAGAACTGAATCCACATTTCTACTGTGAGGTTTGATGGCTTTGGGCCATGAATATGCCGAGCTGTCCTTTGGGAATGTGATCGCATGTGTTTGTGATGACCCCCTGGGGAGCAGCAGGTGTGTGTATGTGTCCAGATGATGCTCAGCCAGGTGTGCACTACTGATGGTGACGTGGAGGGATGGGTGATAGATGCTCTTTGGTTTGAGGCCTGCAGTTTGCACTGTGTGTGTGTGTGTGTGTGTGTGTGTGTGTGTGTGTGTGTGTGTGTGTGTGTGTGTGTGTGTGTGTGTGTGTGTGTGTGTGTCACATACATCTTAGAGTGGTCCAGTGGTGTTTTCATTTTCCTCCAAATATTCTGTGTGTGCTTCTGTCCGTCTGTCTAGTCCTCCCTCTTTCTTAGCTTCTATCTTTTCCATCTGCTAACTCACACTGAACCCAACACATATCAGAGAAGAGATCATCCAGGTTCTGTGATTTCAGAGCATTGGCATCAGGTTTAGTCAAGTTCAGACTCAACTTCAGAGCCATCTCTCTTTCTAACTCCATCTCTGGCTTGCTCTCGCTCGCCCTTTCTTCTATTATTTTTTATTTCTCTTTCTTGAAGGTGTCTGTCATATATGTGCCTCTCTCTTTTGGTTTAATCTTTCTTTCTTTCTCTTATATCTCTGATTTCACTTTCACATCTCTCTGTCTCTCTGCATGATCTACCACCCATATAATACCTGTTCTGTGGTGGTCCTGTTGGGTCCAGAGTTTTGAGTGGTCAGTCTGTGGAGAGAGGGTTAAAGCTAGGGTGGGCTTCTCCTGCTGAGACTAATTCATTCAGAGCTTCATTGCGAAGCTGCTTGACAGATGAGGTTTATATCCTCCACTAAGCTGCTAATGTCGTTTGGCGTCTCGTCTGAGGTTTTTGTACCCAGGCTGAGCGCGAGCGTAAGGAGGCTGCTGTGGAGCTTTTCTGTGTGTGTTTAAAGAGCAGACACAGAGAAACATGATTCTGACATTCACTCTGGACACCTGGTCCAGCCTCAGACCAATGTGCGTGTAGGCATGTGTGTGGAGAGAGGGAAGGAAAGAAAGAAGGATGAGAGGCATAGTGATAACTGGTGGAGTTTGATGGGCTGACGGGCGTCTTTCTCTGTTTCTCTCCTTCTCACCCGCGTTTCTCTCTCTTTCATTGTTTTGTCTCTGCCTTCTTTACCACTCATTCTCTCTTTGCTTTCTCCTCCTCTCTTTTTCTTTGCTTTTCTTGCTTTATTGTTTTTTTCTCTTTCCTCATCTGCTGACTGTCCTTTTCTGCCGTCTCTCTGTGCTTTCTTTCACTCCTTCTATTCTCTTTTGTTTTCTCCTTTTATCTACTCCTCTCTCTCTTCTTCCTCGCGTCTTTCTTTGGTCTCTTCGTTTTCAACTCTTCTCTTCCTCACTTAATCTTGTCCAATCATCTTTCCTTGTCTCACAAGCTCTTCCTTTCCTTTTTCTTTCTTTTTGCTTTGTCCTACTCTCTTTCTCCTAGCTTGCTTTGCTTTCTTTTTACCTCCTCACTGTTTTTCTCTTTTATGTGTTGTGCTGTCTTTTACCCCTTTTCCTCTCCTCTTTCTCTTTATCTATTTTGTCTTTCTTTTTTCTTTCTTCTTTGTCTTTCTCTCTGCTTTCTCCTCTCCCTCTCTCTCTTTCCTTTCTTTCTCTCACTCTCCTTCTTACACTCTCTCTTAATTCCTTCAGTTTTCTCTCTCTCCTTATTTTTGTCTATTTTCTCTCTCTTTTTTTGCTTCCTCTGATTAATCCCCTCTCTCTCTTTCTTTCTCTTTCTCTCTTTCTCTCTCTCTCTCTTTCTCTCTCTCTCGCTCTCTCTCTCTTTCTCTCTCTCTCTCTCTCTCGCTCTCTCCCTCTGTCTCTCTCACACGTGCGCATACTCTTTGCGTCTGGTCTCCCTGATGAAATTGCTGTTGATTTATGATAAATGTCCGGGTTAGCCGCCGCCCGCCGCTGGTTTGTCACTGTCGGTCGGTAGCTATAGGTAGGCAGGTTCAGACATCAATCAGTTGCTGTTGCTGTGGAGATGTTTAATGACTTTGATGGCTCCTGTCCACTCGTATGCTGGGGACCCCCACAGTCTGGCCGGCGATGCTCTGACACAGACAGGAAGCTACAGAGTGCCTCAGTGGCAGTGGGCTGTTCATGGGAGAGAGTGGTGTGCAGATGTGAGGGGTGTGTGTCTGTGTGTATCTGTGTGTGTGTGTGTGTGTGTGTGTCTGTGTGTGTGTGTGTGTGTGTGTGTGTGTGAGTGAGTAAACTGTGTTTGTTTTTGTACTGTTTCAGGACTAAAATGTCTTGACTTTGAAGGACAAATAGAGAAACCCTTCAATGTACAGAGCAACAAAGCAGCATATTAATGTATTTATACTTTGTGGGAGTAAAAGCATTACCGTTTTTGGGTTGGATGTTCAAAGGGGGTTTTCACCTATTTTCGGAGGGGTTAGGTGCAGTCCTGTCGACTCAGTCCCCGACTCAGTCATAGAAATCCAGCTTTCAACTGCTTATACGATATGTCACACTAAGTCCAGTGCCTACCAGACGAAGAAGGAAGATAAACAGGATCCCTTGCGAAACAGCGATGATAAATTAATCAATTTCTGTTTAGCACTGCGCAAAACAAGACACACACTGAGTTCACCCCGTTCTGTGCGAGGCTTTGCTTATGCTTGTTGCTCCTCTCATTAAAAGCTGTGTTCATTAGCAAGGGAAGCTAATAGTTCTCAGAGGTTCTCAGTGAGCATGAACAGACTGGAATGCTCTTAGATGAACTAATAGACTCTGTATACAATCATACCTTCATACTTTCTTTTTATTTTCCCTCTCTATGTCTGTTTAGTCAGCGTGTGGCTTCTGTACTCTACTACAGACAAGATAAGTTCAGCCACTATCATGACAAAGAAAATGGAGTATACAATTAAAAGCATCAGCATCAGTTTCTGCCTGCTTCAGACTTTTATTTATTAGTAAAATCAGACTCTGTGTGAAAAGAGTTGGAGTTATTACATGTAGGACTGGTTTCTTAGACATGGATTAGTCATGGTCTTGGACTAAACTGCAGTGCAGATGGTGTTTTGCCATTGCGAGTGGGTCTGGGAAATTCATGGGTCTGCAAATACATGCGTATATACTCATTCTGACCTTGTATGGGAACAATCCTGTGCGTGTGTGTGCGCGTGCATGTGTGCGTGTGTGTCTGCCCCTCTGAAACGCTGCCGTAGGGGCTGAACTAAGCAGGCGTTTTGTAGATAAGTAGTGCTGCGCTGATGTATTTGGCTTTCAGTACAGTGACAGTTCCTTAGGGAGAAAACTGGTTTGTTCCTGCCAACGTCTGTCACTTATACCGTATCACAGGTTACCCTGTCATTCCTGCGCTGCTGTGATATTATTATACGCTCTGTGAGAGGGTATGCGTGCACGTGTTGGTGTGTACGCCTAGTATCTTCTTCTGAAAGTCTACAAAATGCCAAGGCAGGTTGAGGTGAGGGGTCAAATGTTGACTAAGACCCTGCTGTCACAAACATAAGAAGCATTACCCAAGCTAACTGTCAGGGCCTTGTTGCCATTGGCACAGGGCTATGGTCAGTGCTCCTGTGACCCCGACAAAGACCAGCTGTCACCACCAGTGTTCTGCAGTGAGGGACGGGATGGTTTCACCCGCCTGCTGACTTTACTTACTTTATTAAAGAGAAAGGAAGTCCGCCCCATCTGTTTTGTCCGGCTTCACCCAGTTCATTCACTGTAAAGGGTGACTTTGTTTTCATTGCTACATTGCATGCAGGTGAGCACATTGAGCAACAGTGATAGCTGTAATTATTTGTCATTTACCTCTGCCCTCCCCCCGCCTTTCCCCCCTTCGTCCAGATTCTTAAGTATACGATTGTCAAGACAGCATCGGCGTGCTTTTAAAATCACATGCATCGTCTAACACAGCTAAGTAACCGGGTCAGCCACGGTTTGTGTGTGTGCGCACGTTTGAGGTTGCAGTAATTACAGGTGCATTTGAGGGACGCGGTGGGTGAACAATTACGGTGACTAATTGCCGAGGTTTTTCTCTTTCTGGGACCCGACAGAACACAACGGTGCGAGAAGAGCTCATTTGCGGTGGGGCCACCAAAGCAAAACAAGTGACCCAAACTGGAGATGGCTGTGAACTCTCATTAGAAGCTAATCAAAGGCGGATTAATTGGCTGGCCACACTGTACGCCGGTCCCCATTAGAGTCTTCTTGAAACATCGGTTCTTTAGCATAGCCTACAGCGCACCAGCACCAGCAGTAGCGTGCAGCCCCTGTTGAGAAATCTTTGATTTAGAGAATGTTTCTTCAGAACATCAATCATGCAGCCCGTCATTTGTCCTTTGCTGCTGTGGATCCTCTACCAGGATTTGTCATGCACATATACGTCTGGCTCTTTCTTTGTTTCTTTCTTTCCCCAGCCTCTCTCCTTCCTGCGTCTCTTTATTCAGCGAGGAGAAAGAGGGCCCTCTGTGGTTAGTTATTGAGAAGCTTGTTGTGTTAAGTGAATGGAGCATGTACTCGAGTCAAGCATTGAACTTTAAACATGGATTTTTACTCACTCAGGTGCATTCAAAACTTGCTACAGTCTGGATTTGACTACAGAACTGATAACACAGTGGAACGTACTCGAATCGAGACTTTTTTATTTCTTGATAAATCAGCAGTGATTAGTGGGCAGTGTGCATGACGAAAATCAATAAATGCACAATACGGTGTTCTATTATTTTACATGTCCAAATCATCTCTGTGTGATGATGAAAACTCGTGAGAAGGAATTTTTTTTTTACCTAGATAATTGTGATGTGCTGTTTACATTGTATGTAAATTTCATGAACCAAGTGACACTGGCAAAAAAGGTCTGCTTCCCTTCCTTAGCATTCAAAGTAAAACATTTTCCTTTTTTCTGTAAAATTGTATAATTTCAACTTGTACTTAATAGCAGCCTTCTTTGGAAATGAAGCACCGAAATGGTCGACTACTATATAGTACTCTACATGCACATATTGGAAAGAGGTGTAGGCTGGAGACAGGCAAAGGAAAATGTTGGACAATTGGTTCCTACACATAGCATTTCAGTTGGCATCATATGGGCATCTCATGCTGTGCACAATGAATAATACCAGCTCAGTGTGAAATTACTTGTGTCCTGTTTATCTTGTGTCCTGTGTGATGAGCAATAAGAGTATAACTTACAGAGCCCTCATGAAGCACCTCTTTGTCTTCTTGGAGAAATGAGAGGGTTTTATGTATTTGCAGGTATAACCGCTTCCAGCAACAGTTTCTAGTACCTATGGCATCTCCATCCCTCTTTATTCGTCTTCATAGTTACCCATTTCCCTGATCTGAAACCGACTCACCATCTATCCCTCTCCATTTCTTTCATAATCCAGTTATATGAGATCTCCAACGTGTTAGGAAAAACCTCAAGAGAAATGAGCTCTTCCAGGATTATCTAGTCCTGCTGGAGTATCACCAGAGACAGCAGCGCTGTTCTCCTGTGCTTTGAAGGGTGGTGAGCCCTCATATATCATATACCCACACTCTCACTCCTTCTCTTGCTCTCATTCACTCCCTTTTTTTCTTCCCTGGAGGTGCGGCGAGTGAAATCCTTTTCCATCTTCCTCCGTAGTGGGTTCCACCTGGGGACCAGTAATCCTGCTCCAGCTCCGTCTTCCACCTCCCAATTATCCAGAGAGACAGAGAGAGAGAGAAAGAAGGAGAGAGAGAGAGATGTGGAAAAGAGAAAATAGACTAGCTCCAAACCTCCCCTGCTCTCTCCCGGAGAATGTTAATGTTCTTATTAAGGGAGATTAATTGCTTAATGGGTTTTTCCCATTGTTGTGCTCCCCCCTCTAACTCACCCAAGCCCGTTTCAGTTTATTCTCGCTTCCAGCAGCTGCTCTCCCCACTGCCGCTGAGCTTCAACCTCATCTCTCCGCTCTGCTTGTTTTTTGTTCATAACATTCACACAGATGTACTTTCCTTTTTCTGTTAGTGCTGTAGTTAAGAGTGTGTGCGCAGTGTGTACTGTTTTGACAGTCTTAGGCACAGGCGGTTGCGCCAGTGTGGCCTCATGGGGAGTGATTAGAAAGCTGAGACAGAGGACACTTCTGCTCGGTGTCAGAAAGCCAGGCTGAATTAGCCTACATACACACTCCTCTCTTCTGATGCACGGCCATACGGAACCTGTTCTTCATTGTTTCCTTCCTTCTTTCTTGCTTGGGTCAATATTCAGTTCAAAGATAGCGTTATTAGCTTAACTGTGTTGAGTACCGTGTTGCCCAGGCAGTACATTGTTGAACTGCCGATAGCCAAGCATATTCAGAAGAATTAAAGACCCGGTACATAATCTCAGTCCAACAAACAGTTACAGTTATGGAGAAATCTGAAGGCTGAAGTTGTCTACTTGTCCATTAGAATCTTGGCCAACTTTTCCCCGTTTCACCTTAAATGGTGCTGCAGTTACATTCTGGTGCCTGTGGCTGTAGACTGTACCTACTGCACCATTTAAGGTGGGACTGGAAAGTTCAAACAAGAAACTAGACAGGAGGCCGAGGTGTCCATTTGTTAATGTTTGTAAGAGAGACTGGTTGGCATAACATCAGCAGTTGTAGCCACACTTGGCCAACCCACATCTTAGCTTACATTAGATATATTAACTGCTGTGTCGTTCACTCGTGTTTTGTGGTAGTTGTCTGTGCAATGGTTGCAAAGTGTTTATGGCAATGAAGAAGCAACACAATTAAGCATTACTAGTTTGCTAGCCATTCACGTTATTCATTCACCCATGAATCTGGGGATGGGACCCTGAAGGTCGGGTGTATTTGTTTAACTGTTCAGGTAAAATATCAGCTGATGTTCTCCAGAGTTGTATATCTTAGCCTTAATAGACCTCTGATGGTATGTCGGTCACTAGACAGTTAATGCCCCCACTTTTGCCTCTTTTGTTTTTGTGTAGTTAACTGGCGAGTATCAAACACAATATATTTTATTCTGTATTCGGCCCTAACCCAAAATATTACTTGGTAATAATATGATTGCTATATTTAAGCTCAGTGCAGACCAGCAATCCTATTTATTTAAATGGCTCGTATCATGAAAAACTAACTCTTCCTTTTCTTTTTTTTCAATAAATGCTGGTAAAAATTAACACTGTATCTAAAAATTAAAGCTGCCTTGAACTCATGATGTCACAAAAACCATCACATTTACATATATCAACCTGTTTAGCCTATAGCAGTAACGTCCCACCTATTCACGCTGATGTTTCAAGGAGGCAGAAGGTAGGCTGCAGGTCAGAACAGAGCTTATTTGCATATGTCAGTCTTGAATGTACAATAACCAGAACAGCCTCATTTATTTCGAAGGATAAAGAGAGACTGGAAATGGCCACATATAAAGAAGCATCATAACTTACTTTTTGTTTTGGGATATTAAATCATACAGGTGTCTTTGTGGAGAAAAATGTAGAATATGTGCCCCTTAATGAACATCACAGCACTGGGAGCCTCAGCAAAATAACCTGTACAGATCACGTTTTGTTGAGTGTCGTAGTTAAGCGGCTTTGTTTGAGTTGCAGAGTGTGCTGCACAAATACTGCATGCATTTGTCACAATAGCAAAAACCTACCCTATATCCACACTCACTGTGGATATTATCGACTCCACTCACAGACTGTAGTCATACTTTGTCAAGCTTTCTGAACTTAACAGCAACAGATGAGCTGTCGTCTCTGACTTTATACCTACAAGGTGGGTGTAGAGTGGACAGTGAGTAGAGACAGCATTTAAAACCTCCAGCAACACTGCTGTGTCTGAAGAGCACTAACATACCACCACCATGTCCGTATCACCACAGTGCTGAGAATGATCCATCACCGTAACAATACAACCTTTTTGGGAGAGGGGCCAACAGGTACAGAAAAGCAGATAGATCTATAATTGTACAGCTATAAAGTATAATCCCTGCACCCCATGATGCTCTGAGTGACTCACAGACAGAACATCTGGCAAAATGTAAACAGACCATATGCTTAATGCTAATACCGTTCTAGCAGAATAGAAACACGGGAATAAATATAAATGTAAATAATTTGTACTGTGAGGACTTTAAAATGCTCATGTGCAGATGTCCAGATGTCCTTGCCATGCAAGGAAGGTCATACCTCCACACTATGTGAGCATTAGATGTCCACTCTGAAGTTTTGAAGTTTGAATCAGGCAGGTAACTTATTCTGTACCTTGTATTCCAGTTTAGAACCTCCTTCTTGTTAATGCTTGACCTTGAGTTCTGTCTTATGTTGATGGTCCTTATGTGGGATGGCCCTGATGGATTCTAGAAGGCATTAAATGCAGTGGTTTATGTCAGTTTAGTAGCTAAACCAGGAGTTTTACTAGTTTAACACTAAAAGAGTTTCAGCCATATTTTAAACATCGTAAAACAAGTTGTTGATGTTAATTGGATCATTCAGAGCCAAGAATTATGGGATGTGGAGTTCCACAAGGAAGTATTTTAGGTAATAATTATTCCTTTAAAGTGTTCATTATTAATGAATTAATTATATATATATATTTTTGTGTTTTTGTTTGTTTGTTTATGTTACTGATTGAAATGCAGCCTGTTGTAGTAGTTGTAGTAGGAATGAAGCCAGTTCTAGGTGTTCTGAAGCTTTGTGGTTTTTGAGAAGTTGATGGGAGCCACATTCCTGTTCTTTGCTTGACTTTCTTTCTGACTGCATGTTGGGACATAAAATGATCGTGTTAAGAGAGTGATACACAGCTTTTCATTTCCCAGCCGGATATTTTGTCCATAATCTCAAAATGCAGTGGTCACTTGAACAATATGTTGACTTTTCTATCATGTAATGCACAGATTTCTGAAAATGTTGTGAAATAAGTCTGTCCCACTTCACCACAGCCTACCAAACCCTTCCAAAGGCCAAACGGTTGATATGATGTAGTGCCAAACACACAATATGTTTTACTGTGTTGCCAGTATTTATCTAAAAATCTGCTTCCTTTTTTCAGTTTTTCTTTCATCAGTAAACCAATTTGGCATAGTAACACTTATTCAGTATTTTGCATC
Organism: Prochilodus magdalenae; assembly: GCA_024036415.1. Classification (NCBI taxonomy): domain Eukaryota; kingdom Metazoa; phylum Chordata; class Actinopteri; order Characiformes; family Prochilodontidae; genus Prochilodus; species Prochilodus magdalenae. The sequence goes on along the minus strand of JAMWET010003506.1, from coordinate 122,985 downwards.
ATTGTTTTAGATTATATGGCATGCTCAAAATCTCTTTCAAAGTTTGCATAAGAGAGGTTAAAAGAAAAGCTTATGCTGAGATGGCATGTCCCAGTCGCTGACAATCATTTGTAATTGCAATAGAATTTGGGTTGAGGATTGTGATATTTATCCCTTGTCATTATACGTCTGTCTGTAATCTCCCTTGTTGTCTCTCTCTCTCTTTTTTTCCTTTCTTTGTCCAATATTCTCTTTCTTGTCCAGACCAAACTCTAAATCATTGACTTTCAGTTCCATAAGCACCAGATCTGTAGGTCTGTATGTTGGCATCATTCTGGTTTTGATCTGAGGGAACCCCGTGTCCTTCAAATAAAGACATGGGCCTCTGCCCGAAGCTCAGGGAGGACGGGAGAGAGGGAGAGAGAGGGTAGATCGGGCTGGTCCTGACTCATGCTGGTTATGCTAATTCGCTCCTCACTAATTGAAAGCTGTTATGCAGCAATCAGAGACCTACTGAGCTACAGCCGCGTTCATTAGAAATACATATCACAACCCCCACTGCTTCACTGCGAGAGAGAGAGCAAGAAAGAGGGAGGAAGGGTGGGAGGGCGGGTGAAGGAACTGATTCAGAATGTAAAAAGCGGAGGCAAAGAGCAAGGGCAATGGATATGAACATCAAAGGAGAATGAATACAGAGGTAGATAGGCACAAATGTTCACTTATGCACCACAGTGACTTCATTATTTATGTATTCGCATGTTCCTCAGAGATATTGGAAGCTCCTATCCCTCTGAGGATCTAACCTTTGTGAAATCTTTTATTCCCCACCTCGCCCGGCACCGCTTGAAAATCAGGGCCTGTGTGCGTGCGTGTGTTGAGGCACGATGAATAAACTACATATTTGCTTCACGCCACCCACGTTCTGCTTTTAAAAGCCTTGGATTGGTTAACCTGTTGCTCAGTCAATACCTATGGCAGCAGTCAGTGTATTAGGATCCCTTCCCAGTGATTAACACAGAGGCCCATTGAACGCGCTCACCATTAAATACATTCAAATGAATTCGGCTCATGCTGAGTCTGCCATATTCAGTTTAAACGCTCGGCTTTGTCTCCCACACTCCTCCGTGGAATATGAGCCAAAATGGAGAAAGTTCACTGTTGAATAGAGCCCGCTTGCCTGACACGGATCATTTTAATATCAAAGAGCTTTTGATCAGCGCAATCATTTAAGCTTTTGTCTAAAAATATTCCCACTGTACTAATTGTGGTTATGTATAAAAGCCCTTTCACACCGAAATCAAAAAATAAAAAGTCTGTGCGCTTTTGAACGGCTTCTGATTGGCACTCGTTTTAATTTCTGTCTCCCTTCGTTAAAAAAAAAGTTGGCTTGAATTGCAAACCAGGTTAAAACAGTGTGATACAGAACAGAGGTGGCTGCTGTGGCTGAGAGAGAGCCAGCCGTTGACACTACCAGAAGGGGGAGTTTGGATAGTGGAGTCGCTTTCTCCTACACAGAGTCATGCCTGTTAAACTGGATGCTCAGCATTGTAACAGGCTGCGATGATAATGTTCCTGCATAGTTCAGTGGCTGAGATGTAGGCAGTCTTCTCCAGAGTGGTTTGATGTTCTTTTATAGGGAAGCCAGATTTCTTTACGGTGGTGGTGATGGGGGTCACGGTACCTATATTGCAAACACAGCCATTGTATTTGCTATCCAAAACCACCAGTAAACCTACAAATATCTTCCCAGTTTCAGAGCGTACATAACATTGGTTCGTTTTGTGCTTTCCATCTTAAATCTATTTATTAAAAAAAAGGTTTGAGCTAAAAACCTTAAAAAAAAGGCATTTTTTAAACTCTTTAGACGTCTGGACAGCATTCTGGCCTAGCATTTACTCATTTGTTATTTGGTGTGTTGTGTAGCATTGTGTAGAATAGCATTGCATCCCATTTCACAGCACCTTAAAACCCTATTTAACAAAAATCTTGTTTGAGTTGTTTTTCTTCCTCCTACAGTTAAGTGAAATAACTGTTAAGCATGTGTTGTCCTTCTGGAATATGTGAGTATATATGTTTACGTATTACATATATCATGAGCATTAAAGAATGGTTTTCGATACAAAGAAATCACTCACTCATGTTTGGCAGGCTGAAGATTCTCCAGAAGGGATCGCTCTAATAACACAGCTTTTACTGCTTTGTAGGAAAGTGCTTCCATCAGTCCTTCTTAAAGTAAGCAATGTTAAAACCACACTGTAGCCCTGTTGGGATTGGATTAGATAATCAGCAGGATGTTTGTTCAAAAAGTCGTGCCTAAAAATGTTTTGGACTTTATATCAATTTTATTTTTCAATTTCTATCGACCTGGATGTTTGCAGCACGTGTGTTTGCTTAATTCGTCTGGAAGGTTGGTGGACGTGTGAAAGATGTGATGCATATGAAGTAATGCTTTGATGGTATGGCTTCACTGTGCTTTACATGTAGTTGCTATTATAGTAAGCCTGTGAGATCTTGTTTCTTAAACAGACTGGATTTTGCTTCTGCTTCTGTTAATGCTTCCCCAGTGTAGCAAGGATGGAGACAGAGTTTACCTTTCAGACCAAGTAAATGACCGAAAACCTTATTCATCATTCAAAAAAAGTTGGATATGGTTATGCGCTCTAAAGGTATGGCATGAAGCAGCTGTCAGAAAGCAATTTGTTTTCCAAGGTGATGCGACATCTGCCTGAAAATTTAACCATGAGTAAAAATGTTTATCCAAGCGGGACTTCATTTATCAGCTGAAATCTTTTGGAATATCCCAAAAACCAGTAGGCGGTTTGACCTGGAATGATCGCAATGGAGGCAGGAGAAAAAAAAACGACATGGTGGATCCCCCATTTAAATTTGATCCCATCCGAATAGGGTGTTGAGTTTTCTGTGCTCCACACTGACTGTTTTACCTTTGCTTTTCTAAACGTCCTGTCCGTTCTCCTTGAACTTTGTTCCAGCCGGCTCCTCTCTGGTTAAGAGTTTTTGATCCATATGTCTTTATGCAGCATGCTTGCTAGTTTTCCCAGCATCCTCCCAGTGTGTGGAGGGCGTCTGTAGGAGTGGGCAGCCCAGTGAAATGCCTGACTGCCTTCATCATGCTGTCATTATGGCCTTCCTGCCCTGTTTTTTGCATGCCTGCACTGATGACTGGATACCGTGACGAGATCGCTCATGGCAACGGCACAGGTCTGCCTCCATCACGGTTCAGGGGAAAAGAAGGCCGGGCGTCCCCCTGTGGGAATCTACAGCCTGACAGAAACACACACACACAGAGAGAATTTTACAGCCCTCAAATTCCTCCCTCACTCTGCCTCTGAGGAGGCCACCTGCTGGTATTTTCTTCCTTCCTCTTGGAGGAATACGCTGCATTGGTGTCCCCTTTTCCTTCTTTGTCTTTCCAGTTTTCTCCTGTCCCTTTGTCCCTCTTCCAGCCCCTCCAAACCAGCTAGAATCCTCTCATTATTCTTTCCATATTCCTTTTTTCATTATTCTTTTAACACGCTTTTTTAAATTGGATTTAGCCGCCACGTGTGATCAACACTCACTGTACTTAACGAGCACTGACATTAGGACCCGTGTCCTGATAGCTGACTCATTTGAGACTTTATGAACAGCAGCTTGTTCTATGTCATTAGGTCTTTAACAAACTTATAATTTGCTCCGGTTTATTTCAAAGTAATAAAAGGAGGTATAATTTCCTGGAAGTTCTGTTCCTCTGAATGTTAGGAAGCTGTGTTCTAATGGACGTTTTAAATGTTATGTTCTCTTAGAAAGTTATGATTTCTGAAAAGTTGTTCTCCTGGAAGTCATGTTATGTTTTCCTAGATCTTCCTGGCTGTCTGCCGGAAGTTGTGGAAGTTATGCAAGCTCTGAAGCTGTGGAAGTTATAATTCTCTAAAAGTTGTGATGTCTGTGTTTTCCAGAAAGTCATGGAACTCATGTTTTCCTATGTTTACTACATATTGTTTTCAGATGAAAGCTGTGGAAGTTAGCTTCTCCTGAAAGCAGTGAAAGCATGTCCTGTTTTCCTGTACGTTCCTTGTTCTTGTACTGTCCTGGGGGTTGTGACTACATATCATGTTTTCAGATGAAAGCTGTGGAAGTTACTTTTTCCTGAAAGCAGTGAAACTAGTATTCCATAGGAAGCTTCTGTGGTTATGTCTCTCTCTCTCTCTCTCTCTCTCTCTCCCTCTCTCTCTCTCTCCCCCCTTCTCTCTCTTTCTCCTTCTCTCTCTTTCTCTCCCTCTCTCTCTCTCTCTCTCTCTCTCTCTCTCTCCCTCTCTCTCTCTCTCTCACTCTCTCTCTCTCTCTCCCCCCTTCTCTCTTTTTCTCTTTCTTTCTCCCTCTCTCTCTCTCCCTCTCTCTCTTTCTTTCTCCCTCTCTCTCTCTCTTTTGTTCTTTTTTTGCTGCTTTCCTTCTTTCTTTCTGGTTCTCTTTGACTTTGTTTTTCTCTCCCTCTCATTTATTCTTTCTCTCTCCCTCTTTCTCCTTCTCTGTTTCTTTCTCCCTCTCTCCCCCTCTCCCTGTCTCTCATTCTCTTTTTCTCTCTCTTGTTCTTCTTTTTTTGCTTTCCTTCTTTCTTGCTGGTTCTCTTTGACTTTGTTTCTCTCTCATTCTTTCTCCCTTTATTAAATTATAAGTTATTTCGTCCAGGCTTTTCCAATGGTGTAGCAGCTTGAACCTGAAGCTTTTCCCAGATCATTTCATGGCTACTACCGTGAGACCTGAAGTTGAATGAGCACCTGTATGAGCCTACCTGCGGTTGGATGCGGTGTCTGTTAACAATCGTCTGAGAGTATGGCTTCACCGGAGTGGCAGTGAGGAATTTTGCAGGAATATCCCAGGTCATGTAGCGAGTTCTTAATGAGTTTGCGCCGCGGCTCTGACAAGGTGTCTTCCCTCCCGTCGACATCCATGTTGCGTCGTCACTTTCACTTGCGTTACCACGGTGACAGGACTGACATTCCCATTGCTGGTGCTGCCAGGTAGAGCGTCACTTCTCATTCTGCACCTGTCAGTCATGGCACTCCACCTGTGCTCACTCACCATGTGGGTGGGTGGGGGAGGAGCCTAGAGGTGTGTGTGATGTGGAGGTACACTGCATAGCAGACTGGTTGAGTGTGTAAAGAGGCGGATGTGTGTGTGCTGACCTCTGTTCTTACGCACCTGTTTATGCCTGACTGATCCCCGCTTTCTGTTTGTGTAGTGTTGTTGTCTGTTTGCATGCGAACCCGACGAGGGAGCTGCGTCACCAGACTGAGAGGTTTCAGAGCTTTTCTCTGTAGTACGTGTCGTTAAGACCTGCAGAACGATGAGAAGTTTCAGCCAGTGCAATTACAGGCTAATGGAATTTTAAAGCAGCGCTGCATTCATCAGCGTGTGGTCCTGGTCCTATTCCTTCATTATACAGCCGGAATCGTGTTATTGGAGGAAGAAAGGATGAATGAAATACCAGAAAGAAATAGTTAGGGAAAGAAGCATGAACAGAAATCTTTTTCTTTCTCTCAGCCTCTATTGCTGTCTTTTCTTCTTTTTCTTTCACTATCTGTCTCCCTGTTTTTTCTGACTCACCCTCTCGCTCACTCCTGCTCTGTTCTCTTTCTTTTTCGCGCATTCTCTCTCTTGCCTGTCTTTCTACCATCTCTCACTTCTCTCTCTTCTCTTTGTCTCTCTCTGTCTTTCCTTTTTCCCCTCTTTATTTTTTTGGTGTTTTTTATTTTAGAGAATTTTTTACAATCTCTTTCTCTCTTTCTCTGTCTCGCTCGCTCACTCGCTCTGTCTCGTTTGCTCTCTCTCATTTGCTCTCCTTCACTTGCTGTCTGGATCTCACTCTCTTTCCACCTCTTCTGCTTGCTCTCTCTCTCGTCTGTCTCTTTCTCCTCTCACTCTCTTTCTATCTTGTTTGTTTATTGCATCCCTTTGAGTCCCCCTCTCTCTCTCTCTCTCTCTCTCTCTCTCTCTCTCTCTCTCTCTCTCTCTCTCTCTCTCTCCCTCTCTCTCTTTCTTTCTCTCTCTCTCCCTCTCTCTCTTTCTCTCTCTCTCTCTCTCTCTCTCTCTCTTTCTTTCTCTCCCTCTCTCTCTTTCTTTCTCTCTCTCTCTCTCTCTCTCTCTCTCTCTCTCTCTCTCTCTCTCCCTCCCTCTCTCTCTCTCTCTCTCTCTCTCTCTCTCTCTCTCTCTCTCTCTCTCTCTCTCTCTCTCTCGCATTGATATTGTTGCTGTGGCAGGCCGTGCGTTGGTTTGGTCTGGTGCCTGTGTGTGTGTGTGCTTGTGTGTGATATAGTTGATTGAGTTTAGGGGAAATGCTCAATTCATCTGGACTGCATACTGATGGACTACAAGGTCAAGAGCTGAAAGACAAATAAATCAGAGAGGCACCAGAAGCATGCATTTTAGGCTAATGAAGACGTGGTCTACATGTAAGAGACTGAGTACAAAAGTCAGAGACCACCCTTCATTTATTTAAACTCGATCAAGTACGAGTCCATTTATCAGTGTCAGGGAAAAACAGGATTTCTGCATTTAACAGGAAATTACACAGAAGCTTCAGCCACTGAGTGTCATGTTTGTGTTCCGTATTTAGTGGGCCCACACAGTGCCTGTATTATAGATTACATTGTTTTCCAGACATGCTTTCAGTTTTTCCACAACCCCAAAGTTAGAGTTTTTTTATTTTCTGATTACCATTTAAACCCGATCAGTGTTGTTGAGGTGTGGACTCTGGGGTGGGGTGGGAGCTTCTCAAACAGCTACAGACCTATAGCATTGAGGTGTCTTCTCACACTGAACGGATAGACAGAAACACCTGTGGATGTTCTCAGATCTGAAGTTAAAGTGGAGCTTGATGTTCTCCTCTTGCAAACTTAAACTTTCAGGACTGTTTGATGTGCGCGTGTGTGCAGGACATGTGCCTTGGCTGTGCACCTGCCATTCGAGCTCAGCAAAGCCTTCAAACAGGGACTCCTCAATGCTGCTAAATAACATTAAGCCAAACACATTTACAAGGTTTACCCCATTCACTAAATGCATCCTCTCAGACAAGACATGAAGTTCCTGTAGTGTTACGATAGAGAGACAAGGCCAGAGTAACTAACAAGTAATCAAACGTATTCTTCACCATTTAGCAGATGCCAGTGATTTAATGGACAGACCAACGCTAGGCTAATGACTACTAAGCTGCCAGCTGATCCAGCTGAAGTTCTAACTTAAACATCATATTTTTATAAAGCTTATTAAACATCAGCTTAATTAGCAATTGAGCAAGATAGCATAAACTAACTAGTGCTATTCTTGTCTCTGCTGGTTTTTCTAGCTGTAGAAAAAAAGCTGTCTTGCCTCTTTCTTTTTAAAAAGCCCTTGAGGCAGAAGTTACTTCTCTAACAAAGTCCTGTGTATTTGAAGCCTGTGTACAATGTAACGCTCACAGTTTGTAGTAAATGTGGTGTAAATGCCAATTTTAAATGAAAAAGGAAAAGCAAGTGACTCAAGTGATTGCATGTTGTATGTATGGCAGGTGTGCTAACTAGTACCTATAGAGCCAGGTTCTAGTTGAGGTTTTATTAATTTACAGGTCACATCTCTTTAACGCGTGCTATGGCTTTATAGCGCATACATATGGTCTATAAAGTAGCTCTCTCATGCTGAAACCTCAGCCTGAAACAGCCTGTTGGATTTCCAGCTCTTTTCTTTTACAAGGTGATGTCCTCTTGTAACACAGTCCTTACTGTCTTCTCCTAGCATTAATGCACAGCGGGCTAAAGCAGTAAAATCTAACCACTCTGAAACACCTTGTTCCAGTGTAGCTTCAGAAGGTGGATCTAGCAGCTTGATCTACCAGACTTTCAAGATCAGACTCGGGTTCAAACTGGTACAGAGAAAGGAATGCCGTTGTAACAGGAGAGTTCAGGGGTGGAACTTGTAGGAGAATGCCGCTCTGGCGGTTAACAGTGTGGGATGTTCAGTGCATCTTGCCATTTAGAACAATGTGGACAAGCCAACCTATCAGAGCACCCCGGACTCATCAGGAGGCAGGGCTTAAAGACAGATACACGGATTTAGAGTATGAAAAAAGGGTTTTGTGGAAATCTATCCTATACAAAAATTGAATTATGAATTTTGAAGATGTGTATAATAGGGCCCCTTAAACGATACACTTCCTGTAGCACTTTGTCTGCCCATTCAGACTGATGTGTATTCTATAATAAGAACCTCAGGATTTGAAGATTTTGTACAGTACCATGTCCACCTGCAGCTAATAATGAGTCTAAAGTGAAGTTCTCTGTGCAGGGGTGTACATCCCAGTGGCTTTTACCTGGAATGTCAGGGCTTAGAGAAACCTAAGATAGCCTGTGCCTGTGTGTTCATATAAGAGACGCAGCGAGAGAGAGGGAGAGAGAAAAACAGCAGAGGAAGATATCAGGTATCGTGATCAAGTACATCAGGCCACCCTGTGTTGTGTAGGTCAGAGTGAGAGCGGAATAAATCATCAAGCGCCTGCGTCTCCAGCTAATCACCGTGCGTACACCCACATTGTTTTCACCGCTCTGCTTGAGCTTTTTTGCTAAAAATGGTCGCTAGTTTTCCATCTTCCCGATGAAGAGACTGCTTTGAACTGTCTGTGTGCGCATCAGAAGCGTGCTGAAAGACGAGGCATATCTTTACTGGACTGATTGCTCATTTACTAAAAGGAGCGAGATTGTTCCACAAAGAGGCTCGCACTTTGATGTTTTATTCCACATGCCTTTCGCTGCTTTTTAGGAATCCTGAGGCGTATGTTACCATTGACAAGTCCAGGGCTTTTTTTAATTTTTCTATCATACACACTGAGAGACGAGTTTGCTCAGGGCTTCATTCTCGCCGGGAGGCTGAAACATGTCTCCTCACGTCTCCTCTGCACACACAGACTCCTTCCTGAATCTCTTCATCAACAGACAAACACGACTTGTCCATCTTTTCCTTTAACCGCCATACGTTCTGGTGAGAGTGGCTGGTCAGATGTAATACTTTGCAAAGTGTTAGCCTGTATGGCAGGAGCGTAGCTCAGATATTAGCATGCTACCCTAAAGCAATAAGGCTCCGTTAGCTGCTGCTGCTTAATTTCCCCTGGCTTAAATTTCCAAAGCGCTCGGCCCTTCTCACTGCACGACACGTGGCTTCCTTTATTGAATCCCTGCCACTTCCGCCGCAGCGCTAACTCGATAAGTCGAAGTGGAGGCTATATGAATATGACTGTCAGGTGTTCCTCGGTAGAGTCAATTATCAGCAGCAGGGCCGCTTTTTCATGCCGCTCTGTGGCTTCCCCCGTGCCCTGTCAGTCTAAATCTGAGGCTTAGACATCAGCCCGCTAGGGGGGGAGAGATGCACCAGTTCACCAAAGAGGATTAACAAAGGAAAAAAGGGGGCCAGGCGAGGGCACGAACTCTCCGACAGTTTTCAAACTGCATTAGCACAGCTCTCTCTGTCTCTCTCTCTCTTTCATATTCTGTAATATTCTCTCTCACTCAGCTGTTTGAACTCTGACGGTTTGCAGACTTCAGTTGCGCTCTGTCTGCTTGCTCTTCACTGCGGCCATATGCTGCTGTTCAGAAGCTTTGAGTCATGCATCATGCTGATATTGGTTGAACTTCTACACCACATATATACACATTAAGACCTCAACAGCAAAGTGTATTCTAAAACTTGTATTCCATAGTGTTTCAGTTTTTCGTGAAACAAGCCGTTTATAGATGAAGAATGATGTACTTCAGTTGTCTATTGGCAGTAGTTTTTGGCATACCTGCCTCATGGTGCTGTCACTGGTATTCACTTTATTATAGCTTTGTGTTTTCAGCATCTTCAAAGGCCCGCTGTAAAGGTCGGTTGCATTTTCTGTTTCCCAGATCCGAGCAATCCTGAACACATTCGGCGATGTTGAGGTCTGGACTTTGGGTTGGTCAGTCTGTTGTTCTAAGAACACCAGCGGATTCTTTGCTTGATTTGGAAATGTTCTTCTTTGTCCTCTCTCAGTAACGGCTTCCTGACATGTACACATCCTGTTCAGACTCTCAGCGCTTTGCAGGCTCTTAGAGTGGAGGGATCTGAAGCAAGTGTGGTGCTTGATTTTCTCCAATCTCTCAATGATGAAAGCTTTAAGTGTTGTTTATCAGATGCTGACAGACAGGTGGTCTACCAGGTCTCGTTACGATTCCCTTTTTCCGTACATCTTTTAATGCTTTTTTGAACTCCGGCGTGGAAACGTTTATCTTCCTCCTATTTTCTTTAGTTTCTCCTTCTTTCTGCATGGGGATTATCTTAATATCTAATCACCTCAGGAATCTCTCCTGACAAGGAATAACTTGTTGTGGAAAACCATGACGGATAGTGCAAAGTATTATTATTATTATTATTATTATTATTAAAGTGTTTAAGTACATGTATTTTCTGAGTTATTAGAAGAGGATAAACTGTTAAATGTATAGGACATAATCACTCCATAAGCAAAAATGGTCACCACTGCTATTTCTTCGGAGAAGGATAGAGAGGGGCTGGGCGATGGATGTCTTTATCAGACAACCTGCTGCAGCACTTGTTTGGAATGACTTTGTTGTTTTCCTGGCAGAATTGTTAGCATAGCACGAGACTCCTGCAGGAGCGGTGTTCACAGGTGTTCCCTCCACCAGTTTGCTCAGCCTGGCAAGTGGCTAATCAGCATAATAGCAGCTGATGATTGGCCACTGCGATGTTACCCAGAGTCGGATAACGTAGCTTTTGGATCAAATGCTCCTCGAGATTTTTGTTTGCTAAAGTCCAAAGTCTGCGAAAGCTGGCCCAAGGCAGTTTTAGAGTTGTCACTTTAGAAATGCTAGCCTTCTGAAATGATGCAGACACTGCGTACTTCTAACAGCCTTGCATGAGAGAAATCAAAAACTCATCCCAGCATTATCCACTGTCCTAGAACTGACACAGCAGCGACCCCCACTGCATTTACTCCAGCCCCCCAGGATCTCCTTCGCCATCAGTTCAGAACCTCAGAGCAGCCTGTGCTCAGTTCACTTTTAATACAGTCTGCCCAGAACCGAGGATAAAACTGAACTGTACCATCACATACCCACAGGAGCGCTCTCTCTCTCGCTCTCTCTCCCCCTCTCTCTCTCTCTCTCTCTCTCTCTTTCTCTCTCTCTTTCTCTCTCACTCTCTCTCTCTCTCACTGGGTTCATATGTAACAGACAGAGAGAAATCCAAATCAAAACGCTGGGCGTCATGAGGAGTCCTGTCACAGATTGTTATTGAGCAGCTACGCTGCTACCGCGTCAAACTGCGCTGATGTGGAGTTTAGCGGGCACACGCGCAGTGGGGAGAGAAGAAGGCATGTGGAAGATAGGATCAGATGAAAGCCTTAACCCAGATTCCCTGTCGTTTAGCGCTGGAACCTCACTGAAACCTGTTGCTGTGCAGAGTTCAGCCTGCTGCGTTGAATTTAGAGGTGCCGGGTGCAGCTGGCTGCAAAAACATCTGTTGCTGGGTGCTGTGCCAAACCAGGTCAGCCTTGATAGATTTGGTCATGCTGGGCTTTGCAACCTCCAGCAGGTCCTATATAGCACACTCTTAAGGCTGTAAGTGGGACATAGCAGAAATGGACATAGATCACATCATAACTGTAATCAGTCCTGCTAAAGGAGCAGTTTGTATCTATATGTATCAGTGTCTGCTGTTCTCTCTCACTCTTCTCATTCCATTCATTCTTATTCATTCCCTTTCATTCTTTACTTTGCTCAATTGACTCTCCAAAGTATTATTTACCACAGTGGATCCTTTTCATGACCCTTCTTACAGAACAAAAAACCGGTCAACCATCAAAATAATATTAATAATTAATAATTTAAAGATATATTTAAAAATTAATAATATACACTCATTCACTTTAATAGGAACACCTCCTTGTTTCCTTCTTTCTACTCTTGTGGAAACAAGTAGTTCTACAATTACAGGCTGTAGTCCATCTGTTGTCCTCCTTTCACCATGTTCCTCACTGGTCAGGACCACCACAGAGCGTGTATTATTTGGGTAGTGGATCGTTCTCAGCACTGCAGTGACACTGACATGGTGGTGGTGGTGGTGTAGTGCTGGTGAAAGTGGTGCAGACACAGCAGTGCTGCAAGAGTGTTTAAAAGCCTTGTGTCGCTGCTGGACTGAGAATCATTCACCAACCAGAACTATCCAGCCAACAGTGTCCTTTGGGCAGCCTCATGTGGGCAGGTTGGGGATGACCAACACAAACTGTGACTCTGGCTTTACATCTACAAGGTGGACCAGCAGGGTAGGAGTGTCTAATAGAGTGGACAGTGAGTGGGCACAGTGTTTAAACACTCCAGCAGCACACACTAACACACCACCACCACGTCAGTGTCACTGCAGTGCTGAGATTGATCCACCACCCACATAATACCTTCTCTGAAGTGGTCCTTTCGGGGATCCTAACCTTTTGGAGAACAGGTTGAAAAAGGGCTAAAAAAAAAGTTTACAGAGAAACAGGGGGACTACAGTCTACAATGTGCATCTATATGGTAAGTGGAGCTGATCAAATGGACAGAAAGGTAATGAAGTGGTCTGTGAGTGTACACCAGTCACCATGTTATGCAACTATGAGTTAGGAATTAAAGTAGGGGCCCACACATAGGCCCTTGCAGTGTAAGGGCTTCGAGTGGTCATTCGGTTGAGACATTTACTACACTCTTTTCTAGCCTAAGAAAAACAGTAGCAGACTTTAGTCTGTGTTCAGTGAATAATGAGCTTTAGGATATAATAAGCCTGGTAGTTGAAGGGGTTAAAATGCACTGACATAAGCAGACGCCAGTCCAGCGTGTTATCTGTGTGCGCAGCACTGAAGTGGACTGAGATTCTCCCTCTGTCTCTTTTACTCTCTCTCCCCTCTTCGGATTTTAAGAGTGGACATGGATTTCTAGCTATAATCTACCTCGGATAGGATTTGAATTTGACATCACTGCCATTCGCCTAAACCCCTTCTAATGACCGCGCAAACTTAATTATGAGGATAATAACCAGGCTGATTGGGACCCTGATCCCTTCCATGAGGAGCTGCAAGCTCGATGGGAATCTCATGCTATCTCCTCATCTCTTGATGAAGGACTGAAGCCAATTGACCTCCATGCGAATACAGATTAATTGCCTCTCTGCTTCTCCTCCCCCTCCTTTTCTGCTATTCTTTAATTTAGTGCTGTTTTTAGGGGGGTTTTTCCTCTGGAGATGGGTGACTAAAGAAGAGTACCTAACGGGCTGTTGATGTCTCGTCGTCAGCTGCAGTGTAAACTTGCTGCTCACCACACGCTTCATATCAGCGCTGATCAAAGCCCGCAGCACACTCCACACTAGTACCGCTGCTCCGCACACACAAACCGGAGGGGAGGGGAATCAACTAGTCTGCTGCATTGTTCTTCCCGCAGATTGCTGGCTTTATTTACTTGTTTGTCTTCGGTTTTGTTTCTTCTCTCTCTCTCTTTGTATTCGGCGTGGACCGGGAAGGTAATTGCAGGTAGATACGCCGCGGGGAGTCTTAGAGCACGCTGTGACGGCTGCCTCGCGCTTTTGTCTCTCCGGCTCCTAGATTAAAACAAAAAGAGAGGAGAGGGGAGCCATGTTGATGTGCAACAAATTAGGGTCGCTGCGCACACAAACTGTTCTCTGAACCTGTGTTTTTGTGTCTGTTTGTGTGTGGGGGAAAGGATGGGAGATGTGTCTTTGTTAGGCAGTTGCAAAGGTTGAATCTCATTATTTGATTCCATGTAACAGAACCCAGTAGGATGTGAATCATGGTCTGAGGTTACTGCCTCTATGTTATAGTTGCGTAGTCCTTATATCAGACTACATCGACCTGTTTCCTGTAACCCAAGGGTTTTTCAGCTCCCCACTGCCCTGCCCGGTTTCATGTTTTCCCCACTACAGCGCACCTGACTCGACTGGTGAAGCGCTTTATAATGAGCTGATGAAATGAAACAGTTGAGCAATGTAAACATGAAAGTGTGCAGAGCAGGACTAGCATTGAAAAGCACCGCAGTAGCTCATTAGGTCATCTAAAACTAGGAATGCGCAACCAGAAGCAGGGAAGATAAGAATCGGCCAATTTTAACGGCCAATGTGTTGTTAATTCGGCTGCACTGTGTTTCCGTTTTATGATGTGATCGTGATCTGAAGTGCTTCCACCTCCCGGCATGGTTCAGGACTACCCACCAGCCAGTGGGTTTAATATCAGCCCATTCATTCAGCCTACAAACTGCCAGCTCTGGTTATCCCCTGTTCACAGTAGCGATAACAGGCAGTTTCTTTCTGTTTTGGATGTTTTTGGAATTGTAAAGGTTTATGGATTAGATTTGAATGAAACTATGCAAAATTTCCAAAACTACATTTTTGTTTTTGTTGATGAGCCATTAAAGTTTAGACAGTGTATTTTATTGTTGCAGTTGTACACTATTGATGGGTAGTAGGGCTGAACCTGAACATTGAGATATTTGTTTGTTGGGTAAATATATTTTAGGACGGACTGTTCATAGTTTTTTTTTTTTTTTTTTTTTTTTAAAGCGAGGGAGGAGCTAAATAGAAGCCATAAGTAAAGGTGAAGAGCAAAATATTTTTACGTTTAGAGTTCACCGAAGAAACTTTAACAACATGAGATAAGGGTCTATAGCACAACCTTGTTTTTAATTGGGTAAATAATGCGAGAAGAAACAGCCTCTCTGACACTTACAACTAAAAGCTCAGTCCATTGCTGTTACGGAAAACCCACCACCCACATTCAGGCTCTTCCACTCAACTTCAAACCCTTGAATGAATGAACATGTACCATTTGACGTGGCAACACCTTAACACATTTTGTAACCACGTTCATACTCCGTGAAGTGCTGGTTAATCCATTTCGCTATTATCCCCAAACTCTCCACTAGGACAGGCTGACGGGCCTGGTAAAGCTGCGTTGTGTGTGCAGCTAGTGGCCCCAGCCGAACAAACGCCATAATATAAAAGAAAATAATCCACTGTACTACAAAATGAAGAACTTCATCGGTCAGTTCTTCATACCACCCAGGCTAAAGCTTCGGAGTCCAAAAGTTGAGACAGATGAAGAATATGAGAAAGCTGCAGTTGCCTGTATCTTAGCATGCCAGTCTTCGTGGAGAGGTGTAAACCTCGTTGCTCACCAGCAGCAACTTCATACAACAGTGTCGTAGTTAATGATGAGTTAAAGTATTTGATTGCACTAGGTGGAGGACCAACAAGCTGACCAAACACAACACAAAGCCTGGATCTGATTCTTATAAACCATGAGCTTCTGAGTCCATGAGCTTGTGGATCTGCAGTCTTCCTCAATGACCTGTAACGTATATACATTTTTCCCTATTTCCTGTTCCACAGTTTTTAATTATGGACCTATCATTAACAACGTCCAGTTCCGGATGACCAGTTTTGTTTTGTTTTTTTTGTTTTTTTAATCATTTTCAGTCAGCATGGGGGCCATTTAGGAGCGATTCACTGAGATGAAGAGCGGTTTAGTAATATAAGTACTAAATATTCTAGTTGAACTTGAGATGATGCTCCACTACAGAAATCCAAGCTCTAGACATCTTTAGTGTATCGTATGATCGTATGAGACTGTAGTGCTGCATAGTGTCCGGATTTAGCCACAGAGTGTGAAAGTTGTCCCATATAGACTTACTCATGCACACATGCTCTCAGTTTCCTACATCCTAGAGTGCTGTTGTCTTTCGATTGAGTTGTGTGAAGTGAATAGTCCTACAGGGCCACCAGGGGAGTCGTCAACCCCCCTCCTCCAGTGCGACCGATACAATTCAATTACACCTCTTTCCCTGTTACTGGAGGTCAGAGGAAGTGTTCACTCCCTCAATTGATTTAAATCAATAATTTCAATCCAATCTCTAGCCTGTTCCTGATATGGAATACAGAACAATGTCCTGTAGTTATTATGTCTAGTGCTACGCTACATATGTGCTGCTCGGTTTCTACCATGCTATTAGCCTTTTGAGTGCTTTGCTGCTACAGTGTTATTAGCTTTTTAAGTGTTGCTTTTTACATTTCATTCTTTGCAGACTAATGTGTGAAAATCTGTGTTGCCGTGGTCTCGTGAGGTGTCACCCTCGTAGGCCTCCGTCAGTGTTTGAAGTATTTGATTAAGAGATAATAAGGGTAGCGATTGTTGTGCAGTTTTAATCAGTATTCATATGGAAGAGCATTGGGATGATTTTTAAGGTCACGGGCTTGCAGTGCACAGATAATGACTTGTGCTTTATTTTGTTTTTATGTTTGAAAAGGGGTCTATGGCCCTGCCTACCTCTTAATCTTCAACATCATTTCCCACTTGGCGTGCTGCTGTGATAAATCCATATGTGCTTGGTGGATTTCACATGCTTCTGTTCTTCTGCATCTCACACAGCTGGTGTTATCTCTACATGTTTTGTCTATGCAGTCTCTGATTTAACCTTTTACAGTGTCTATAAAATGCTGTGTCTGTCTGTTTTTGTGGTGGCTTAGTTGTTGAGCTATGCATTTTTTTGCGAATAACAATGATGGAAATTGTTGATGCACAAAGCTGTTCACACTTGGCTGACCATTCGGGGTGCCACTGCTTGGATACTGAAATAACTGGGCTTTGGCACTGAAGTAATACAGAGAGCTCAGTATAATGAAACGTCAGTTGTATGTTGTAGATGTAAAATGTTCTTTGTTGGTCGTGTTTGTGTGTATATGTGTTATGCTTTGCTGCTTTAAAAGACAAGTGCCTTTTAGTAAGTATGGCTAAGAAGTAGGCTAAGAAGGCAAATTTACTAAATGAGCTAGGCTAACTACCTTACCTGATGTTTACTAGATACAGAAACTGTGGAAAAATAGGCTCAATGACCAAAAAAATTCGTTTAAAATTTAAAAAGTGAGGTGGTTATGGCCAGGATTCATTAATTGGTAAGATGTGGTACAGTGCAGTGAATGTCATGCTCAGAGTGAGTGTTCAAAGCAGATGGCAATGATGGCTAGGAGGAGTGATTGTATTTGGGCGTGCTGAAGGCCATAGTGTGAAGGAAGTAGCTGAAAATCCCAGTCTACAGGAATTCTCCTTAGAGCTGTGCCAGGGTAGGCATCCATCAAATCACCCAACTGTGCAAACCTTTGATGCAAGAGTGTCTAAGAAGTCCATGCCCAATCTAATCTCAACTGTTATTCATTCCCTCATGGACTTATTGCATGCTATTTTGTATGCTTCAGTTACAGGTGAGTCTAGTAAGCTTACATATCTGACAAGCTAACGTGTTGCTTCATTGTCCAGTACATTGAAAAAAACAGTGAGTCCTCAGCATCCAGTTGTTAGCTATACTTGGTCGAGGGAAAACGGAAGTCTCAAGCAAACTCCTTTGGGGTTCGCTATGCGTGATGAAGCTGTCCACTCCTGGGTCTTGAATGCGCAAATCTTACTGTGTTTAAATGCTTGACTTCTGTTGTTGCAGTCGTAGCACTACCACGGTCTCTGAGGGAATTGTTTTCGATATAGGGGGCTCCTGCTCTTACTCAGCGCTCATTACTCCCTAGCAGCTTTACAAATAATAACAACAATATACAAACATAAATCAAACAGCACCTAGTTAATCTTTTAGGAGTTACAGGGAAAGTTGTATTATCACATTGACAATCATAGACGATTTCCATTCCTCCATTACGGGGTCTGCAGAAAGAAGTTAAACAGTGTTCAGGAGTGTTCTGCATGCAGTCGGTGTGTAACAGTGTTCTGCATACAGCACGTGTTTGTGCCTCTTTCACTCTTTGCAAGTGTGTGTGCGTTACATATAAAGGAGTGGGGTGTGGAGGAGGGCTGCTGTGTACTTTGGAAGGACATGTGCGTAGTGGTCCATGTCTTTTTAATTGCTCTTTCAGCAGCGGGGGGAGCGGTCTGCGCGCACACATACGCACACACTGGCGCACATGTCTCTCTGGACAGCAAACTGACGGTTAATTTGTGTCCTTTTTACTCTTATCAGAGCATCCGTGACCTTCAATGAAGTCTAACATTGAGTCTAATTGCAACGCAGTGGCAGCAACAGTGTTCAGGGAGCTAAATTAACCATTAGTTTGGCCCACCAGGCCTGCGGACAGCTGGGACACAGTGACAGGCTATAGTCTTCAGTGCTGTAACAGGGGGAGACGGAAATGTGAGAGCAGCAACATTTCAAATTTATCTTAAAATGTGACGCATGACTCTGCTGTAATTTTTCCCCGTGGTTCAAATGTCAAGCTCCTCTTTAATAACGAAATTGCTAAACTGTACTGTGCTACTGTTGCTAACAATCAATGAAGGCTAGAACCCGCCTATTAGCTTGATGGTCTTCTTTTGTTATAAGCACTGTTAGCATTATCCATCTGTTGGGCTGCACATGAAGATCTGATTTTGGCTACTGTAGGGGCTGACTGTCTGTAAGAAGCCCCAAAAACACTTTAGCTAATTTTATACAGTAAGATCCCTTGAAAGGCATGTACCTGCCACCAGGCCTCAAATATTCATATCATACCCTATGTGTTCACTTTTTATCTGTAAGCCCATTCAGCTTAATGTAATTTAATAAGTCCAAGTGACTTTTCAGTTATTCATGCATCCATGCATGGGTAGCACTATCTGGAGAGTTGTCTCATTAAAAGGGTAAATATGTATATGCAGAGTTTCGCTTTACTGCAGAATAACATCAGAGGGAGGTAGGCCGTGGCAGAAAGGCACGAAGCATCTGCTCTTATCGCCTACGCCACGAGTCTCATTAGAGATTATGAGCTAAAACAATTCGCCTTCTCTCTCTCTCTTTTGATGCCATTGGCCTAAGTTTAATTAAAAACATGTGACCTTCAACCCCCAGTTCCTCGCAGTCCAAATCGAGATTCATTTGTTTCTGCTCGGGCTCTGTTGACCCGAGCGGGATTAGGCCCTGCAGATTTGATTAAATGTATGCTGTAGGTTAACATTACTGTTATTATTTTTATTAGTAGCACAAAAGGCTTGGCAGGAGCCGGCCAGAATAGAGCGGGAGCGTGAAGCGCCTTGTCACACTGTGAGCAGCCAGAGGGTTAACTCGTAGGTCAAGTGGGAAAACCGAGCATTTGTATTGTGCAAATGTCAGTCTCTGGATAATAGATTGGATCGCACAAAAGGCTTTTTTCGCTTGCCCGCCTATGGTTAAATGGAGGGTAGGACTTCACCACCGTCTCTTCACACCTCTGTGATAGGTGGTCATATTCGAAATAGTGGTCATTCTGCCTCTGTCTCATAGCTGTCATGCTATAGCAGGGCACTCTGCATTTGAAAGCTTATGCTTAGCACTGGATAGGTTTCTGTCCCATGCCCAGTACTACCTGCCAGCTGGCAAACGGCACTGGCTTCAAAAATCAACTCAGCAAGAGTCTGTCTTGAGTCGGTGTTGTTGTGGTTATGCATGTGTACACATGCCACGACTTTTAGAACAATAAGATAATTCAAAGTACTGTGGGTTAGATACCCAACCCAAGCAAGATGAAAGAAAACAATCTGAAAGTGGGAATAAGTACCAGGATGCAGGCACTGTTGTAGCACCCTGTCCCTGATCAGCAAGACCCTTTCTTAATTGACCTGACTTGTTATGGTGGAGCTTGTGCTTGAAACAGGGTTACACTGTACATTAAGTATTTGCCAACTAAAATGAACTAATGAATTAGTTAACATGGAGTAATAACTAATCTTAAGTAAACGTATATAAACAACTGCATGTATACTTATATAACATGTACCTGTTGTTATATTATTACTTAACATTAGTTAACCATTGTTAATGTGCTACTTCATGTTAACTAATGCGTAACGTCATGTTAGGTAAGTCAGTACTAAATGTAAATGGTTACTGATCATTCAAACTACTGTGTTGAAATCCCACCATAAGCAACACCAGTGGCAAGATTACAGAGAGCTGTAAAACCAGAGGAAAGCAGGAAGAGACTGGTAGATAAACATAGTGAAACAATAGAGCTTTTGAATATATAGCATATACATATAGCTGCTGCCCTGCCCTGCCCTGCTGTCTGTGTAACTGATGTCTAAGCCTGTTTGCTGGAGAGCTGCTCTCAGATCTGTTTTGTCCCAGCCCGTGAGATCAGGGTGGAGCTAAGGGAAATGGAGCAAAATTATGGAGACGAGCATACGCTTTGTTGACACGGACAGCCTGTTTACCAGAAAGGGCCCGTCTCCTTGTGAAAGGGAGCTGGTGCGCCTGACGCAGCTGGATGTAATGCAATATGGCATGAGATTTTATTTTTAGGACAGAGGGGCATCAGTAAGAAAGGTTTGTAGGGTTTTGAGTGGGCTGATCTTTTTAAATATTCAACGTGAATGAAATATGGAGCATGACTCCAGGCTGTTTTGAATTCATAAGTGCGTTTCGCTAGGCCGGATGTGCATACTGAGACCTGCCGAATTCAGTTTCCTCACACAGCTCACCGAACGGCCTGGCGACTCGTGGAGTAAGCAAGCAGCCCGACTAAGAATGCCTGCAGCAGGGAGAGGTGAGGGGGCAGCTAGACGTAAGAGATCGTAAGAACATATTTCTGTTGAGGGCTCATTCTGGAGTGTAAGCACAGTTCTCTTCATTAGAATGCTTTATCACTTTTCAATTTTTACGTGATTTGAAATTACATATTGCTCTTGAAATAGGGTGTCAGTTTCATAATGAATAGCCCAAAAGAACTGATCCAAAATGATCTAAAAATTACAAAATCTAGTTTTCCTGACTTACATTAAAAGGAAAGTGTGTTTATTCTTTTTTCTGTGAAGTATTCATTTTGGTGATTCACACTAATTCACTTTAACATGTGAATGAACTTGGGATTTCTATAGGTTGAACATAGTTTCCTAGTCCAGTGTGAGAAACAGTGACTGCATGTTCCGATCAATATATAATTTCATATACACAATCAATAGCACCAACTCTGAACTATTGCAGCACACCGTGGTTATGATGGGAACTGTAGCTTTCCTGGCTGTACCCTGCTATTGCTTTATGTTAGTTTGCTGCTCCTTATTTATAGTTCTGCTGCAAGCTCTCCCCAGCGTAGTAAGCTGAATTACTGATATCGCTCTGGTTTTACCAAGACTTGCCTCAGTGGAACCTGCCTCTGGTTAAGCCTGCATTTAAACAAGCGGACTACAGTTGCGAAGTCAGTCATAGCAGCATAGAGTGCACAGAGCAAGCAGCATCATCACTGTCACCAATGACCCAATTTAGAAAACCCACCCCTAGCCAACTCCCAAAACATTTCACAATTTATTTCTTTAACCTACAAAATCACAACAGTACCGCAGCTGATTCTTCTGAGTCTTTCTTGCTGCAGTCAAAAAGGTCCTCGTGGTCCACCAGCTGGATTTTATCAATTGAAATTGCTTGATGCTGTTTTTGAGTTGAACTGTCAGACTTTAATAAGTGATAAAGCATTACACGTCCAGATTTTTAAAAATGCTGCAGTACACAGTAAGGGCTGACTGATATGGGGTGTTGGGGAGGCTTTGTGGAGGCATTTTAGGGCATTAAATGAGGGAATGAGAGAACAGGCAGCAGGAACAGCCCTGAGCTCTCATGTGAAAGATGATATCAGCTTCTCCAGTGCTTTTTGTGTTCTTTTATTTTTGTTTTGTTCAAATCTGGGAGTCTGGGTGTGAAAAAGCCCAACCATGCAGTCACACCATGAGCAACTTTTCACCTCGAGTTCAAATTGCTGGTCGCTTATCACCAGTCTGTGTGCTGAGCTCAAACTGACTGTTGGTTGCCAAGGTTCCAGTGACACCACGCACAAATCAGATGTGTCCCCGCTAAAAATAAAAATCCTGGAGAGGAAAGCTGTGTATAAATGTTAATCCCAGTGCATCACTGTCTGTGCAGTCAGTATATGGAGACAACAGTGTTGCTGTTTAGCGATCGATGCTGAAAGCACCGCTGCCATTCCTCCATGTCTCGAAGTAACAAATATCTAGGAACTAAATAAAAGCGTATACTGTTTCACAGTGGCGGAGATAAAGAGCGCTCATTTTCCATTAGCTACTGCTTTGACTCCTTCACCCCTGTTTTGCTGCAACTTTGCTCAACTTCACCGACTCTGTCACTCTGTGACTTTGTAACACTGGTTTTACTAGCATTGTCACCTCCTCTTGCACAAATGGGAACTGTCCTACAAATACTTGTACATGGTTTACCTTTACAATAAGCCTGCCCTCATAATATGTTTAGAAAAAATGGAGTTTACCAATTGTTTTTAAATCATTTACAGTCTTAAAGTCAATATTAGGCATGTGGAGCATAAATGCAAGGAGTTGAACCTATTTATTGACCTTACTTTAAACAACAGACTTTCTATCATTAAGAAGCATCTTTAACCCTACAGTGAACCTTTGCTGTATAAAGCTACTGCTTTTGCTAAAGAACCATTCAGAATTTTTTTAATTGTGCTAAAAATGTTCAGGAAAATCCTTCCCTGCAGTAATAGGACACCAGATAGGACTTCAACAGGCGTTCCAATTTTATCTAAAGCTTAGAACGGATTGCTAATATATCCTGCTCAGTACAATATTGTTTCAGGCTATAAGCAAATAATGGCAGAACATCAGTCATCAGATGAAGTGTTTGCTTTACCAGCAGGCGCGAGTCACTGTTAGCTGAGGGCCATGTTCCACACCGGCCCAGTGCTGTGACTGTGTCACTGAGGAGCCATCCATTACAGCACAGTCAGATCAATGCTGGCCAGTCCTGAGGCTGGATAACTGACAGACAGCCCACTGTCTACACCCCTCCACTCAGTCCTCCTCCCACCCCTTTCTCCCCCTCACTCCGTCTGCAGCTCATCAGTCTATCTGCTCATTAACCTAAAGGACTGCGATGGGAGAATAAGAGAGTGTGTGTGTGTGTGTGTGTGTGTGTGTGTGTGTGTGTGTGTGTGTGTGTGTGTGTGTGTGTGTATGCGTGTGTATGCGTGTGTGTGTGTGTGTGTGTGTGTGTGTATAAGTAGGGGAGAGAGAGAGAGACAGAGAGCGTAGGCTGGACCTGTGATCAATACCACTCCGCTGCCACTGACAACAGAAGAGAAGGAAGGAGCTAGAGAGGAAAGTGGCAAAAAGACTAAAAGAATAATTCAAAGACACAAATATAGATTAGTCAGCGTCAGATAGAATAATTGGCCAAGCTGGCTGACATCAGCGGTGATGTTTACATCCTCCTGGCTTAAGTCTTCCACAGACTCATCACTTTAATAACTCTCTCTTTGCTAATCTGTACTAGCCTGACGTTGTAATAAAAGGCTGTTGTTATGGGACGCAGTAAGTGGCCTAATGTGTGAAGAAGAGAAAGTTGTTGGTATTTGTGTAAACCGCACTGCCCACCAAACAGTCCTACAAACTTTTGAATGCTGCAGACTACATCCAGCCCACTGTCTCTCAATTCCAGTGCATGAATGAAACCCCCGTCTCTGTCTCTCCTCTGATTGTTTGGGCTGTGACACTACAGTAAAGTAAAAGATGAGAGTGAGCAGAGTCAGGAAAGGCATGTTTGAGATGGCTTACTAAGAACTGAGAATAGGGTACATTTCCTGACACTCATAAAGTAATGAAATCAACACTCGGGAGATGATCTTTAAAGTGAACATTCCTACACACCTTCATTTCTTGTTCACCGTGATCTCCACCACCTCCATCAGATTACTGAAATAGACCTCAGTCCGTATTGTCTACATCATCTAAATAATTCATGAGGCTGTACAGCTCCTCTGCTTTCAAACGGAGCTGTAGATCTCTGATCAGATACTGCATTTGTGATGTCTGGTTTCATGGACGTTTGCATTGTGGCTTCTTTCTCCATCCTCTGTGCGATACTTAGAGCAGCAGAGAAGGCCATACTGTATTCCTAACCTATTGATTTTTGCCTTTCATGACAGACTATCCGCTATTGCTGGGTTACATCGAGATGATAGCGAAACATGTGTGGTCTCTGAAATAGGAGACTCACGGTGGTGTCCGGTGTAACATTCTGTTTAACCCTATGTTCACCTCTCATTGGTGGGACATTCAGAAACATTGTTGAAGTTACCTTCATTAAAATCTGCCTACACTAGTTTGGACGAGTCCGTGTCCATATTGAATAAAGTCTGCTTGTG
This sequence comes from Prochilodus magdalenae, assembly GCA_024036415.1. Lineage (NCBI taxonomy): Eukaryota > Metazoa > Chordata > Actinopteri > Characiformes > Prochilodontidae > Prochilodus > Prochilodus magdalenae. The sequence goes on along the minus strand of JAMWET010003506.1, from coordinate 98,784 downwards.
GAATTGGAGCTTCCTCAATGCTCCAGTGTTTTCTATCACCGTATAAATGATGCTGTTATGGTTGGATGCACTGTGATGGTTTCTAAGTGAGCATGTACTCGCATGCAGAACGGAATTTGGCTCACCAGGGACTTATTATTGGTTTGTTTCAATAAACTGTGAACTGCATCCCAGTTTGTTTGCTTACTTAAAATGGCAAGCCAAAAAATACACTCATCATCAAAAGAATAGTTCCACAAATAGTTGCACCAAGAATAAATCAACTAACAGGACTGAAACTTCATCGGTAGGTTGGATTTTTTTAGACATGCGTTTGATTTAAGCTTCACGCTCGGTTACGGATGTACGCAAGGACAGGTCTTATTGCTATACCTGACTCAAAAGCCACAATTCCAGTCATTTAGCGAGCAGTGATGCCCCTCATGAGTCACCCTTTTAGTGCCAGCACCATTGGCAGACGGCTGCTCCACACAGAACTACATGCGCAGACTGTTACAACGACTGCCTTTAACACCACGTCAGCATCGCCAAAGACTCAAATGGTGTCCTGCCAGACTGACTTGCAGCGATCCAGAATGGCAGTTGGTTATCTTCAGACGAGTCCCGCTTTTGTCATGGTGGAGACAACTAACGAGTCTGTGTGCAGCAGCACCATGGTCAGCGGCAAGTTGTCGCTTGTCACTGCTGGTCACCAAGTTGTGGGAAGTCGTTTTGTTGCCAACCCTAGCAGTCTGCTTGGTAGTGTCCTCATGCAAACACAAGTAGCTTTATAGCCCAGGTTGAACTTTGAGTTTTGCTTATTTGTTGATCTGTACATTTTGCCCTGTCCTTTCATGGTGCTGCATAAACATGGGGAAACAAAAATCCCTCATTTAACCTCTTTGACCTCCTGAACGTCTCCATGACCTTGGAATCAGGTCTTGGTCTGGCATTAAAACTGTCCTGAGATGTATTACATTTTGCTTAAGGATAACCAGCTTGAGGAGTGATTTACCAGATTAAGGAAACGGTGACTATAAGGTCAGATTGTAGCCGTGATTAGAAGCTGAGCGAGAGAGACTACCTAGTGCAAACGTACCATCTGTGGTTGGGTTGTAGACACTTGTATGGTATGCTATCCGCTTGATTAGCAAGCACTGAGGTCTGGTCTGCCTGATTATCTCCACCTAGCCCTTAATCACTTCCTTCTGTTTTCTTCATGCCTCACTTTTCCTGGGAGTGAGCTGAGTGAAGATGAATGAGAGAGGAGAGTGGACAGTCAGAAGTTAGAATATGCCTGGGATT
>JAMWET010003506.1:17500-95000 GCA_024036415.1 Prochilodus magdalenae | reverse complement strand
TTAAGCCATTTTAATTTGTAATTAATTTTTTTTTTGCAAGGAGCTGAATGCCGTGGGATTAGAACTCCCCACAGCTGCTCTTTGTTAAGGACTCAATACAACCACATCACCGCAACCGCAAAGAACTGCCTGTTAGACACACATACACAAACACGTATACACAGGCACAGAAACCTTACACCTACGCATCGGGGAGTTACAGGGGGAACCCTCTAAATTATGCTGTTTCTCCTCCAGCACCATTACCTATTCCCTTTCAGTATTTCAAAATAAAAAGCCATTGCAGAGCTAAATCCGCACTGAGAATCACAGAGAATCCCACTACAACAGCAGGATGCACTTTGATATCAATCATCATAACCCTGCCAGTCTTCAGGACGACTCCATCAGGCCAATACAAAGTATAGAGAGTTCCCATCAAAGCACAACTTCACTCCCTTAATATACCCTCACCTTCAGTTCAGTCTTAATTGGTTTTCAGCACAGGTGGTAGGAGAAAATAGACATATAACCCAGTATTATTATACTTTGATGTTCAATTGTTGATGATACTCAAAGCATGTAGTTTTTTAATTTGTCATGCAGAACTGCATCCATCAGCCTTTTCATGGGAATTTACAGAACTGACATTTTTACCCTGTTTGTGTTTTTGTGTTTTTGACCACTTTTCTTTTGTTGCCACACTGTTTAAAGTGGAACAAGAAAACTGGCAAATGGAAAGCTGATTCAGCCTCATGCAGTTGTGAGGAGTCAGTCCTGAATGTTGTGTTTTACAGTCGATCTGCAGGAGTTGACTGCTGATAGATTTTAAACCTGACGCTGCGTTAAGTAAACAGCCATAATGTTAATGTTAAGAGGCGCAGCAGGGCAGATTGTTGGTTGCCTCTTGGCAGTCAGTGTGGACCACCTTGGTATCAAGATCAACCCAACCACTAACAAAAAGCTGGGTGTCTCAGTGCGTTTGTTGACAGTATAAAGCTACTGCCTCAACACCAGCTTATCTTTTAGTTCAGTTAAGTATCACTCTTCATAACAAACATCACCTCCAACCTATGCTACGGTTTTCTGTTTGTACTGTTCTCTTGTGATATTGTCTAAAGTAGTACAGTACAGGCTCCTCACCTCCATTCTGCTCTTCACTTACTGCCCTCCGTTAGGATTTCTCGTGTCGTCTGAATCACGTGACTAAAACCAACCGAATCCACTGATCCATTTTAGGCAGCCGTGAAAGGTGCTTCCTGTGGGAGAGAGTTTCTCCCTCTGGTGTGTACTTTGGGCTTCAACAGAGCTACAAAATACACTAAAGAAAATAGGAAAAACAGAAAAACATTCCCTTCACTGGAAAACCTTACTGTGGAGCTGTGCTCTCTGACCCTAGAGACCACCTGCAGAGGTTAGTTTCAACCTGTATCCAATAAGCTGGCCAGCAAAGTTACTTATCTCTAATGCAGCTCATCTGATCAGCTATTCAGGGACTTGGGAAGAGCTTGATTAGCTGGAGCAGGTGTGGCAAATTGTGGTTGGAACTAGACTCTGCAGGAAGGCAGCTTTGCAGGTCTGGGGTTGGAGACCACTGCTCTAGAGACTCCTGCCGCGGCACTCTGAGATAAGAATAGATATGTTTACAGCAGATGTAGCAATGGTTTCATTTTTCATTTTGGCCAGAGCGTCAGCCAGAGTGTTTGGCTATGTGTACTGAAATTAACAGAGAAAGTCGTTAACTGCTGTTGTAGGTCTTATGAAGCTGAAACTTGCTGAGAAAGTTAAACCTGCTTCATTAGACAGACCCCACATCAGGGGCTACTCGTTGTCTAATTACATGCTAACACGAATGGCGTGAATTATTTACTGTCAGAAGTGATAAATTGCCACATAACACATGCAGAATTGCAAGACTTAGCATATCTTTTCAAAACTGTAATAGAAATGTATCATGGCTCAGGTATTCTGCATGGCGAGCCCTCCAGTGACCACCACTTTTAGGTTTCGCCCTTAATGGTCAGCCTGTAGAGCAGTCTGTAACACAAACATGTTGTATGTGGTATGTGCGCTGTAGCAGCAGCCGCGGACTCTCTGGCCGAGTGTTATGGCAGTGATAATGTGCTTAATTACTGCTTAACTCATGTGGACACAGAGGGAAATGTGCAGGCCATCGCTCTGCTAGTCCTCTGCCTGACAGTGAGGGGCATTAATGCCTCCTCCTCCGCCACATTTATCACCCCTTTGTACCATTAATGCCTTTTTTCCCCTCGGCCTCCCCTCGTTTTTGGGTCTAGTAACTACACACAAACGCACTGGTTCCCTGATGTGCTCAAACACACTGGGTGATCTTTTTTTTTTATGCTTCTCCTGCACCTAAAGGCATCAATTAAGGTATTATTTATCACCGGTGGTTCAGGTCCAATTCACCCGCTTACAGAATTAGCTCTGATTCTCCCCAACCTTGTCAGCTTGTGTCATCCCCCTCCTTTTTCCCCCACCCAAATGTAGATAAACGAGTGTGCAGAGAGTCCAGAGAGAGAGAAAATGAGAGGTCCAGCAGGAGAGCCCCGATCATTAAGCTAGATTTAGTCATCAAGTGCTACTATTACATCATCCCACATTAGTTTACTTTACCGCCTTCTTTCTGACTCTTGCACAGTAATATTTCTCAGTGTTTCTTTGTATTTCTCCAATATACATTAAACGGCAGCTGTATACATTTCAGGTATTTAACTTTTTTAGTCTGTGCTGTGCTTAATACTATAAATGACACAGAAAATACTAAGATTTAAATACTACTACTTATTTTGCAACTATTATTTTTCTGCAACAGGTCTAAATTATTCAGCGTCTACTACAAATTATTAAGTAACTACTTTGACTTATTGTGCAGCTACTGTTATGAATTATTCAGTAACTATTGTGAATGATCTACTGTAATTTTTCAACTCATGTGATTTAGTATCTGTCATGCAACTACTGCAAAGTATTCAGTATCTACTATGAATTATGTAACGTCTGCTATGACTTACTGTGCATTCTACTATTCAGTATTTACTATGAAGTATTCAGTAACTACTATTAATTACTCAGTTGCTACCATAAATTATTCTATAAGTACTATGAAACATTCAGTCTGTACTATTCGGTGTTCTCTACCCATGATTAATAAGGCACTACATCTAACTTTAAGGCATTTAGCATTAAACTACTATTTATAATTCATCAACTACTATTTTAATGTAATGCTTACTACTTATTCTTTATGAATTATTCCTTATTGAAATACGAATGCAAATAATTACTTCAAACTAGCTTGTTTTAGAAGAAAACAATATGCTACAGTGTTTTTAATATTTATTTAAGTGAGTAAGTTGTGCTTAATAATGTTCAGTTTTTTAAAGCTATTGTTAAAGGCACATCACCAGCACAAACTATCTGTCTATCTATCTCAGTAAACCAGCTCCTATATGTATGTTGTTGAATCCATAAAAGAAATCATGCCTGATGAGGTGATTCAGGTTCATATCACAAATGTTCTTCCTTTGCTGTGATGTCATAACTGTCCTGCTAATGGCAGTAACCATGCCTGGCCTTTCCCACTGAGAAAACAATCAGTTCAATATCAGTGACCATTATTACATCTCCTTCCACACCCTCCGACGTGCCAGACCAGAAGTGGCATTAGACACACAAAGCCCCACCTGAGTTTTCCGGTCTCTGTCACAGTAGCATCAAGCTAAGCTGAAAACCGTCCTGCTACTCCCCACGCTAGTTTGGTCATCTGCACTCGTTCACCATGTGCCATTCCCTGCTTTATGACCGCAGTCCAGGGGAAGACAGATTGCATAATCGCTCCTAATACGTCTATATATAACATTGCGGGGCTTGTGCAGCGGGAGGGATTGCATTGTGCTGCTGTTTGGAATGGAACATGTTCAGTGGAAAGCCTGTCTGCGCACCGGCTCGTTAGAGTGATCAAGCGTCCTTGTCGACTGTCACGTTCTGTCGAGTCGCTTGCCAAAATTTTTTTAGAGGCAAGGAGAGGAGAGAGGAGCGTGTGCGTGAAGGAGATGAAAAGGGAGAGGGAAAAAAAGCATCTTTTTCTCACAGCAGTCTCTGCGCAAATGCGAAATGAGCAAATGATCTTTTCTGAGTTCAGAAATCTGCATTGCGCTCCTGTTCTATTTGGAGAGAGAAATGAGTGCCTCTCGCTGTCGACTGGCTGGCGCCGGACGTGAGCAAATTTCTATGAGCCCACGCGCTGATAAAAGGCTAGAGTGACATCCATAATGCCAAAGCACATTGGGGGTTGGGGAGTGGCATCTCTACCCAGGGAGACATACAGCATGCATGGAAGGACAGATGTGCAGATATGTGGCTGTATAGATGTCGGTTATTAAAATTGATAGGTGAATAGATCGGCACAGAAAGAAGCTGGAGTACTTTTATATCTTAAAGGATGAGTTTGGTAAGAAACTTGCATTTTCCCTATCAGTCCGACTGTAATCAATTGACCCGTCAGGTGTCTTAAGCTGGCTTCTTTAGTTGTGCACTGGGAAGCCCTGGAGCTAAATAGACTTGCTAATGCAGTTTCTGACACTATATGGCGTACTGTTATTGATTCATTTTTTTTTTTTACTTTTGGACAAAATACAGCACTGTGCAAAGATCCTAGACTACCCTTCATTTGTTTACCTTCTAGTCAAAACCCCAGTTTAGGGCACAGCATGTGGTTCGGGAGAATGACTGTTGATATATGAACCACAAAGCAAATACACCTCTCTTCTCTGTGTTCCTTCAGAAGCTCCATTCTCCAAATTCATGGCTGGGCATTGGCAAGGTGAACGATACTGGCAAACTCTTCTCGAAAAGACAAATACCTTGATATAACCTAAGAGTGAACAACGACAGCATGTACTGACCTATTGGTTCTGTGAAACAGCAAAAATGAGTTCATGTTGCCCTCCTGCCAAGAATCCCTTTCAACTCTCCATGAAGCCAAAGTCAGCTTCTCATACAGGCACCCTCGTCTATCTGTCCGGCTTCATGTTCAAATTTTTAAGATTAATCCTAAATGGTACGGCACATAACTCTCTCTGTCCGGCTTCGTGTTTGAACTTAAGAGTTCCACTTTAACTTGTACAGCAGTTACTTTCAGGCGCCTCATTCTATCTGTCCTGCTTCTTGTTTGAATATACGGGTTAATGTATTTCTGTAGAGATTCGATAAGATGGGGATTAATTCAAGAAGAAGACAATATTCAAATCAAACGAGACATTGCTGGTGTTCTTAGAACAAGGGACTGGCCGTGCCAGAGTCCAGACCTCAACTTTGCTGAATGTGTTTAGGATTGCTTGTATCATGAAAAGCAAAAAATGCAACCAGCTTCTAAAACTGAACTTTGAAGAACTTTGGACAGTTCAGCAAGTCTCACAAAAAGCAAGGAAGCTGTAATAAAGACAGAGGGTGGACATTAAATGTCAGGCTTCTGTGTAATTTTCTTTAAATATGTGTTTTCCACTTTTTCCTGACACTGAAAAATGGATAACTTGTACTTAATGGCCATTCTGACTGGTAATTTGATAAATGATGGCTGGCTGCCTCTAACTCTTCCAGAGTACTGTATTTTTGTCCCCTTTCATAAGTAACAAAAGGTCATATGGTATTAGCAATCACATAAGCAAGCCTGTTTGAGCTTACTTAACGTGGATTGGGAAAAGACTGGTGTGTAAAGACTTTGGCATACAGCTTGCATGAAACTGATGTATAGTACCAGTCAAAAGTTTAGACACCCAACTAAATGGATGGGGCTGGTAATGTTAAAGACTGTACAGGCTTACACGTAACAGCTCCAACTGATTAGATGTCTGAAACTATACATTTCCTGATATACCACATGTACTCTTGATGTACCACAGTATTATATTTTTACCATGTCTCTACCTCTAATATATATTGTGTTTCACAAAAAAATGTTTGAAAGCTCCTGTTTCAGTTTAGCAAATATTCATGATGGACAGACCAGTAGAATTCCAAATGAGTTCCAAAATTGTTTAATCAGTCTCTCCATTGCAAATTAAGAAAGCTCTTTTATCCTCCTGTAAATTTTCATAAGTCCATGCGTTCTGTTTTGTAGTTTGATATCTTCACTTTTAATCTGAATTAAATGAACATTAGGAGAACCTTCTGTGAGTAGCTTTTGACTGGTAGTGAATAAACAGGGGTTGGACAATGAAACTGAAACACCTGGTTTTAGACCACTATCATTTATTAGTTTGGTGTAGGGCCTCCTTTTGCGGCCAATACAGCGTCAGTTCGTCTTGGGAATGACATTTACAAGTCCTGCACAGTGGTCAGAGGGAGTTTAAGCCATTCTTCTTGCAGGATAGTGGCCAGGTCACTACGTGATGCTGGTGGAGGTTCGTCCTTCTTGGTGGTATGCTGACATTACCCTGGATACCGTGGCTCTTGATACATCACAAAGACTTGCTGTCTTGGTCACAGATGCGCCAGCAAGGCGTGCACCAACAATCTGTCCTCTTTTGAACTCTGGTATGTCACCCATAATGTTGTGTGCATTGCAATATACTCTGCTCTTATTACTGGTGCAATGTGCAATTAATGAAGATTGACCACCAGGCTGGTCCAGTTTAGCCATGAGACCTCCCACACAAAAATGACAGGTGTTTCAGTTTCATTGTCCAACCCCTGTACTTCTTATATAGGGTCTTGAACAATGTGTCTAAAATGGTGTAAATTTTGTTTATTCAAACCAAGGAAACCAAGCCAGCCAACAAAACAGGCTCACTTAGAATATCAAGCAGAAGTTTCAAAACCACTCACACACACACACATCCATATGAACGAGGTCAGCTTGTGGAAAATAAAGAGACACATCAAACAACATGCAGCTAAATGTTTAAACAGGGAGTGAGACAAAAGGAAGAGAAATACAGGGAGATGAGAGGGAGAGAAATTATAAAAAATAAAGAAAGAAGAAGTGAGAGAGGGAGAGACTAATGAGTGTGGCCTAAGGCATGGGGCAGGGAGTGCCACACAGTGACAAACGAGTGTGCAGCCACACACAGTGGTAATGAGAGCAGAGCGGAATACAAACTTACAGCTCCATCTCTGAGCCTTCATCTCCACACAGCGCCTAGCATACACAAATGCAGCTCCCAGTATAGCCCACATAACCTTCAGCCCAGAGCCACACACACAGCTCACAGTGTGGTCTTTGCGGCTCCCTTCTGATAGGCACTCATTCAGAAATGAACAGCACTTTCACACCAAGCTGATGGTTTGGTTCGTTTGTCCAGCCATGGGAGTTTGAGTTTGAAGTGCTAGTTGTAGGTCAGGTCGTTATAAGTGTTCAGCGGTGGACATTTACTATAACAGCCTGCTCAAGTCCATGGAAAATTAGTTTTCATGGACCCTCGCAGACCCACAGGGCAGAAATTCTCTGTCTCTGTATTAAATTCATGCCGCCACAAGAGATTGTAACTGGTGATTGTGTTTCAATATCGGTCAGTAGTGTGGTCATTTACTGTTTGCAAACCTATCCTGGAGCCACCAGCGCTTCACACCCCCCTCCACCCCAAGCGTTACTTATTTTGATCCCAAAACAGTAGCTCTGCCTTGACATCATCTTGTTACCTGTCTCTAACTGCCTCTTTGTAGTTTTTGTATTAGAAACAGGTGTTAATAGCTATAAGTTAACTAGAAAGGGTTAAACAAACACATTGACCGTATATGCCGGCTGTATGCAGAGCCCTCTATCTCAGCCCCACTTCCTGTTGGGCCCCCCTCCACCACTAGTAGAGATGGTCCAGATGAGCGTCTTTCAAGACACGTATCCGTCACTTTCTCTCGTAGTGTGTCTAAGTACTCTGCACCCCTGGCAGGTTGTGCGGTTGTGGAGCAGTTTGGCGACTGGCCGTTTTTTTTTTTTTCGCAACGCTGAAAAACACACTGTCACGAATGAGTGGCCCCGCCCAGGAGCCGCAGCTGATCTGATGATAGCGCCTCTCGTTCCAATGAAAGGCAGAGAGAGAAGAAAGAGAGTAAAAACAACCAGAAAAAACTTAGCGTAGCGTGTCACTGCAGCCTCTGATCCGGTCGAGGCAAGGTCACATTAATATGGATTTCCTTTTCTTGTCTCCCAAGCTCTCCCCTTTCTTTCCGTACGTCTATCTGGATCGCAGCCCTCTTTTCTACCTCTCATTCCCTTTCAGACCGATAAAGTTTAAAAACCCACTCAGGCTCAGAGACTGTACTTCTTACTAGATGTTGCTCAGGCGAGCGAGAGAGGATACAAATCTAGACGAGAACAGGTGGGGGGGGAGAGAGAGAGAGAGGGAAGAAAAAGAGAAGTTTCGTTAGATGCCTGTAAGTTGGAGTCAATCAGGCAGATCTTTTCCGATAATGGTGCGTGTGGCAGAGAGGACCGCAGGAGACGGTAAATCCAGAAGGCTGGCGCTTATTAGCCCCACCAGCATGAGTACAGATGAGGAGGAAGCGGATTTACCCCTGTGAATAAGAGTAGAAGAAGCAGTAAGGGCCAGGAGTTCAGGTTACATATCCACTGCAGCAATAGACCGAATGGAACAGAAATCAGCCCATTACCAGTCCACTCCTGTTCACCTCTGTGTGTGGGTGGGGGGTTCTGGAAAGGGGGGATCTGCAGGAAAGAGTGTGTCTGAGCAATCCTTTCTTTGAACAAGGATATGTATCTGTGTAATTATACCAGTGTTGTAGTGCACTTATCATTTGCATGTCTGGTTGATTGACGCCTCCTCTCATCCTTCAGCCTCAACTCATTTATCTAATGACTGTTCTGCTCTACACAGGCCGTTTTTCCACAAACTGCTTGGATACGGTTTTTGTACTAGGAATGCAAATTGTGGCAAATGCCTTTGACCAGTAATTGACCATCATTAGTTGATGATTACTCATTACCTGGCTAGTAAAATCAGGGACAATGTCCCTCAAAATATCAATCATGAAACTGATGATTCTGATTGGCTGCATTCTTTAAAACCATTGTAAATTATAGGCCTGCATTTTTATTGCTACTATGATAGAAGGAGATTTTGCACTAATTGTGTTTAAACAGTTTGATGTGGTGTTTTTTTTCTATTTATGAAGTCACCTAAAGATCTTTATATAAGTTTACCATGGTTAAATCATGTTAATGTTCCAATACATATGTGCGACAGTACACTCCAGCAGTTTAAGACAAGAGGGAGCTTGTTATCACGAATAACATCACTGGCTGTGATGTGATTGTAGGCAGGGCGAAGGAGAGTTCCATGGACTATAGCCTAATGCTGTGAAGTGAAGCAGAAGTCACCTTGCGTTGTACCACCTGTGGTCTAATGTTGGAAGATCCTTCCACCAAACTAAGTAGTACCCTTTGTGGATAGAGCCAGCTCAGAATAGAGCCAGCTCAAAATTCTCAGCCAATTTGAATGTTGTTTTGTTCCAGGTTGTCTGCTGGAATTTGGCTCTATCCTATGTTGACTGACTGACTGATTAACTAACATGAAATAATAAATTAACAGTGGTTGATTAACATTTAGTAAACATGTAACAACTATTACTTGTTTACTCAAATGTACAAATGTAGTTCTTACATGTTTACTGAACATGTAAATATGTAGTTCTTATATGTTTACTGTTAATGTATTGCTTCATGTTAGTTAGTCAACGCTTGGAAAAGTGTAACCCAAATGTTTGTAGTAGCTTCGCTATGAATCACAGCTACTGGCTGAAAGTTTCATTATGAGCAATGGCAGGTTATGAATTAAATGTAAACCTGCTTTCAGACTTTCCAGAATCTGACCAAACAATCAGCAGGCCATGTTTTAGTTTCTAGAAATTATGTAATGTATTATTTTTCTCTGTTTATATGTGCTGAAGTGGAATCAGCAAGTTGAACTTATTTGACAGACATCAAAGCATTAAACTGGCTTAAACTTGACTACAAACATCCAAGCTATACAGGTGCTGGTCATTAAATTAGAATATCATGAAAAAGTTGATTTATTTCAGTAATTCCATTCAAAAAGTGAAACTTGTATATTAGTCTGTGTGTAATGAATGAATATAATATACTTCAAGTGTTTATTTCTTTTCAATTTGATAATTATAACTGAAAACTAATGAAAACCTCAAATTCACTATCTCAGAAAATTAGAATATTGTGAAAAGGTTCAATACTGAAGACACCTGGTGCCACACTCTAATCAGCTAATTAACTCAAAACACCTGCAAAGGCCTTTAAATGCTCTCTCAGTCTAGTTCTGTAGGCTACACAATCATGGGGGAGACTGCTGACTTGACAGTTGTCCAAAAGACTACCATTGACACCTTGCACAAGGAGGGCAAGACACAAAAGGTCATTGCTAAAGAGGCTGGCTCTTCACAGAGCTCTGTGTCCAAGCACATTAATAGAGAGGCGGAGGGAAGGAAAAGATGTGGTAGAAAAAAGTGTACAAGCAATAGGGATAACCGCACCCTGGAGAGGAGTGTGGAACCAAACCCATTAAAAAATGTGGGGGAGATTCACAAAGAGTGGACTGCAGCTGGAGTCAGTGCTTCAAGAACCACCATGCACAGACGTATGCAAGACTTGGGTTTCAGCTGTTGCATTCCTCGTGTCAAGCCACTCTTAAAGAGACAGCGTCAGAAGCGTCTCGCCTGGGCTAAAGACGAAAAGGACTGGACTGCTGCTGAGTGGTCCAGAGTTCTGTTCTCTGATGAAAGTAAATTTTGCATTTACTTTGGAAATCAAGTCCCAGAGTCTGGAGGAAGAGAGGAGAGGCACAGAATGCACGCCGCTTGAGGTCCAGTGTAAAGTTTCCACAGTCGGTGATGGTTTGGGGTGCCATGTCATCTGCTGCTGTTGGGCCACTATGTTTTCTGAGGTCCAAGGTCAACCCGGCCGTCTACCAGGAAGTTTTAGAGCACTTCATGCTTCCTGCTGCTGACCAACTTTATGGAGATGCAGATATCATTTTTCAACAGGACTTGGCCCCTGCACCCAGTGCCAAAGCAACCAGTACCTGGTTTAAGGACCATGGTATCCCTGTTCTTAATTGGCCAGCCAACTCGCCTGACCTTAACCCCATAGAAAATCTATGGGGTACTGTAAAGAGGAAGATGCGATACGCCAGACCCAACAATGCAGAAGAGCTGAAGGCCACTATCAGAGCAACCTGGGCTCTCATAGCACCTGACTCCATGCCACGCCACATGTCTGCAGTAATCTAGGCAAAAGGAGCCCCAACTAAGTATTGAGTGCTGAACATGCTCATACCTTTCATGTTCGTACTTTTCAGCTGGCCAACATTTCTAAAAATCCTTTTTTGTATTGGTCTTATTTGATATTCTAATTTTCTGAGATACTGAATTTGGGGTTTTCATTAGTTGTCAGTTATAATCATCAAAATGACAAGAAATAAACACTTGAAATATATCAGTCTGTGTGTAATGAATGAATATAATATACAAGTTTCACTTTTTAAATGGAATTAGTGAAATAGATCAACTTTTTCATGATATTGCAATTTTATGACCAGCACCTGTATGTGGAAGCACTCAAAGTAGGGAGCAGCGTTGCTCTCTTCACTAATTTCCCTTTCTAACATGAAATGTAGCTCGTCATCTTTAGCTCCGAGAGGAGCAAGGAATGTCTTTGCATTTGAAGATATATATATATATTATTTTGCTTTATCACATGTGGAGCTGCATCTCAAACATTAGCTCAGAGTAAGTTATGGTGATCCCAGGTGTGGGTAACAGTTTTCTGATTGGGATGGGGAGCTCCCTGTTCTCCTTGGACAGTCTTTTTTCCTGTTTCAGGAAATTCATGTCAACCTGGTGAAAAAAAAAAAGTTTGAATATACCACACTGTGATGTGTTTACATTCCATGTTGTTTATTCGCAGTGCATACAGTGTTTAATATTATTGTGGGGAGAAAATGTTCAAAACTGTTCATTAACAAATGAGTACTGTTAGTACCAGCTGTAGTATAACGTCATGTATATTGTATGTAACATGCATATAATTACATTATGCATGTACATTCTGTCTTTTCTTATTTACTTATATACAGTATTACATTATATACATGCATACTGTGCACATTACATTACAAACCATCTGTTGTACCAGAAAGTCAAAGTGCTGTTTTCCAAAAGCTGCTAACAAGATAAATACTTTAATGAGACCTCACGCATTTCTCTTTCTCCTCTATTCTCTCTCTCTCTCTCTCTCTCTCTCTCTCTCTCTCTCTCTCTCTCTATCTCTTACACTCTCCTCTCTCTCTCTCTCTCTCTCTCTCTCTCTCTCTCTCTCCCTCTCCTGCAGAAAACACGAGGGTACCTCTGCAAAGGTCACGGTCTCGGCAGAATATCAATTTCAGCTCAACGCGAACCCCTGCTGCCAGGGAGGCTCATTACGAGAATGAGGCCCATCCGTCTGCAGCCCGGAGAGCAGTACCGGCCCACCGGCCGGACAGGGACAAAGAGAGGGAGCGGGAGAAAGAGAAAGAGAAGGAGAGGGAGCGAGCGAGAGATCAAGAAAGAGAGAAAGAACAGACGCCACCAGGGCGCTCAACTAACGGGGATGCGGACGTGGAGGCTCTGCTTGCTCGACTCCGCGCCCTCTGACCTCCCGACCTCTACGTACGATCACCACGGCAACGGTCAGACCAAGCCCAATTAAGCCGGGTGCCCCCCTCGCACTAACGAATGCCGTCAAGTGACTCGCACAATAATGCAAGTCTTAACAATTAACCTTTCCTTTCACACATCCCTGCCCTTTACCTCTCGACAACAGGCAAGGTAGGCGAGTCATTGTCCCCTGACGCTTACCAAAAGCTTTCAGAGCTCCGTTCGGCTCAGGGGGTCTTTGTTTAAAGGAGAGGGCTTTTTGATAGTTGACGGCGACCCTGCAGCCACGAATTTAATGAAAAACAGAAAAGCATTTATATTGAAATTCATATTTAAAGGAAATTCACATCTACAGGTAAAAGAGCTTAATGGCTAGAGAACAGTGGTACAGAGTTGTCAGAATGACAACAGTCGCTAGACTCATGCTGGTCTTTAAGGCTACAGAGCCTTTGTCTTAAATACATATGTGCACTTTCGTTATATTCTTTGTTATATGCAGACTTATGAAACAATAATATTTATGGCTTTTAGTTTTCAGAATTATTTTACCTTTTAAAAGTGGTTAGCCTCACATGTAGTTGAAAAATATGATTAAACTGATAATGAATAACCAGGGCTGGGATATGTCATTTGCTATTGCTGCACACTAAACATAATTAATCATCAGCTTTATAAATGAAATATATACTGTCTAATGCAGTGCTAATGTAATAAGTCCCTTTTTAAAGGCTTAATATACATAAAATTATACCAGCAGAGCTGCTTTTGAAGCTGAAGTCTGCTATTGGCTGCAAATGCTTAGGCCTGCATCCGTCCACTCCTGCTTGAACTTAACTATGCAAAGCCTAACCAGCCCTCAAGTGACAACTGTTGGCTCGGTTAACTTAAGTCTATGACAAACATTACTTTGAATTTAGACATAAAACTGTAGCTCTACAGTGTTCAAAAAAGTAGTCCTCATAATTTGGTTTTTATTACTATTTAATGTGTTAATAATCACGAAAATTTATTAGCTATAGATTAAAGACCTTTCAACAAAATACCAATGTTAGGAATAGAGATGTTTAAACTAGATATCTCCAACGTTACTCCTGGAAAACCAGCAAATAGCACTCCTGACCTCATTAAAATCTAAAAAATGTTGCTTAATACAAAATCAAAATTTTGTTTCTTGGTTACAAATGTGTAAGGTGAGAAAGACCACAGCTACATTGTAAAAAAATAAAATGAATAAATAAAAATAATAAAAGCCCTAAATCATCCTATAAGAGGTACCAAATCTCAGAAAGAGACAGCAAGACTGGCTGAGCATCAGCTGTGCAAACTCATGCCTGGAACACTTCAAGCTGATATCTAAAAGCAGATGAGCGAGAAATACTGACCTGGATAAAATACTACTGACCTAAAGAGAGTCATGAGTAATGAGTCACACTTTACTATAGGGCAGTGTTCATAAGGCCACACAACACCTACAGGGTGTTGTCGTGACGACTGACATAAGCCTACATAAATGTTTATCGGGCATCAGCTGGCATAAAGGCTATTTTAGGTAACTGATTAAAATGGGCAAATATCACCATATAAGCATTTATAAACATTCATTTAGGGTTATGTCAGTTGTCATGACAAGGTTATGTAGGTGTATGTAGCCTTATGAGCAGTGCTCTATGGTGAAATGTTACCCAGTTTGCCCCACTGAAGTATATTTACTGGCCTGCTGGTGGTTTTAGTTTGTTACTGGGATCGTTTTGGGTATCAGTGACCTGGTCTGTAGAATCAAACCTGGTCTGTAGTGCTTTGTGAGCACAGTTATGTCCTAAAACTGTGCTCTTCCATAGACAATCATTGTCCTTCCCAAACCTTATGTCACCACATGACAGGTTTACAAAGGTATGAATTTCATATCGCAGAGTGTACGCTTCTCGCCCAGCTGTGCTGCCAGCGCCGCATTCTAGTTGAGTTTGTTAGTATAATATTCTATGATATCCTGTTTTATGTTTGTACATCTGTCTGTAACCAAAATAATGATTTTGTATGTACCATGAATGTATATGCTAACACAAATGAATCTGTATAACCTTGCTCCTTTTCTACTGTATCCAGTTAAAGTAGGTAAAGACGTAGTGATTGTTTTGTCAGGAGAGCATCTATGTGAGGTCTACTGTTTTCCGTCTTAGTGCTGTTATTTGGAGCTGTCCCTTACTTTTTCTATATTGTTCTATATTGTTTGTCTGTCTGTGCGTGTGTCTGTGTGCGTGTGTCTGTGTGGGTGTGCCTGTGTGTGCCTGTGTGTGTTTGTGTCTGATTGTGTGTGTGTGTGTGTGTGTGTCTGTCTCTGTGTGTGTGTTGGTCTGTGTGTGTCTGGGTCTGTGTGTGTCTGTGTGCTTGTGTGTGTCTTTGTCTGTGTGCCTGTGTGTGTCTTTGTCTGTGTGTCTGTGTGTCTGTGAGTGTGTGTTTGCGTGTGTGTGCCTGTGTGTGTGCGTGTGTGTGTCTGTGTCTGTGTGTGTCTGTCTGGGTCTGTGTGTGTCTGTGTGTTCCTGTGTGTGTGCCTGTGTCTGGGTCTGTCTGGGTCTGTGTGTGCCTGTGTGTGCGTCTGTGTCTGGGTCTGTGTGTGTCTGTGTGTGTCTGTCTGGGTCTGTGTGTGTCTGTGTGTGTCTGTCTGGGTCTGTGTGTGCCTGTGTGTGCGTCTGTGTCTGGGTCTGTGTGTGTCTGTGTGTGTCTGTCTGGGTCTGTGTGTGTCTGTGTGTTCCTGTGTGTGTGCCTATTTGTGTGTCTGTGTGTGCCTGTGTGTGCGTCTGTGTCTGGGTCTGTCTGGGTCTGTGTGTGCCTGTGTGTGCGTCTGTGTCTGGGTCTGTCTGGGTCTGTCTGGGTCTGTGTGTGTCTGTCTGGGTCTGTGTGTGTCTGTCTGGGTCTGTGTGTGTCTGTCTGGGTCTGTGTGTGTCTGTGTGTGTCTGTCTGGGTCTGTGTGTGTCTTTCTGGGTCTGTGTGTGTCTGTGTGTGTACTCGAGTCTTTTCAGTGTTGTTTGTTGTCTGTTATTTTTTGTTCTTTGTTGTTGAGTATTATCTGTAACCTAGGACTTTTCATCTCTCTTAATTGTTTTTATTCCTTTATGCACAATCTGTTTTTTCCTCTACGTTGGGTCTCAGATTTAATAGACCAGTATTTCCGTTCCTTGTCAACACTGTCTTTCCTTCTCTTGTCATCATCTTGTCTTTCTAATATGATTGTCATCTTGCTGCATTCAACAGGCTTCAGATTCAGTATGGCGTGAAGAGTTAGATTGCTGATTGAATTATGTTCTTTTCTTTTTTTTTTTGCTACAGAAATCTCAACGTTTTTCATACTTTTAAGCACCACATCATTTATTGAGGAGCTTGAGTTAAAGCATGTGATTCTTGTTAGGGATTTGTAGCATCGTTTGCAATAAAGAAGCAGAAAAGCGTCTCGGCTGTGGGTTTTAGTTTCAGAGCTCTGAAATCGGTGCTCCTGTTTTTTTTTTTTTCTTCACTCAATCCACCCATTCAGCTACCCTCATTACAAGGGAGAACACACTCGTTCGCCAGGATCCCCCGTTCATTCGGAAAACTCATTTTATGCACCAGCAGCTGAGTGTGTGTTTGGGGTGGGATGTTGGGGTGAGAAAGGAGTGAAGGAGAGGTGGAGCACCTGGAGTGATGAAAGACCCTGCTACCCACAATCAAACTGTTTATTGTATTATAAATAATAATTACTGGCGTTTCCAAAGGTGCACATTCCAATTAAATTAATCCAGGGAAATCGGAGTGGTGGGCTGTTGGCTCCAAAGGAACCCACTCCCCCTGCTTCCCCCAATCTCCTTGAGACGTTAGCGGGGCTCAGAAGTAATTTACGCTGTGATTATTTGTATTTGCCTGTGTAGGCAGTGTAAAATGAAGCAATGATTACTGCTACAGCTCCTTCCCCGGCTCACCCTGGACTTCTGGACGTCTGGTGCGGCTGTAAAAGGCTGCTCTTAAGATGCTTTCCTTCTTTTTTTTTTCTTTCCTTTACTTATCCTTCTGCGTCATCCATCCATTTGCTATCCCGCTCTTAATTTCTTCTCTTATTTCTTGCTTTATTTTTTGGAGTTTTTTTTTTTTTTTTTTTTAAGCTGGAGTTGGTAAGAGGCCCACTCTTAGGCACTGATTGCGGAAGCAGGCTCCATGCGGAGCTAATTTGGCCCATTTTTGCAGTGGATGATGGAACCAAACTGCAGGAGACCTTGTTTTTCAAAATGTCACTCACAAAGTCTGCCAGCTAAATGTCACACTCCCGTAAAGTGGTATTTGTGTTTAACCAAACACAGACGGGTTATGCATGTCTACAGAATAGCGCTGGAGCATTAGCACATAAGTGGTTTAGGTCAAGTCTTGAATGATTGTGCAACATGCTGGTGCCTGACTGATGTATCGGTTGGCCAAATAGATCAGTACTGGCAAAACTGAAGCACTTTTTAGCCTATCTAGCCTTATATAGCTGGGATTGCTGTGACATTGTTTGATCCATACTGTAATATGAGAGAAAACCTTCATTCCTGAGGTTTAGCTCCTATACCACTCTAAAAAACTACATCAGCTGATACCGACTATGTTCTAATTTTAATTAGCTCTGAGTATTTACAGGGAGAGCCTGCAGATACAGTGGTGTACATGGTATCGGACAGTTCCTAATACCATTCATGTTTTAAATACCAGTGATGATGTTTTTGTTAACACACAAGTCAACTAGAAAAAGACTTAAGAACATTGCAGAGGTTTGTAGAGTGTAGAAAGAAGCCCTGTACAGAATTTATACCAGCTTTTCTTTCCTTTAGTATGTTATATACTTTTGTGTGCATATAAACAGTCTGCAAAGTTGTAAAGCTTAAAACACACCAGAGGGAGAAACTCTCTCCCACAGAAACCCCTTTACTCTGCTGCCTGAGATGCTCCACTGGAATTGCAGATTTTCTCCCTGTTACAAGGTGATGTCATTTTGTAACACAATCCTTATTGCCCGCCTACTGACATGCTTAGCCCGTCTACACAGTGCTTAGCGATTACTGGAGGCTGGGAACGGCTCTGGCATTTGACCAATCAAGGCACACCAGGTTCATCGGGAGGCAGGCTTAGACTTGGATATCACATGCAGTGTCGTGGTGGGTGAACTTATCATTTTGGTCTTGAAGACGTGTCAGTCTAGGTCAGTCTAAGACAGTCTAGTTTTGAGAAGCCCAGAATTTCATGGAATATGAAATAATCTGTTGGATATTGGAAAAGTGCTGAACTTCACAACACAGCTGTAATGGCCCTAATATTCCATAGCATATTAATATTAGCATGTTATACATCATTAATAACTAATCAAAATTAAATCAAATCCCATTTATCATGTCACATTTACACAGGTGTAAAGATGAGTGCAAATCTGGTGTGTAGTCTTTCGCAGTACAGTACACAAAAATATACATCTTAGACAATAACACAATTCTAAACACCATATAGGAAGTACTAAACCCCAGCACAGCTCTGTGTATACAGATATACAGTTTTATATGATAGTAATATACAGTTATGAATAGTAGCTATGATGTATTTAAATTTCCATATATGTAACTTGGGAGTCTGAGGTAGATACAACAGATGCAGGGTATAAACAGGGGATATGGAATATGATACATATTATAAAATATATGGATAAAAGATAAACAATGCCAGTCTATATGTGCATGTATATGTATATATATATATTTATATACATATATATATATATTTATATATATATATATATATGTATATATATATATTTATATACATATATATATATATTTATATATATATATATATATACTAAATGTAAAGTGCAGAGGGATGGTGTGATTGTCCATGGAGATCATCGTCATGATGATTCAGGTGAGGTGTGTATCGACAGTCCCGCTGACCGATACACCAGAACTACTCCAGCAGCCTAATTGCCCAGAGGAAGAAGCTATCTAGGAACCCGGCTAGTTCTGGACTTTATGCTTCTACCTCCCTTATCTGCAGATGGTTTTGTCAGGTCTGTGCTTTATAACACAGATACAGTATTTTGTTAACCGGTAACACAAAAGGAGCATTTGATTTTCAGTATGTTCCAGCTCGGGTTTTATGTTCTCTCAGTATTTCCTCTGTTCCTGGATAACGACCCTTGTAGGCGGGCCAACATGTAAAACTTATTACCCGCATTATTCTGAAGAACTGATGTTTTCACCTGATGCGAGATGCAGTAACTGAGATACAAGATGGAAAGAAGTAAATTTGCTTTTTACAGCTGCAGTATAATTTAGGTTCCCTGTAATTAAAGCCTGTAACTGTGTCTGTACATCACACTCTGCCTGAAAGTAGGAGCAAGTAGTTTACAGCATGAGGACCACATCACTCCAGCAGAACTACTTCACTGTTTTGGAGGTAGGACCACTAATATTATAAAACCATGGGACTATATTAATAATAAGAAATAATTGGAGGGATATGAATCAAAAGCAAACATTACGCTGTAAGGACATTACGTGCAGGACATAAATAAATAAAGGTTCATTTTCTATTTTATTACTGACTATGTACCACAACAATCATTCTCTAACTCATCTTCACCACTTTATCCTTCTGGGTTGCGGGAGGTGCTGGAGCCTATCCTAGCGCTCCTTGGGCAGAAGGTCACCAGTCCATCACAGGCCAGGAGGACAGATATACACATTCACATGTAGGGGCAGTTGAGCATCTCCACCTGACCGCATGTCTTTGGACTAAGGGAAGACACACAGATACAGGGAGAACATACAAACTCCACACAGAAAGGAGCCTGGACAGCCCAGACAGGAATCAAGCCCAGGGTGGTCTTGTTATTAACTGAAAACCAGAAAAATAATCAAGTAATTTCTGACATTACCGTTCGTCTTGGTCCGGTCCTCTACAGATTTGGCTGAGGGTGGAGGAGAAGAGGAAATGGCTGCAGTTGGTGATATGGTATCAGTTCCTACAGGAATGAATGAAAACAAAGTTAGGTGGGCTTTACCATTGGCTAGCTTGAACCGTGTTAACGTCACCATCTACCATCTGACCCTTTGCAGATGTTTGAACTTGGCTGTGGGTTTTAGTGGGCGTTGCTGTGAACCCCCTTAATTGGTCTTGTCCTATCAGTCAGATAAGGGCAGATTTCTCTTATAGCCTATACACTAGGTAGCTATCTGACCTAGTTAACATTAGCACCTGGCATTTAGTAGATACTTACTCTCCTTTACTGTAGTGTGCAGTGTGAGGGGATGGTCAGTGTATAAAGTGTAAAGTGCAAAATAAAAAAAGCGAGTGTACAACATAATACTGTGCATTTAAGTGGGAGGTATTTAATCAGCTGTGTATGCTGTGTGTGAGGTAGGGCTAGCGTTGGTGCTAACAGCATTTACAGCCTGTTTAACCCTCACTGGTCCCTCACTAGGGTGGGATATGATTGTGAAATTCACTGGTCCCATCTTGGTTTCTGCTTTTGGGATCTGTAGGACCGGTTGGATCCAGAAATGGCTTTTACGTCACGTGTGGCGTCAGACTTAACAAGCCGGAGTAGTACCATATCATTACCCCCTTATTACTGACCTGTAAACTGCTGCCATGGAGTCAGTAGTGCGCACAATGTCTGTATTCATGTAGCTGCAATACTTCAGCAGCGTCTGCTAACTTTCTGCTAAGTAAGCTAGTCCCTGCCCTGTATCTGTGTGGGCGTGTTATATGTGTCAGTCCCTGGGCTGCGTGTAGTGTTCTGCTTTCTAGGGAATGCAGCAGGCCTCTCATCACGCGCTGCTCTCTGTGCATATCCTCTGCAGCTCATTTTCCTCTGGCTGAACAGAGCACTTTGGCTGTGGGCTAAAGCATCATGTTCTCTGCTGCAGGCCGTCCTCTGTTTCAGCACCATGGACAAGGACAGTAATGAAGAAAAGTCTTCACTTCCCCCATTAGAGCAACGTGCTTACTGTAATCAACTCCAGCTTTACTGCTTTCCCACCGCCCCTACAGTGGGACTGAGGGAGAGGTCAGGTACAGAGAGAGATATGCTCCGTCCACTTTCTC
This sequence comes from Prochilodus magdalenae, assembly GCA_024036415.1. Taxonomy (NCBI): domain Eukaryota; kingdom Metazoa; phylum Chordata; class Actinopteri; order Characiformes; family Prochilodontidae; genus Prochilodus; species Prochilodus magdalenae. The sequence goes on along the minus strand of JAMWET010003506.1, from coordinate 74,240 downwards.
TCTTTGCTTGGCTTTGTGTCTTTGATGTACATTAACTCTCTCTTTCTGTGTTTATGGCACTTGCAATTTTTAAATTTATAAATTTTTTCCCAAACATACAAAGACCGTTACGGGAGGCAAGGAAAGCCCCACCTGCCCCGTTGATAGTGTGGGTCTGCCACGTCGGCTGGGCGAAGAAGAACTTGTCTTTCCTGGTTAATTCCTACTGACAGTCGGCCTTGTAGAGGAACGGAGGGCCGGGTGTGTAAGGGGGGGTTATGAAATGGCCAAGAGAGGTCTACTATTTCAGTGCCTCTCCTCCAGACACACAAGCAGCCTGCCCAAAACAAGCAGTGGAGGAGCACCTTGTCCTGCTTTTGGCCCGAGAGGAAGACATGGCGGGGTAGAGGGCAACTACAGAGGTTAAAGGTGCCCCTGGGCTTTTGTGTGGTATTTCTTTCTCCTGTAAAGACTTCATATTCCCCAGTAGGGCAGAACTTCCTTTGTCTTTAGATTTGTTTGACGTTGTTGCACAGCCATTTAAAAAGCTCAGTTGTTTCATGTCCACTGACCTGAATTCAGTGGTCCACTTAAAGGTGCCATATAATGCATTTACGTATGTCGCTCAGTGTTGCTCTCTGATGTTTGCATAGAAGGTATATGTGCGGTGGCTGTTTTTATTATTTAGTTTTCTGAAATGTTCATTTGTTTAGCTTTTATCGGCCACCATATATATGACTTTGGTTGGAGTGAAAAATGCACAGAAGCCCATTTACATCCTGTGATATCCTGACGAGCTGTTTCCACTTTTTTGGTGAGCTCATGGCTAATTAGATGAGCTCTGCCCTGATTGGCTGGCTTACAGTGAGACGCCATAATACTCAGACAGATGCCACATGTCCAATTATACTAGTCCATATACACGTGTCCATATAATACTACAAAGTATAATACTATTCAGCTACCTGGAGCTTGCTAAAAGCTAACGTGACCTTTACTAGCTACTTGCTTTCCATCTTCTTATCAGCACACAATGTTCCTCACTATGAAGCTCTCAGTTTAAGATGATCCTCTTCAACCAGCCCCACTGATATAACCACACATCATGGCTGATACTTATAGGCTTCTGTTGGGGTTCCGAGATATCCCACACAAATCGGCCATATCGGATGCTACCACCATCCTGTAGTAAAAATACATTACCCAACCTCCCCATGTAAACCTAATCCTTTCCCAACAAGGCTCATGGCACCTTTAATAATAATAGTGGCTCGGTACGTAACGCATGCATGACACTTTATGTGTAATTAAATGTTGAATAAAGATAAAAACCAATAACAAATCACAAATACAAATAAAAGCTCCCTGAATGACTGCCAGGCGTTTTTATGATTGGTTATTGGTCTCTCTCTTTATTTCACTCTCTCTCTCTTTTTTCATTCTGCCCATCTTAACAGTTGGATGTGAATTTAGTGGACAGACGGGCCTTCGGTAACAAAGTGAAGGTCTGGCTATTCTGCTACATTAGCTCTCCACACGAACACAGCCTGTCGGAACAACAGAGGAGAGAGAGTGATACGGCCAGCTAGATGAAGAGAGCGATGGGCATCTGTTGATTCTGGACAGGCCTTGATGCGTCTCAAGCTGGCGTCGCTGTAGCACTCCTCCATGAGGCACCGGGGGGAGAGGAGCAAAACAAAAGAAATGCAATCAACAAAGGAAGGCTAGGAGAGAGAGGGGGGTTGAGTAAACACCTCTCTCCCAAAACTTAATTCCTTCTTTTCCCTTTATCTAACAGTTGTGCGGTAAGTATGTTTGTGTAGTAAAGAGGAACGGAGCATATTGTCTAACAGATTGCAGTCTGCTTGGCTTTAATTGGAGATGGAGGGAAGAGACAGTTTGGACAAGTGATGTTGATTCTGGGTCAGGCTGTGTTCAACTGTAATTACTGAAATGCATCTTTCTGTTGGCCTTGTGCTCCTCTACGGCCAAGATATTGGACATATGTATTGATTGCACTCGGGGTCAGGATATGAGGTCGTGTTAGCCGTTTCAAGTCGAGCAAATAACTGTGGGTGTAGTACATTCATGGACAGAGGAAGACTTTTAGACTAGAGTTATATATCACTACGGCTCAGTATGTATATCAGTCAGAGTAACGTCAACAAACAAAAGCTGTCTCTTCTCAAGCCCTTTGTTTTCGTCCTCTTTCTGTCCTCCTGTTGTGTTTGATTGAGCTTCACAGAGACCCGGTCTTGTCTCTGTGTGTCGTTAAAGCCTCTGGGACCCGGCTGGCACGCTCGGCTGTTAGATCCTGTAAGGGAAAGATGTGTGAACCGCATGTCCTACCTGCCAATCTCTCCCACTACCACCCTGCCAAGCCAACAGAACTGGCCTTCGCTAAGTGACAGGGCACTCTGTTAAGGAGTTAAGGTGTGTACAAATTACGCTGGGATACAGTTTCAAAGATGCTTCTGTTTCCTGAGATGTTCTAGCATTAGGAAGCACTGATGGACTGGGAATAACTCCCAGGAAAGGTAAGTACCTCTACCTGCAGGATAGGCTGAGGCTACCCTAAGAATGTGCAAGTGGAGCCCCTCCTTCCCGTTCTTTGGCTTCCCCCTATCTTTTTGGCTTGATTGAGTAATGTCCTTCGAATGCACACATCCATGAAAACACCGGGTGCTTTCTAATAACGCATCAAGTCGAGGTGGGTGGGATAGTTTTGGTCTGCTTTTCTTTGTGAATAAGCCTGTTGACGAATATGGTCCGCGGGGAGTTTCTCCTTTTAGAAGCCAGAAGGCTTGGCAGCTCCTGCGGTGGGTATCTCTGGCTCTGCTGTACTCGCAGACTTCCTGTGTTTAAGTGCCTGTCTGATCCCCTTCCTCTCTCCGCGGGTTTTGTTTTTCTCTGCCTGTGCCTGTTGCTCTCCTCACGTCTCCAAAAACCCTAAACCCCTAGTACCCTCAAAATGTGTTTCCTGCCTCCCCGATTGATCACCGCTCTGACCTTCGCTGTTGATCCCCTTCCGACTCCTTTTCTTGGCCTTATTTTACACCGCTCCTTTGGATATCTTTCCCCACTGTTGGAAGGACAAGCCCACTCTCTTGTTCTCTCTGGCTCGTGCTCAAGTCCTTTATCCAAATCCTCTGACGTGCGGCTGCTTGACAAATGAGTTCTCGGAGGCCGCCAGGACTTCAAAAGGTCCTTTCACCTTGAAACTGTCGCTTACGGCAGCTTCTCGCCTCCCTCAGCTCGCTGTGCACTAGAGAGTTTCGGGTTGTGGAGTCCATCTAGCCAGTGCTAGACACTGAGTCACCTGCTCTGGCCTGGCTGTGTCTGATTCAGGATTACCCTACTCCACTCTGAGACTTCTGCTCCGACTTTATTTCTATCTCAAGGACAGGCCCTAAGAGGGAAGGTGGCCTCGATCACCAATGGAGGGCACGCTGTCCTGCAGAAGTAAAGGTCTAGTGATTCTGGGGTCTCCTCAGGTCTGGCCTGGAGAGTGGAGGCCCTGGCAACAGCGATCACATTAAAATGCCATTATTTGTTCAGATGCATACGCTTTAGAAAGAGTGACCTATAAATAGTCCGTGGTGTAGACTGAGTCAATGGTTGTCAACACAGCTTAAGTAAGCGGATAGTGGACATCCTTTCCATGACAGACAGAGGGGTAATCAGGCCACCCCCAGGATGGATTCTGGGTCACCCTGTCCACTCTGTGCTTCTCAAGCCCACTGTAGCTCGACCAGGGCATCAGGCGTCCAAACGGCCCCACTTGCAAGGTCACGTCACCCTGAGCAGACATGGTAGCATGCAGGGGAGGCACAGCTCCAAGCAGATGTGATGAAATGAGGGCATCGTAGTGACCCACGGCACACAGGGCCCTCGTCACCTCGCCTGATGTGACCCGGGTGGACAAGGAGAGCTTGCTAACAAGTGCTAGCTATCCTCTGCTTTAATTACAGCCCTGCTGCATTTACAGCAAAGCCACTGTCATTGCTAGCCATGTGTGATACTAGCTACTTGTAGTCTTTGCAAATTTAGAGTGCTCCTAATTTGAAACCTGCTTGAAGGTACAAAAGGGATTCCAGAAGATGCTAAACGGCCGCTCACTTCATCCGTGTTCTCTAGAGGACAACTCCAGTGTTTATGATGAAAATCACGGTAATGTTGTTGTGGAAAGCTTGTTTTTTATTTTTCCCTTTTTCTCTCTACTGTCGCAGAGGCCAATAATTCAAACACTGTGTTTGGAGCGTGGCGGCGAGGAATGTTAATGTGAAGTGGCAGCCTTTGATCTCCATGGCAGTGATGACAGCGATGGGGTGCACAGAACGTTCCGGAGGGTCTTCAGGGATTCATTATCCTGTTTGTGAGCCGTTTTAATGAGGAGGGAGGACCCTGCCCTCACAAACAGTCAAAACAGCAAACCGTTTACGTGGCGCGCGAGCGCACAAACATTCGCACACTCGCGCGCACACACACACACAAACACACACATCAGCGAAAGAGCTGTGATTGTTCGATTACTAATTACTGTTTAAAGCCCATCAGAATAATTTCCTGTACCAAGCCAAATGAATTTCAGTGAAAGCCTGCTGCACTCCTCTTACACGTTCTAGTAAATTTGGAAATTAGTTCCAAGAATGGAAGGTGCTGATTTTTGAAAACTATATGCATTAACTTTAGGATTAACCACGATACCATGCAAATACTGCACAGGGCTTCAGTAATAACTAATCATCAGCAGAAGCTGAGCTGTTTCACCATCAGCCAAAACATACATCATTTAAAATACTTCCAGCTTTGATTTTGATTGGTCAGAGCATTAACTGCCAGGTAGGTAGAAACTGTCGGGGAAGGGGATCACCCTACAACCTTTATTAAGAAATGAAATGACATATAGTACATAGAAACATGAGTGTTGAATGTGGGGGTGGTGCAGTGGTTAGCACTGTTGCCGCACCTCAAACAGAGCCTGTGTTCGATTCCTGGGTGGAGCCTCTGGGGTCCTTTCTGTGTGGAATTTGCACGTTCTCCATGTGTCTGATCCATGTTCCTCCAGGTGTTTCATGCCTTCCGGCCACAGAACACTGGAATAGGCACCTGCAACCCAAAAGGATAAAACGGTTTAGAAGGAGTAGGTGAGTGAGTGCACATACTCAATGGCCAAATTCCCTCGATTATTATAATTCTGCCTTTGCTGTATTATTTCACACACGCCCATGTAGCTTATGGACTATTCTCTAATATATTACCTGTATAAATTGGCAGTGTTCCATCCCAAATCGGAATTTCATGTGTGAAAAAGGTGTTGTGGTTTGCAAAGAAGGGACACTAACTTAACACACTTATCTCCAGGTGGGAAACTCCCACCCATAGCTATGCCCACCCATAGACATGCCATTGTGAACATTATGTGGCCACACTGGAACCAAACTATAAAAATCAGGCCCAGTCCATTATTCCTTCCCTGCCAAACTTTACTGTTGACATGATGCATTCCAGTAGGTAGAATTCCCTTGGGATCTGCTAAATGCATATCCAGCCATTAGACTGATTGGCAAATCAATCAATCAACCAGCCTTTGTTTTCATTTGGAATTGCATTGAGGGGATCCCTATTGTCAGTGCAGCCACCATTTACATTCTAATGAAATTGAAAAAAAATGAAAGAAAATGTAATTTAAACCAAAACTAATTTTAGTCATTTTATTTTTATCAGGTTTAACAGGTTAAACTAAAACTAAACTAATCTAAGGATTACAGAAATAATTTGACAATATAATCAAACAAGAACAAAGTTACATAATGTTCATTTAAGAAGACAAAAATAATTAACTCAAGATTTAAAATAACTCAAAATTAATGGGATTATAAAAATTAATTAAATAAAAAAGAAGAGTGCTACAGACCGGAGTGGTGACATGCTTTTAATGCTATGGTGACATGCTTTAGTAATATACACTCATCACAAGAACAGCTGCACCCAGAAGGAAGTGTGGGATTGCAGTGCTTTTGAAAGGAAGATAAAGGTTACAAGGAACAATACATGATGATACATTTAGACTGATATGATCAGTATTTATTGAGCTACACATACAGAAGTCTGTCTCTCAGTATGGTGTCCGCCCGTGATGTTTGCTAGCACAACATGCCAGGCATCTCGGTATGGAGCTGTAGAGGTTCCTAATGGTGTCCTGTGATAATCCATCCCATGCAGTTTGAATATTCCCACATAGTTCCTGCAGATGGTGCGGTAGGGTTTGAGGTTAAGTAACACCAGGCCTTCTGGACATGTGATGCATGACAAGAAACCTGGTGCTGATCACGGTGCCTCCACACACGGCTTCGTTGGGCGTCTCCACTAAGACAAAAGCGGGACTCGTCACTGAAGATGACCTGCTGCCGTTCTTAGTCACTCCATGACAGTCTGGCACGACACCACCACAGTCTTTGGTGACGTTGACATGGTGTTAAGGGCAGTCGTGAGTCTGAGTGCATGTAGTCCCGTCTGCCAATGGTGCTGGCCCTAACAGGATGAGGCATCACTGCTTGCTGAATGTCCGCAACCGTGACTCTTGTGTCAGCCAGGTACAGCAATAAGGCCAGTCCTTGCTTAGGCCACATGCATATATATATATATATAAATAAAAATAGTGTTTTTCAGGGTCTAAGTAAATAATTAGCCAGGTAAAACCAAATTACCACTACTGGTCAGACTGGTCCACTAGTACGCTAGAGGACATATTGCCCTTGACCCATTGATACACTTCCTGCTTTCCCATAAACAGCAGTTCGGAAATGGGGGTTTGAGAGGACACGGTATCGGGGGATGAATTTAAAATACATTCATGCTTAGGCACTTCCCTTTGGCCTGTAGTTCTTACATTACATAAAGCTGGCATTAGTGCATGATATCTCTCTCTCTCAGCGACAGCGAGCGACACAGTGAAACCCTACCCCCTTTAGGTGAATGGAGGTCTATGTGTGTCAGGCTGCCCATGGGAAAGGCATAAAGGACACCTGAGCCTTTGAGTGCTGGCTGTCCTAGTGCATTTTAGCCCCGAACGACTCTGCCTTACCTTATGTGAGGAAACAGGATCTCTGTTTACTCTCCTGTTGGGATTTGTTCCTCCTACCATGCTGCCCTTCCTCCCCCACTACTTTTACAGCACAACAATGTATTACTGCTTGTTATGGGCCACTATAGATCGCCAGGCATGTTTAGCCAGCAGTGGCTTTCCTAAATCATTTATCACCAAAGAACCGCAGGGCACTTTATTCACGAACAGGAAGTGGGAAAAAAAAACTGGGGATGGTTAATCTGTGCATTGTAATTGTGAAGGGTCTTTAGACATCTCCATGAAGACGTGCCCATGCTGTTTTCCCACTTCAAGTTGTTTAACAGATGAAACCTAGACAAACTGGCGTACAAACAAGAGTCAGGTAGAGCTCCTCATTAAGTCAGTGCTGAGAAGACAGGCTCGCTGGGGCTTCTCGCTGAGAGCTGGCAGGGGAGCCGAGAGGCAGATCAGAGCGAAAGCCCCACCGTTACCGCCGTTCTCCAGAGTGGCACACCGACCCTCCCCCCTGCTACCACCACCAGCCCCCCACCCCCCACCGCCTCTCTGCATGCATATACCACATGTTTGACATAAAAAGCAAAATCAAATCACTCCACCACCTACTCAACATCCCCCCGAAGTTTATAGATACTCGTTTAATATTTAACAGACGTAATTTCGCCAAGAGCCTCAGATTAGTGAAAATATGCATCAGGAGAGCAAAGAAGGAGAAAAGGAGGCAGGGGGGAAGAGATGAAAAAAAAGAAATAAATAAAAATGAAGGCTGATATCAAAAAAGATGCATTCCAGACATCTCCACGTGCATATCTGCGGGTGCGGAGAATGAGTCGCTATGGATGGAGCTTAATGAGGGGGAATTAAGATGGAGGGAGAGCAGCAGGCCACGGGGCTAGTTTGGAAAAAAAAAAAAACTCGGGCTGATGCCTGAGCTCATTTGCAAACCCTCTGCGTCGTTTCCAAATCCCACCCTGTTCTGTTTATTTATAAATTTTTTTTGGACACTATGTAAAACAAGAGATGAATAAACAAACCGGCTTCATTAATATGTAACGCCATGCCTGCCTCCTGTAGTACTCAGGTTGTCAACAGTGCTCTGTTACAAATAAGGCTCTATTCCCAGCCAGTGCACTTAAATGCATTATCAGCAATCCAGCATGTTCGGCTTGTCTGAAATATGACTTGTGCCCGATGATGTTGTTATGAGCTTGGCATTTTGCATGAGCGTATTAATGAACAGCAGATGCAGCACCGCAGTTACATGCACATGGCCGCTTCAGCTTCAGCTGCTGTCCTCCCGTTTCTTCCTCCTGCTGGAGTTCAGCTCAGAACTCTCATTGGCCCGTTTTGTTTTCACCGTACAACAGTGTACATGCATGAGACGCACCCAAACACACAGTTCAGCAGGGGACGGGTGAGTGTGACGAAAGCTCCCCAATTATCTGCGGGTCACAAAACCGAGGTGGGGCGAAAAAGCAGGAGAACCAGTATGCTAATCACATTCCAAGTTATGCAAAGCGGCCGCATTGTGAGCGAATCAAAGATCGCTTTGCCATTCAGGTTTTAATGGGTGCCTAATTGCTCCTTTCCCGTTAGTCATAGACTATTCATGTGCAATTAGCATGTGATTCAGCCTGTGCACAAGCGCCATGGAGCAGCTTTGATGTGCTCCTTCTGTATCCTGTGGAAAAGCAGCGGCTGCGAGAGAAAGCCAGCGCCGAGGAGTCGAGTCTCGCTGCTTTGATGAGGAACAGTGAAAGGCCACATAAGCGAGGTTTTGTTTAAGGACAGCTTGCCGCTTGCTGATCTTGCATTTGGAAACGTGGCCATGGTACTGATCAGGTTCTGCTGCTAGGTTGGCAGAACACAATGGCGGCAGTGCTTAGTTCGGAGTCACGCAGTCACACGCCACCTCATTAGAAACTTCTACGGTCGTAGGCCAACCCACATGTTGGGTTGAGTTTCTGAACATGAAAATAAGGGCGTGGTCAAACATGTCCAAAATACTTGAATGTGCACTCTGGAGTCATTTGGGGGAGGAGCTTATTATCACTGGTTTGCTTTTACATTCAACAATTCCATCTGAACTGCGGACTGATGCTGATTTACTTCCTCCGAAAGTAAGGCCATATGTTAAAGTAGTAACGTTACCAGGAACCCCAAGCGTACAGTTGTGATCAAATTTATTCAACCCCCAATGCTGCGAAGGGTTTTATGGAATTCAGTGCACATTTGTAATTGTGTTCATAATGAAATCTTACAAGGACTTGTTAAAGAACTAAATGCAACTAAGATAGCATCAATTGTTTTTGTCATAAAGTATTAAATGGCCTTTTTGTGATTTCTTCATTGACACAATTATTCAACCCCTTTACGACTACCACTCCTAAGAACAGAGGTTCATTCCAGTGTTTTCAATCAGGTTTTGAAAACACCTGTGGATGTCAACGAGCAGCAATCAAGCATGATAAGCACCAATTAGGCAGATTTAAAAGGACTGTGATACTCAGCTCCTTCTAGACATCTACTGGTGTGTTTACAAGCATGGTGAAGGCAAGAGAATGGTCCCAGAAGACAAGAGAAGAGGTTATTGCTCTTCACAAGAATGGCAATGGATATAAAAAGATTGCGAAGTTGTTAAATATTCCAAGAGACACTATCGGAAGTATCATTCGCAAGTTCAAGTTAAAGGGCACAGTGGAAACGTTACCTGGTCGTGGCAGAAAGAAGATCCTGACCGCGACTGCTGTGCGCTACCTGAAGCGTAATGTGGAGAAAAATCCCCGCGTGACTGCTAAGGAACTGAAAAAAGACCTGTCAGATGTGGGCACTGAAGTTTCAGCTCAGACAATAAGGCACGCACTGCATAACGAAGACCTCCATGCCAGAACTCCCAGGCGCACCCCCTTGCTGACTCCAAAGAACAAGAAAAGTCGACTGCAGTATGCCAAAAGTCATGTGGACAAGCCACAAAGGTTTTGGGACAGTATACTGTGGTCAGATAAAACTAAATTAGAACTGTTTGGGACAATGGACCAGCGCTATGTTTGGAGGAGGAAGAACCAGGCTTATGAACAAAAGAACACCTTGCCTACTGTGAAGCATGGCGGGGGGTCAACTATGCTTTGGGGCTGTTTTGCTTCTAATGGTACAGGAAAGCTTCAACGTGTGCAGGGTACCATGAATTCCCTTCAGTACCAGGAGATCTTGGAGGAAAATGTGATGGAGTCAGTCACAAACCTGCGGCTTGGGAGACGTTGGACCTTCCAACAGGACAATGATCCGAAGCACACATCCAAGTCCACTAGAGCATGGTTGAACATGAAAGGCTGGAACATTCTAGAGTGGCCATCGCAATCACCAGACTTAAATCCAATTGAGAACCTCTGGTGGGACCTAAAGAAGGCAGTTGCAGTGCGCAAGCCTAAGAATGTGACTGAACTGGAGGCTTTTGCCCATGAAGAATGGGCTAAGATACCCATAGGTCGCTGCAAGACACTTGTGTCAAGCTATGCTTCACGCTTGAAAGCTGTCATAACTGGAAAAGGATGTTGTACTAAGTACTAAAAAATAATGTCACTAGGGGGTTGAATAAAACTGATAATGATGTGAGCACAGTAAAGACATTTGTGGTTATTCCATCATAAATATTATGTTATATTTGTCTAATTTATAAGTGCCTCTTTGATATAATTGTAAATAAGATGACTGAAATGATCAAAATCAATGTCAAACTGGCCAAAACACTTTATTTCAGTGGGGGTTGAATAAATTTGATCACAACTGTAACAGCGTGAGCAGACAGTTCCCACACACGTGGCAAATTTTGAATTTTGACCTTTATGGCTCAAACCAAAGGCCTAGCTCTAACAGCCATGGATCACCACAGAGAGTGGTCCACCAGCCAACACTGTCCAGTGTCTTTATCCTCAGAAACTGACCACCTGTGAAGAGCCAGTCTAGGGGTCACTGGTTTTCGAAAGAGTCCACCACAGGTGAATGAGTTTCTCTCTGAAGCTCACCTACTGTACTCAGTAATGAACAGATGAGCTGAATTGGTAGTGTTTGAGCAGGACTGTACGGGACTGCTTCCCACCCGGACCGGAATGGATGACCCCTGGGCTAGAAGATTCTCATTACCTTGTAGGCGACTTCATAGGTTTTATTATCGGAAATCATTGTCTCACACATAACACCTCCCTAATAGCTGCTCCAACATCATTATCTGTTCCAGCTTGTCTTTTAAATGGGGCGCTCAGAGTTAATATCAAAATCCGTCATTTCTCTTCATTTTTCTCCTCCTGACTGAAGTGTGGGACGAAAGAGCTGTTCTCTTTGTTTATAAGCTGATGATTTTCGCCTCTTGTTGGTAAACAGAAGGAAGCGGTGGATCCATCAGCTCGCCGGGCGAAGGGAACGTGGGGGGAAATTAGAGCGCCTTTCAGAAAGGCACGGAGGAGGCCGGCGCTCGGAACAAAAGAAATAATAAGAGTCAGTTGCTTTAATTTAGCTGAGATTCCTATTACTCCAGAAGGCTTTGTGTGTCTGAAGTTAATAAAATGCTGCTAATTTTCCAGTTCTCCTGTGATGATGACACGAAGAGGACGAACGCTGTCATGAAATGTGGAGTGAGTGACTGGAGAGACTTGGAGGGAGTCAAAACAAACTCTTAATATAGCACACACTAATAGGGGACGGAAAGCAGTGAAGACTAGTGAATGAGTCATTTCAAGAAAGGAAGGGAGAGGAACAAAGCTGAACTAGCTTGGAGGAAGATGTCTTCAGTGAAGCGCTGTCAGTTTCTGGTTCTCTCTCTCTATTTTTACAGCAAGTCTTTTATTCTTAGTCTAGTCCTGGTTATGCTGGTGATTGTCACTCTGTCACTCAGCAAACTTCCCAGCAAAAATATATAAATAAAGGAATAAATAAATAACTCTATTTGTGTTCACTTTATACACAGCTTCGTGGAGCTCAGGCCTTCATGTCCCACTGTTCCTGTGAGTGATTGGCCATTGTACTGCAGATATCCGAAAGGCAGACTTGGCGGATGTTAATTAAGCCGGTAACGTTTTTCTGCTAATTGCTTCTGCAGTCCTGGATCCGTGCTGGTGTTCTTTCCGTGTGGGTGCTAGCGCATGTTAGTCTTTCATGTCTGATCACCCTTGTGTAGGATGCGCAGAGCTGAAAGAAAAACAGCGGTGTCCTTTCGCGGAGGCTGTACCAGGAGAGCATGTTTGCTTTCTGTATTCGGCCCAGGCAGCCATCTTGATGACATTTCAGCTTCCTTTAAAAAAATCTCCATCTTTTTTATGTGTGTGTGTGTGGGCATGAGGTTTATGCCACATTGTGGGGACTATAACCTGTTCATACAGTTGTGGGGACCGTTGTTCCTTGTGAGGACCCCTATGTAAATGTATATTTACGCAGTTTTACAGGTAAGGTATTGGTGGGTTGCGGTTGATGTTGGTGTTAAGGTTATGGCTAGAGATAGAGTTAGGTTTGTAGTAGTTGAAGTTTGTAGGCTTTCATTAAATGAACAGGGGTCTGTGTAATGTCCCCACAATTCACAGAAACACGTTTTAGTGCTTTTAACAAAAATCTTTTGAGTTATTTCATTTAATCAATTTTAAACTGAACAGATATCAGCATTACACCAAAATTCCACCCATTGTATCAAAACGTGAAACTGAATTACATCATCAAGATACATTCTAGAGAAATTTGCCTCATCTGCCTCGTGGTGGTGACGGGAACCAGACATCTGAGGAGTTTAATGCCTCTAAAATCTCCCTCACAGGACGTTTTTTTATGCCAGATGCCTCAGACTTTGTTGTACGATACATTTTTGGTAATTTTTGAACAAAATGGTGGTGAGGTACATGATGTGACAAAGGAAATAGGCCCTAGAGGAAGCCTGAATGTTCAGATTCACCACCAACATCATTACAAAAACTCAAAGTTCACTGCTGGTTTTGCATGACCGTTGGCTCCCACCACCCCCACTGTACAGAAGCCTGAGTCCCTGTTTATCTGAGGCTCTGTCTAATGAACCATTTCACATCAGACCACTCAGAATGACTTTGTGTACAACTCAACCAAAAACACATTTTAAAAAAGAAAATATTAAAAATATTATTTGGACAGTACTAGTTTTACACAAGGACGTGGGGTAATCTTGTGCTACCACAGGACATCTGTGATTGTTATGAGATTGTTATGAATACAGAATTGGAAATTTACAGCGATCAATGTCTTTTTCTGTATTTATCATATACAGTCCTACACTTTAGGTAGGACATCGCTTGATTTGGGCCACAAATGCTTCCCTCGGTGACTCCATACCTACAGTCATGTGTGGAGATTTGCGAAATCAGGAATTGCTTCGTAAGTGGAAATAAGAACTACTGCACAATTAGGGTTTATTTACTGACAGTGACTGATAATACTGTGTATCCCAGTGAATAAACAGAAGTAACTGTGCACTAAATGCCCTATTAAAGTTCTCTATAGAGGATGTTAACTTGCACCTGTCTGAGCAGGGTTAGTTTGACTTGGGGCTGTGGTGTAATATTAGTGATTTGAGTGCAGATGACCTTCCTGATTTTAATCCAGTCCAAATGCCATGTCAAGTCAATTACCTCGTATAATTCGACCTCCCTCAGTAATCATAGTCATGGTTGAATCCCAGTGAATGGACAAGACTAAAGTCACTTCCTTTTCTGCAGGGTCTTGTTCGAACTTTCTCACTCCACCTTCAGTGGTAATAACTGCTGAACCATATTGGTGGACTCTGGGAAGACCCTGTGGGAGGACATGCACACTCCAGACATTTATGGAATTTAGCTGATGGCCTTATGAAATGCTAACCGCATGTAGTGTTAGGAGTCTTGTGCAGGGATTCGTATCATTCTAGCACAGCATAGTCACCCAACCCGGGGATCAAACCCGAGTCTTCCACATGGAGTGATGACTTACGGCAGGTAGTAGTGTTATATGTTGCACCACACCAACCAAACAGATGGGACCGCTCTCAGAGAATTAAACCCAGGCCCTTCTTACTGTGCTGCCGTGCCTTTATGATGGATTGTCTATTGGAATAAGCATTTCTAGACATTAAACTAGGATTATGTCACTTGTCATGACAAGCTTATGCAGATGCCATGCAACCTTATAAACAATAACCTTGTTAAGTGTAAACCTCAAAACTCCATTTTGGATTTTTTTTTTTTTTTCGCATCATCTGAAAACACCAGCTGGCCATTACCTTGTCTCTATGTTTCATGATGAATGGACCAGTAGGAATGATCCAGGTTTATGTGGAATAAAATCTTATCACATTAACATACATTATAGTTAGGAATGATTTATGATGCAGTAGCGACGAGGTTTTATCATGACAGTGGCAAAAATAAAACCACACATATCTACAAGATAGCAACTTTACATAAGAGGGCAATAATGCTCTTCACTGCTGCTGTGTGCCATTGTAAAAGATCTTAGCTAAGGCACTTACGGATTTGATTTCCAGGCTCCTTTCTGTGTGGAGTGTGCATGTTCTCCCTGTGTCCATGGGGGGGTTTCTTCTGGGTGCTCTGGTTTCCTACCACAATCCAAAGACTCAGGTAAATAGGAGATGCTAAATTGCCCCCCAGGTGCGCATGTGTACATGCATGTCTGTGTGTTTGCCTTGTGATAGACTTGTGGCCTGCCCTGGGTGTTCCCCGCCTTCCGCGTAATGAGTGCTGAGATCCAGTGACTCCAGGAACCCTCCGTGACCCAGAGGGACCGGGCAGTTAGAAGATGAGTCTTTGAGCATTTTTGTTGTTGCATCTATCATGGACCTTTCACACAAGGTATAGCGAGCTGCAGAGCTCAAACGGTAAAGCAATATATTTAGCCCATGTCCTTACATTGTATGAAAACAAACCTTTGCGTGTGTGTGTGTGTGTTTTGAAGAAGCAACAGAAGTTGTTTATGATGGTCTGGGCTCAAATGAGCAGGGTCGACTGCCCTTTCCCCTACTGCTAACAGATCTTGTCGAGCGACATTACTGTACATATGGTCAGTCTGTCCTCAGGCAAGGGGTGTGTGTGCATGTGCACGTCACCTTACCGAGGGAATCAAGCCGGAAACACACTCGCACACACACACGCAAACACACGCACACACACACATATACACTTTAGCCCCTATCAGATGATTTGCTTTGACAGCAGCTGAAGCATCACAGCTGCCTCTGAAATACGTCTTGAATAAAGGTATGCAGATGCCAAGTAGCCTGCATATCTATCTCTCTCTCTCTCTCTCTCTATCTATCTATCTATCTATCTATCTATCTATCTATCTATCTATCTATCTATCTCTTTCTCTCTCTCTTTCTCTCTCTAGCTCTCTCACCCTCTCTCGCATACTCTCTCTCTTTCTCTCTCTCTCGCTCTCTTTCTCTCTCTCTCTCTCTCTCTCTCTCTCTCTCTCTCTCTCTCTCTCTCTCCCTCTCTCGCATACTCCCTCTCTCGCATACTCTCTCTCTCTCTCTTGCATACTCTCTCTCTCTCTCTCTCTTTCTCCCCCTCTCTCACATACTCTCTCTCTCTTTCTCTCTCTCTCTCTTTCTCTCTCTCTCTCCTTCTCTTGCATACTCTCTCTCTCTTTCTCTCTTTCTCCCTCTCTTGCATACTCTCTCTCTCTTTCTCTCTCTCTCCCCCTCTCTCGCATACTCTCTCTCTCTTTCTCTCTCTCTCCCTCTCTTGCATACTCTCTCTCTTTCTCTCTCTCTTTCTCTCTCTCTCTCTCTCCCCTCTCTCGCATACTCTCTCTCTCTCTCTCTCTCTCTCTCTCTCTCTCTCTCTCTCTCCCTCCCTCTCTCTCTTGCATACTCTCTTTCTCTTTCTCTCTCTCTCTCTCTCTCATACTGTCTCTCTCTCGCATACTCTCTCTCTCTCTCTCTTGCATACTCTTTCTCTCTCTCTTGCATAGTCTCTCTCTCTCTCTCTCTCTCTCTCTCTCTCTGTATCTAGAGGCAAGACAGACCACGCAAAGTACATCAGCACTGAGCTTAAACCCCAACTACAATATGAGTAAACAAATGCTTGAAATTCAGATCAAGCTAGCGAGGGTGTCTGAACGCTGAAAAGAGCCGTCAGTCGCTGCACATTTAAGAAGTAGGTGGACAGCTGGATATACAGTAGACAATCGGGTCAAACAGCATTCCTACTGTTTCATATCACACAAAGAGTACAATGAATAATACTGAGAAGTGTGTCTGAGGGAGTACAATAAAAGCTGCACTATTGAACTGTAAATCACACAGGAGGAGGTTCGATTAGCAGGGAGAAAGTTAAAGGAGAACAGTTCAAAGTGACGATTAAAAGTTAGAAGGAAATCCAGGTCTCTAATAACTATGCACGACCTGGCAGACCACCACAGCTGTCATCCTCTGCCAAAATCAAGACTCACTCTTGCCTCAGATCCTAAACTGGATCCACCACTGTTTCTGTTTATCAGACGGCTCATTTGTGGGATGACACAACCTGTTGGCTTCATACTCCAAACAAATTTGGGGCAGCATATGAAATAAGTTCAGCATCAAACGTCATCCCTTTATTCTCCAAGACCATCTCCCGTGGTGGAAAGCAGCACCAATGGTAATGCGATCACTCCTTTTAGTATGTTCAGTATGAAATTGTTTATCCACAGTCACTGCCACTGAATTAGACATACTAGGAGAAAGGATCTGACCTGTGAAAAAGTTATGGTGCCGTTATAGGATTTTAAGATCCCCAGTCCAAAAGTTTGTGACCTTTAGGGTGGGGTGTGTTTAGGGTGGGCTCCTACCTCAGGGGGTACTGCACGAGGATGACAGGCCATAAATACCTGCGGACCCTCTGACAGATGTGAATGATTAGCTTAAAGGAGTGTCTGCACTCGGGTGTGAATAAAGGTGTTGAGTAAAGGTATGGCAAAGGTAAGGCATCTCACGTGGTGGAAAGCAGCACCAGTGGTAACTCCTGTTTAGCTGATATTACTCCTTTGCTGCTGAACGTTGTCTCTTGCCGAGAGCAGGTGGTCGATTGTTTACGGTGATTACTCTTCCTTACTTTTCCTTCCTGTCCTCAGATAACCAGGAGCAGCACCTTCAACATGATGGATACTAAGTTAGAATGCGCCGTTGGGGCAGCAGTGCTACTTGTTTATCCTCCCATGCTGGACTGCTGGCAGATTCAACACTACAGTGACTCATCATCACCTCTTCTTCAGGTGCAAAGTGGTATTACGAAATAGAATGGGACAGGGCTAACCAATTAGCATGCTAACCACAGTGAATTTTAATTTAGGTGAGTTCTCAGTAGCGAGATTTTGAGCCATTTCTTGTCATATGTGCTGCACACAGAGGAATTTGTCTTTCGCATTTCACCCATCTGTGTAGTGAAACACCCACATACACACCCTAGTGAACATGCACACTAGAGGGCAGTGAGCTCACTTGCCCGAAGCGGCCTGTGCCGCCTGGGGAGCGATTGGGTGCATTGCTCATGGGCACTTCAGTCGTTACTGTCGGGTACTCCTCTGGTTACGAGGATGGTTCCTCAACCTCCAGCCTACGACGGCCCTAGGTATCCCTGCAGCACAATACATAGGTGTCACCCTGTCAAAGCGTACACACCCTAGTGAACATGCACACTAGGGGGCAGTGAGCTCACTTGCCCAATATATATATATATATTTATATAGTACATATATCCATATATGTATTTCTGGCTTTATTAAAAAACATTTTATATTTAGCTGTTGAAGATGAAACTCTCCTTATAACTTTAGCTTGTGTGTGCTCCACCAAGCACCTCCTTGCATCTATACTCATTGTCTTTTCTATTGCTGCTGCACACTTTGTGTTGGTCATCCTCTGGTCCTTCATCAGGGGTCACAGGACTCTGCCCACAGGATGCTACCCACAGGGCAGTACCCACAGAATGCAACCCACAGGACTCTGCCCACAGGGCACTACCCACAGAACGCAACCCACAGGACTCTGCCCACAGGACTCTGCCCACAGGACGCTGCCCACAGGACGCTGCCCACAGGACTCTGCCCACAGGACTCTGCCCATAGGACACTGCCCACAGGACTCTGCCCACAGGACTCTGCCCACAGGATGCTGCCCACAGGATGCTGCCCACAGAACGCTTTCCACAGGATGCTGCCCACAGAACGCTTTCCACAGGATGCTGTTGGCTGGATAATTATGGTTAGTGGACGATTGTCAGTCCAGCAGTGATACTGAGGTGTCCAGCAGCATTGCTGTGTCTGATCCACTCGCACCAGCACAACACACACCAACACCACAGTGCCACTGCAGTGCTGAGAATGATCCACCACCCACATAATACCTGCACTGTGGTGTTCCCGTAGAGGTCCTGACCATTGAAGAACAAGTACACAGGGAAAGTACAGTCTGAAAGAAAGGTCTGTCTGCGGTTTATTATAAACTCTAGGTTATTGAGACGTAAATCTTCGAACATCCTAGCTGATCTTGCGCACAGTGTATTTAAAATTAATATTTGACAACAATGCGTTTGGTTCACCTTAATATATTATTTAAAGGGACTATACGAGCGCTTTATAGTCTGGGCCCATGTGGGTGATTTATGTAATATATGCCTTTTTTAAAATGACATTACATTACATGCAGTTCACTCCTGTGACACCAACCAACCAAACGCCATCACCGTTATTTGTTTCACCCTCCTCTGACATGCTCACTCTTCATATATATGAAATATCTTGTTGTTGTTAGCTTGTACTGCGCTCCTAAGAGTGCAATAGCTCTCGGAGGCTTTGCTGTGTGCAGGCTGCCCAGGTTTGTAGCACATAAACCCACTGAATCAAATTCGAGTATAATATGCCACTTGTTGGTTTGTGTAGTGGTCTCTGGCTTTTCCAGGATGTTACATTCTCGGAATGCATTGTTTTTTTTTTCCTTTTTTTTCTTTTTCTCGGAAACACCTCATAGCTCGGATGCGAGCATGTTTGGTATTCTCGGGAATGTGATGCAGAAATGAGTGATAGTTGTTATTATTTGGCCTCGTTGTGAGAGAGCCGCTATCTCTGACACATCACTGGAGCCGAGAGAGAAGGAGAGAGAGAGATTCAGCCTAGACTTCCAAATCCCGATAAGCGACCTGTCTGAACCAACACCGGCTGATAGTGTTGGGGCCGATGATGGGTATAGTGTCGGATTTGTGTTGGCTTGTGCGTATGTGTGGGTCCATTTTTATCTTAACTGAAATCAATGCTGTATTCAGCATCCATCTCCCTCCTTGCTGTAGGATTGGGAGTAGGGTGTAGGGGTTGCGTGGTGGTGGCTGTGTTTGGGAGTTAAGGCTCTAAGGGGCCAGAGAACCATGGCCTAGAGCAGATAGCAATGCTGGAGCTGGGCCCCAGCAGGCCACTACGTGTATATATTCAACATGGCACAGTACGTGAGAAAGAGATGCGGTATAAGGAGAGCTGCTTAAAGGACACCTCAATCTTCTCCTAACCTTGCCTCGGGTCCTAACTACACTGCACTCAGGCTGGCAGGTGCTTTATTCGGTGAAGCGGTGTGTGACCAGCAAAGGCTGAAGGCTGTTTCCTAAAAACGCCAGCATCATTTAATGATGCACTCTGGCTGCTGGCATGTTGCTGGTATGCTTTCTTTAAAGCCACTCTTTAGGACAAAGGGTTTCAGCAGAACAGTGTGGGGGCTCCACCAGGAAATGTCCTAAGTCACTGCAGGAAGGGGTTGGGAATCCTCATAAACAGGGCTCTGTATGTAGGAACGAGTAGCTAGTCACATAACACACCACATTTAAAGCATCTAGGATGTTAATTCTCCTGAAGAATTCAGCCCTCAAGACCCAAAACCTTCATTCAGAGTGGTTTGATGTGCAATGATACACTGTAGAGAAACTTTAGGTAATCTGATGTTTTGAGACGACTGTCCACACTGGTATTTGCAAGTGGTCAATCAGACTTCTATGTCCAGACATCACCAATCTATCTGCCAATGCTGCAGTGGTAACATCGCAGACGCCATTAACAATGAAATAAATGCCAGCACTTCCGTCACTCTATTCCCAATGTTAGTGGCATTGCAAGTGCTGCAGAAAACACTTTGATTGTCCAGACTGTGATACATCTGTACAAATCCAATTGGAATCTCATTTCAGTCCACCTCCAAATGTGGTTTCCCAGCTAGGAAACCCTCTGAGAATATATTTCTGGCATTTAGCTGACACTCTTATCCAGAGCGACTTACAAGGTTAATCACATTACAGGTAGGCCAATGTGGTGTTAGGAGTCTTGCCCAAGGACTCTTATTGGTGTAGCACAGCGTAGTCACCCAGACCGGGATTCGAACCCCAGTCTCCCACGTGTGGTGGTGGCTACTTGGCGGGTAGTGGTGTTATCCACTGAGCTACACCAACCACAGAATATGCAATGCAATGTACCATTAATGATTTTAACCTGGAAGTTTTCTTTCGGTTCCCTACGCGTTCTTTCTAAAGGTAGTATGTTTTTTAGTTAACATGTACCATAATGCCCTGAGGATATTCTCCAAACATCGTCTGAACGCTGCAGCATTATATCAGAGTAACGTTTAACCTTAGAGGAAGCTTATCTGAAATTATAAACATCTATAAAACGATCTTTGAACATTAGACTCAAACATTTCTTTCAAAATTGTATTAGAACTTGTAGGTAATGTCAGGCCAGGTTCTGGGAATGTTCCCTGCTAGCTGGGTTTGATCCAAATTGGCAAACGAAAGCTGTCCACACCATCAAAAATCATCTGTGATAAAATCTAGATATACCAAAAATCAGAACTGGGCTGGCAGTCTCAGTGGTGGTGATTATATTTAACCACGTTAGCCTCTGAGGTTTAAATGGGGACTTCGGGGACTATTTTGTCTCGCACGAATCTGCATGTACCCCTCGGCCTCGACTGAATTTAAGTACAATTTAAAGCCTAAACTATAAAATAAACCCCAGTCTAACAGATCTCATAAAACATTTCAGGTAATGACATTCTGTCAGGGAGCAGGTGGATGTCTGGTTCCCATCACGACCACTGTGAACAATTCTGACTGAGCAGGTTTCTCTAGAGAAGGCATTTTTACACCGAACCACCCTGACTGGCTTTTTTTTTATATCTCACCCATTTAAATCTAGCAGAATTGTTTGAACATTCAGTCTGAACAGATTGTACTCTAGAACTGATCTGCATGCACAAATGAACAATCCACCTGGCATGCTCATCCAACAAACACCATCAAAAGCAGCCCATGACCTGTCCCTGAGAGGACTAGCCTTTGTAAACCAGTATTCCAAACTTACAGGACAGACAACAACCACCACATTTACTTTGAACTAAGTTTAAACAAAAAAAAAGAAAGCAGGAAATATAAAGGAAGCCGGAAAAGAAGCCCATCTTCATTTATTTAGCCATCATGAAAAAGAACGCTAGTGAAGTGGCAAACTCCAAACGACGATACAGAACTGGATAAAAGCACTTGATCTTTATGAGCCTCCTTTGAGTCCGTTCGCTTTTCTCTTTTCCTCAAACTCTCCTTGAAGTAAAGGTCATTCTGAAGCCGTCTGAGGTTCCTTTTGTTAGAAGGTACAATGTTTGTCTTGCTCGTCCTCCAAAATGAAGGATGCAAATGGAATAAAAATACGATTATTTGTTTGTGCTGCATTCGTGCTGTTAAAAGAAACGCCTGTGCTATTTTAATTCTCAACTTATGGAGCCATGAAGTTGTCATGCTTTATGTACCCATCCGTCCTCGGCTCCCCATCCATGTTCAAATCTGAATCAGAATCTGAATCTCTTTATTTCACCAAGTATGTTACACATACAAGGAATTTGTCTTGGTAAGAGAAACACGTATACCAAGTAACAAAAACAAGTAACAAAAACACAACACACAGATTATTTACAGTATTAAACTAAAGGAAAATTACACTAAACAATAAATAGGGTAGGGAATAAATTAAAAAAGTAAAAAGTACTAAAGGTAATAAAGAGCTGAAGAAGCTGAGAGATGTGAAACAGATTTAGTTGAAAAATAGAAGGTTACAGATGACCTGAATATTTACAGAAAGAGAACACCTGTACAGGTGTGCAAATAGGCAGAGTGCAAATAGGCAGAGTGCAAGTAGCTGTTCAGTCCGGTTTGTACAGTTCAGTTGTATGTTTTAAGGTTTACAGTGGGAGGTGTCCACATCTGGTCTCATTTGCTTGTGCTACAGTTTTCCGGTTTGTGCTGCTAAAACAAGCATTTGTGCATGAGCATGTACGCTCATCATCAAAAGTATATCTGCACAAATAGCTGCACCCAGCAGCAATCAACCGACAGGAATCAGGTTCGACATTGGGAGACATTCAAGTGATTCCAGTTTCTGATTCCAGATGCTGGGTCGGGCATGTGACGTAAGCAAGGACAGGCCTTATTGCTGTACCTGACTGACCCAGCAGTCACGACTGCAGACAGGCAGCGAGCAGTGATGCCTTCCATGAGTCATCTTGTTAGTGGCAGCATCAATGGCAGACAGCTGCATGGCGCAGGACTACATGCAGGCAACCTGGTATGACACTGGCCTTAACGTCATGTCAACGTCTACAAAGACTGCAATGATGTCATGTCAAACTGTCATGGAGCTTAGGGGCGAATCCCGCTTTTGTCTGGGTGGAGACGACTAATAAATCTGTGTATTTGGCACAATGCGTTACCAATCATGTTGGCCCAGTGTTACTGAGAGACACTACTTCTGTATGTGTGCAACTATGATCTCTCTTTCTCTCTCTGTGTGTGTGTGTATATATATATATATATATATAATACGCATGGATTCCAATCAATATCAGCAGATTCTGGAATCAGTGGCAAAGCTGAAGCTGCGCCGGGGCTGGATCTTCCAACAAGACAACGAACCTAAACACTGCTCAAAATCTACTAATGCATTCATGCAGAGGAACAAGTACAACGTTCTGGAATGGCCAACTCAGTCCCCAGACCTGAATATTATTGAAAATCTGTGGTGTCACTTAAAGAGAGCTGTCCATGCTCGGAAACCATCAAACCTGAATGAACTAGAGATGTTTTGTAAAGAAGAATGGTCTAAAATACCTTCAGCCACAATCCAGATTCTGATTAGAAGCTATAGGAAGCGTTTAGAGGCTGTTATTTCTGCGAAAGGAGGATCTACTAAATATTGAGTTAAGGTTTATTTTGGTGCCCAAAATTATGCACCTGCCTAATTTTGTTTAGACAATTATTGCACACTTTCTGTAATTCATATAAACTTCATTGCACTTCTCAAATATCACTGTGTTTGTCTACTATATGATATATTTAATGGAATTTTTTTTCCAAACAATCAATGCTTTATAAAGTATATATATATATATATATAGAGAGAGAGAGAGAGAGAGAGAGAGATATTAAATAATAAAATAAGATATATATTAAAAAGTATGAATGGAATGGAATTGCATTGGAATATAGATAAATATATAATATAAAAATGTATGAAATATATATGACTAACATTTACAGTAGTTAACATTAGGGACCAACTAAACACATCTCATAGCCCCTCAAAAATCTACACAGAAGCAGATACAGTTCCTTCTCCTTTGTCTATGTCATCAGAAGAGGGTGGGGTGGTATGCCCAGGTTGGCCAGCGTGTCCCTTTAAACTCAAACAGCAGAAACTCGCCTCTAAGTCTTTAAGACTATGAATAAATTAGGGGTGAAGCTTTCCAGGGGTTTTAGCGGATTTGTTGGTTTCTAATTTAGCTCTGATTTTTTTTCATCAGTTCTCTTCACAGAGAGCGTTTTCAGTTTCCTAGCATGTGACTTGATATTGTTTGCTCGCTGATTTTTGGTTCCAGCTCTCACTCTGAGCTATTGTTTCTTCATCCAGTCAACCACTCACCTCTTTTCCCTTCTCTCTCCCTCACGTTGACTGCACGTTTATCAGTGTTTGTACAGACCCTCAGCCTCATGCCTCTTAAACCAAGGGATGTGTACCCGTGAGCCCCTCTTGCTGCTGTTGCGTCTCTGCTTTGGCCTTCCCACTGCCACAGTCTGTCTCTACCGGAATACAAATCAGCAGAGCAGATCCAGGAAGGGAATGGGAATAGGTGAGGGGCGGTTGGGTTGTGGGGGAGGGGGTTCAGAGAGAAAGAGAAGAACCTTCCCGTTTAAAATTCGCCCCTTTCTCCAGGCCCGGAGGCGCTCCTGTTTCGTGGCTCTGAATGGCAGAGCCTTCCCAGGCAGCGAGATAAACATTTGTGAAGAGCCTAGCCGAACGGCGAGGTAAGTGGCCACTGGGCCACACAGTAAAAGGCACTTCACTCAAAAGCACCGCGCCCTCCACGAGCACGGTTAAAGCGTGCCGCACTCACCTCTGTGCTTCCCCTCCGCCGCTGCCTTTTAAAAAAAGATATAGTGTGCGTTTATTTATTTATTTGCTAATCATTACCGCAGCCGCCTAGCATTCGCTACATCAGCAGGGTTCTTTGCAAGCGGCTTTTTCATGGCTAAATCCTGCAATCATAGCCTAGCGTTGGCAAACACGCGGAACGTATTACCATAGCAAAACGTATTACCGTGCAATATGGGTAGAAATTCTGCCAAATGGGCCTTTGTGTATATTTATGTTGGCGCGCTTTCTAGGAAGTTCTGCCCATCTGCTTTACCTTTACCTGTAAATGAGCATTCAGCGTTTGCTGGGCTGTGAGGTCACTGCATTTCCTGTGCCTGACTACGGAATATGCCGGGAATGAATGGCTTTCAAAAGCTCTGTGTTTGTGCGCACATGTGTTTCCCTCTTTTTTTTCCCCTTCACTCCCTTTTCAGTTCGCTATTAGCGCTTCTCCGGCCAAGTGGAACCGTTTCCCATTGAGAAAGCTCCCAGAGAAGGTGGAATCCAAAACCTTAATCTGCCATATTATTGAATTAAAGGCTTACGTGCGCTCGGCAAGCATGTCAATTATTCCCATTTCAATGGGGCGCTCATTCCAGTTTTCAATTAAGGTAGATCACTTGCTTAAAGATGGAGAAAAGAGGGAGGCGAGAGAGGAGCGTGGAGGCGATCATGGAACAAAGGATGATAGGGGAAGTAAAAGAGGAACGGAGGCAGCGGTGTTTTAACCACTGCGGGTCAGTGAATGGAGAGGATTACACAGTTCAGTGTCATTTTTCCGAGCAGCGGAATGACTCAGTCTTTGTTTGGCCTGTTCCTCATTCACAACACAGGCCTTTCTTCTCCGGTGCCTGTCTTTTTTCCCCCCCAAGCTTGTAAGGAAGACCATCAAACCATTGTTCACGTTGAACCACTGTTCATGGTTCTGCACTGACCATCGGGAAAAAAAATAAAAAATGAATCCACCGGCTAGTAGGAAACTTGGTGTGTAGGCTCGACATCATGAGACATGCGAATGATTTAAGTGTCACGTTCACCCGCACATGTGGCGATAATAAGGATGTGCCTTAATTGCTGTACCTGACCGACTAAGGTTCTGCCTCATGCAGTTGTGTTGGTAGCATACTTTGTCTCAGGGAAAACTTTAAAAGAGGGGTTGCATTGCACAACATATTGGTCAGTGACCCAACAGCCATGATTGCGGACATTCAGCAAGCAGTGACCTTTACGATAATTGCCCTTAGCACCATGTTAACGGCACTAAAGACTGCAAGGGTGTCAGACTGGCATGGAGTGACTCAGAATGGTACCAGGTCATCTTCAGTGACGAGTCCCAAGTTTGTCTTGGTGGAGACAACCGATGAATCCATGTGTGGAGGCACCGTGGTCAGGACAAAGATGAACGGTTTGTTGTCAAACATCACACGTCCAGAAGGCCTGATGTACCTTACCTGGTTATAACTTTTAATGTTTTGAGCTGGATTATCTTTACCAGGAGAGGTTCTTTATTGGCTGATTTGGGAGAAAGATGAAGGATGTTATACATGGACTCCTATATACAGTATATATGTATACATATGTGTGTGGGTGTATATATATATATAGGCGGTTAAGCTATTTTTCATCAGTTATGCTCATCAAAACCTCTGAAACTATAATATTGCTGACATAAATATACTTACCTTCAGAAATTCCATCCAAAACAATCCACATGTGTAGAGTGATTTACTGGTTGCTTTCTTTATGGATGAGGACAGCAAAGGCATTGCTATTAAAAGACTCAGTGACCTGCTTTTTCGTGGCCTAACATTCCTCTACCGATTGGTAAAGATGGTGCAATTAGGTTAAGTTAGGTTCAACACATATATATATATATATATATATATATATATATATATATATATATAGGTGGTTAAGCTATTTTTCATCAGGATGTTCAGGATTGTTTAGACAGACCAGAAATACAGTAGTACAGCACTTGAGCCACACATGACCTCCAGTAACACTATGAGGATATAAAACTACAGGCAGAATTTGTAACACATCTTCTTATTTGAATTTCCTATGAATGATGCGATGCAGAGCAGGTGGGTTGATTTGGTGAAGAGCTGTGTTGAGGGAGAGTTAAGGGTTCAAAGCAATCTTTGATGTGACAGTTTTCCCAACAATGAAAAAAAATGATTTGTTTGGGACAAAAATAACAAAGCAAGTAGTTCATTTTATTTACATTAGCTTCGCAAAGACACCTATAGCGTAAAGAAACAATTAGGCCGTTTGGTAGTGCATGTTTTTTGAAGATTATTTTACCCACATTAGACTCCTTTTTGTTGTATAAATTTGCATAGTTATGCTCATCAAAACCTCTGAAACTATAATATTGCTGAAATAAATATACTTACCTTCAGAAATTCCACCCAAAACAATCCACATGTGTAGAGTGATTTACTGGTTGCTTTCTTTATGGATGAGGACCGCAAAGGCATTTCTATTAACTACTACACAGTGACCTGCTTTTTCATGGCCTAACATTCCTCTACCGATTGGTAAAGATGGTACAATCAGGCTGAGTTAGGTTCAACACATTCTTAATTAAGATAGAGGGACCCAAATGTTGAGTTGGGACAATCTTAAAGGGGTGAATTAGCTTTTTAGCTAATCACACCAGCCATCTCTGGGCTTGTTAGCAACCT
This sequence comes from Prochilodus magdalenae, assembly GCA_024036415.1. Taxonomy (NCBI): domain Eukaryota; kingdom Metazoa; phylum Chordata; class Actinopteri; order Characiformes; family Prochilodontidae; genus Prochilodus; species Prochilodus magdalenae. The sequence continues at coordinate 47,012 of JAMWET010003506.1, read as the reverse complement.
AATGACACTGTTAATGGACTGTACAATATAAACCTCCACAAAGTCCATACTGGATCACTTAAGTCATAGGGTTTACCCTGAAGAGGCAGTGAATCTAAAGTTGGTAATAGAATCAGACAAGCCTGACAGTTTAGTGAGACTGAACATTGCAACTTGGTAGTCTTCACAGGACGCTACCCACAGGACACGGTTTTGCTGGGTCATTTTGGTCGGTGGACGATTCTCAGTCCAGCAACAACACTGAGATGTTTAACAGCTCCAGCAGATTCCACGCTGGTGGGGTCCTGTCTTTGTGGGGTTTGCATGTTCTTCCCGTGTATGTGTGGGCTTCCTCCGGGTGCTCCACTTTCCTTCCACAGTCCAAAGACATGTACTGGCAATGCTAAATTGCCCCTTGGTGTGAATGGTGGACTGGTGGCCTGTCGGGGAGTGTTTCCTGCCCTCCACTCCATGTGCACTGCCCTGTGATGGGGTGCTTTCTGTCTTCTGCCCAGTGAGTGACCTAAAAGGATAAGTGACTTGATGAATGGATGAACAGAACAACACACAGGCCTGTAAATAAATAAATAAATAAATACACATATAAATAAAAGAACACATGACTCAAAACATTTTCTGTGTTGCAGAAAGGCATTTTAAGGGACCCAAACAGCAATTTAAGGTTATCTGTCATAACTGTCGAAACTATGTGACAGCGTCCTGCCCCGTGTTTTATCTTAAAAGCTCCAAGGATGAGCGCATGATAACCCATCAGCTCCTTTTCGAGCCTCTATGATAACGCTCGTTAGTATGCTGGGACTGTGAATGAGCAGAGGGAGACACTTCAGAGGTCACCCGTTTCCTTTTGTTCCCTGACGAGGGCACGCGTATGAAAGCCTTCGTCAGGACTGATACTAAGGTCTTTTATTACATCCCCTCCCCCCGCCTGTGAAATGCACTATCCCGCAGGTGTACGCAGGTTCTTTTTATAAGCACATTTTCTGTACTGAGTGAAATAATGTAGAGCAATTAGCTTTAAATATAACCTTCAACCGTGTGCTGACTGATAAATTGGCTTGTTTGGGCTGTGACTGTTCGTCAGCACACTGTGCTTATGTTCTGAGATCCAGCTCTGCGTCTTCTCAAACTGAAAATGGAAAATACGTTAGGCTATTTGTAGATTGGAACTGAAGTTCTTGTTCATTTCCCAAGTGTGAAGTAAGATAAAGATAGAACTAACAGCTATACAGCATCTTCACTATGGCTGGCAAACAACAATGATGTTTAATCCAAATAAAACATATTCACTTATATATTTGTGACTTCAGTTCAGCTAACATTTCACTCGTAGCAATGAAGGTGCTAAAAGGGTCCATAGCAGTCTTTCCACAGAACAACCACTTTTGTACATGCCAGGAAACACCTTGATTTCTGAGCCCTTCTGATGTAGGGCTAAGGTCATGAGGTACGAAGGGCAGTGGCACTATTCCAATGCAATGCAATCCCAGATTAATAAGCTTTAATGGATCAGTTTTGGTGGATCTGAAGTCTGAAGCCTGAAGATAAACTCACCAGACAAATAATGAATCAGCTTGTGTGTTTAAGGTGGTAGTAACTTCAGGCTCCTGCAGATGGCGCTGCACGAGGATGATGGGGCTATAAATACCTGCGGGGTGTGAGTGACGGGATCCATAGATTAAGAAGAGGTGGTACCGTGCAAGGGAATGTCTCGTTCCATGTGTGGAAAATGGCTCCAGAGCAGATGTTAATGATTGGCTAAAAGGAGTTATTGAGCATTTGGGCGTGGGCAAAGACCAGAGTGTGAAGGAAGTAACTTAATCTACCGAATGGTAAAGGTGGTACAATCAGGTTGAGTTAGGTTCAACACATTGTTAAAAGATATAGGGATCCAAAAGTTGAGTTGGGAACAGTCTTAAAGGGGTGAATTAGCTTTTTAGCTAATCACACTAGCCTTACCTGGGCTTGTTATGACACTGTTGCTGGACTGTACAATATAAACCTCCACAAAATCCATACTGGATCACTCAAGTCATAGGGTTTACACTGAAGAGGCAGTGAATATAAAGTTGGTAATAGAAACAGACAAGCCTGACAGTTTAGTGAGACTGAACATCGCAGCTTGGTAGTCTTCACAGGTCGCTACCCACAGGACACTGTTTTGCTGGGTAGTTTTGGTAGGTGGACGATTCTCAGTCCAGCAATAACACTGAGATGTTTAACAGCTCCAGCAGATTCCCCGCTGGTGGGGTCCTGTCTGTGTGGAGATTGCGTATTCTTCCCGTGTATGTGTGGGCTTCCTCCTGAATCTGCAGGTGTATGCTCTTATGGGTCCTCCAGCAGTGACTAAAATCCCAGTCTGAAGGAATTCTCCCAGGAATTGTACCAGGAAAGGCATCCACCAAATCTGGCCCAACTGTGTAACTCTTTGGTGCAAGAGTGGCTGAACACTGATGTGGCCTACATCCAGAAACTTCCAATCCGGGCCAAACCAAATCACAGCTGTTGTCCATGCTTGTGGTGGCATTACACACTACTAGGTACGTTTCAGTCACAGGTGAGCTCATTTGGCTATTCTTCTGGTCCAATGTCCTAGTAGTAATACACCCCACATGTGAGGGCTGGTAGTTTCAGGAAGATATCTGGGACCTGCATGTGAGTTTAGTCAGTCTTAACTTTCTGGGTATCTGGGGATAACTTTAACCAACTTACCATAAGCCGAATTTTCCTTAAGACCAAGCATGATCTAAATGCCTAGCTGGGAGCAGGAGTAAGGTCAAATCCTAGACCCCTTCCAGGCTATGCTAAGCACTTTCATTAAGCTAATTCTTTAGTTCAAGATTTTCTCTGCTGAAACTCGAAGACCTGATCCCCCGGCGGCCTAAAGCCTGACACACTGCTGCAGTCCAAAGCACAGTGCCAGCAAGAAATCCTCTCTTTCCTCTCACTGTGGTCCGCCCTCTGAGTGTTCCTAATCAGCCTTTCACCTAAACGACCTTATCCTGACTCCAAAGCCCCCCCTAACTCCTTGGCAGCGGCTAGTGCTAACACAAGCAAGTTAGCCAAGAACACCGTGCAATGATTTCCAACTCTCCGCACTTCTCTTTTATTCCCCCCAGTTTTAAAAAGCCTGATTTTAAGGGAATAAAAGCTTCTTTTTCTGACACGGCGGTAGTGATAAAAAGTCCTGAGTTTGGAGAGAGAGGGAGAGAGTGATTTGAGTTGATTCATGACCTCTCGGAGGCAGCAGGCTGACTGCTTTTTTGTTCAGCCATTCTCTCACTGGCATTGACTGATTGAGATTGCCTTAGCTGGCCTCCCTGGGCTCCTCGTGCAGCCCGAGAAAGGAGTGAATGGTGCGATCAGGGAGGAGGAGGAGGAAGAGGAGAAGTGGACGGGATGATGAGAGAGGAGGAGAGCAGGCAAGTGCTGGACTCCCTGTCCACTACCACGCTGTGACCAGTGGGCTGCATCATGGCACACTCCTCCACCCTCCTAATCCACACATCATCTTTCTCAGAAACCAGCGCTTGTCCAAGTCTTGCATCGACGGTTTGTCTCTTTAGCCTCTTCAGTGCCTTCCCAGTAGAGATGCACTTGGTACTGTTTCCCAACCCTATACCATATACATCAACAATGATACACAATCTTTGGAGCCAGCTCCAGCGCCCCAGTCAAGCTCCCAAGCCAGGTCCCCAACCCCAGCCCATATACTTGCTAGTAGTAAGACCTGCCATATAAGTATTGAAAAGGTTGCATGGCTAAAAGCCAGAAGCAAATGGCTAAAGGAAGATTTGAATTAAATGTCATTTATGACATTCCACCCTCTTAGCTCTGTATTTGCCGGTATTCCTTTCTTGTTGACGTTCCCAGCCATGTCTCTTAGCCATATCCCTTGGGTTTTTCCTGCCCCTACCTTGCTCCACCTTTTTGTCATGCCATATACCTGTGTCTTGTCTATAAACCTGCCTGTCATGTATTTCTCGCTCTTTTTCCCCCCTGTATTCATCCCCCTGGTTTTATGTAGTGTTGTTGCTTGCTGTTTGTATTACAGCTCATTTTGTGTTGCCCTGTGTTGTGCTTGCTTCACTCTGCCCAGTGCTTTTCTGTCTCTGTTTTCTGTTAGGATTAGCATTTAGCTAACTGGTCTTTTTTGTTTCTGTCTTCGTCTAGTTCTTTTGTTTAATAGCCCTCATGGATTCCTTTTGTTATCATCATGGATTGAAATTGAACTTCAGACTTGTGAGTGCTTCCTGTTACCTAATCTCCATCTTTCTTGTTGTTACTTTAGTGCACTGTAACAACTCACCGTTGTTATAGTGCACTCCTTTTCACTGTGGGGAAACTTTTTATTTTTTTAACATAAAGGGAAATCACTTTTATCTCATTGTTTATGAAATGTTATGAAACATGCTCTACCAATTCAACAGTTATACATAATCTAAATTTCACAGTTGGAGAATTACCATTAGAAAATCTCGGTTTGGAAAATTGGCAAGTAGTCTGCAACAATGGTTACTAACCCACCTACTTGAGACCTTCCTCTAGTTTTTATCTCTCTCGGCTCCATCTAATAAGTGTCTTGTCCTCAAGTCCTTGACTAACTGAGGGGAAAATTTTGGTTTGGATGTAAAGCCTGGAGGGTAGATCACCAGGAGGAAAGCTGTCTTATATGGATCTGTATTTCTGCAGGCTAGAAAGATTTTAGAAGGGACCAATCCCTTTTAAAATCCAACACTCCTTTACTGTAAAACAGGGCATGCAGTATTAGTCCATAAACGACTTCAGGAAATACTCCTAGATGCTAGAATAGGATACACTGTATTAGTCCAAAAAACCTGAAATAACCTTAATAAGCGGTCGTATAGGCTTATAAACTGCCAATTTGAAGTGATATTGTAATATCATGTAATATGCTAATAGTCATGTAATATGCTAATAGTAATATGCTAATAATACTATACACATAAGCTGTGTATAGTCAGCAAACAACTTTAATAAACGCTACAAAATACCTACACAGAAGATATTAGTCCATAAACAAATCTATAAAAAGCTCCTGTATGTTATAACAAGCCATATTAGTCCATAAACAACTCAGATAAACACTCCTATACACCAAATCCGGATATATAAGTGGATAAATAACCTTAATTAATGTTTATATACACTGGAATAGGCGATTATAAATCCATGAATAATGTCAGTAATTGCTCTGGTACTCTAGAACAGGAGATATTAGTCAATAAACAAGCTTAATAAAAGATGCTATATTGTAGTGTAGGAGTTATTAGTCTATAAACAACCTTATAAAATGCTCCTGTATGGTAGAACCGGACATATCAGTTAAACACTCCTGTACAATAGATCTAGAGATACAAGTCCATAAATAACCTTAATTAATGTTTCCATCAACAGCCTCAGTAGTTGCTCCAGTACACTAACACAGGAGACGTTCGTTCATAAACAACGTTAATAAAAGTTACTGTACACTAAAACAGGAGACGTTCATCCATAAACCCCTTAATAAAAGCTACTGTACACTAACACAGGAGACGTTAGTCTATTAACACCCTTAATAAAAACTGCTGTACACTAACACAGGAGACGTTAGTCTATTAACACCCTTAATAAAAACTGCTGTACACTAACACAGGAGACGCGTTAGTCTATTAACACCCTTAATAAAAGCCACTGTACACTAAAACTGGAGACGTTAGTTTATTAACACCTTTAATAAAAGCTACTGTACACTAAAACAGGAGACGTTAATCAATAAACACCCTTAATAAAAGCTACTGTACACTAACACAGGAGACGTTAGTCTATTAACACCCTTAATAAAAGCTACTGTACACTAACACAGGAGACGTTAGTTTATTAACACCCTTAATAAAAGCTACTGTACACTAAAACAGGAGACGTTGGTTCATTAACACTGTTAATACAAGCTACTGTACACTAAAACAGGAGATGTTAGTCTATTAACACCCTTAATAACAACCACTGTACACTAAAACAGGAGACTTTGGTTCATTAACACCCTTAATAAAAGCTACTGTACACTAAAACAGGAGACGTTAATCAATAAACACCCTTAATAAAAGCTACTGTACACTAACACAGGAGACGTTAGTCTATTAACACCCTTAATAAAAGCTACTGTACACTAACACAGGAGACGTTAGTTTATTAACACCCTTAATAAAAGCTACTGTACACTAAAACAGGAGATGTTAGTCTATTAACACCCTTAATAACAACCACTGTACACTAAAACAGGAGACTTTGGTTCATTAACACCCTTAATAAAAGCTACTATACACTAACACAGGAGATGTTAGTCTATAAACACCCTTGATAAAAGCTACTGTACACTAACACAGGAGACGTTAGTCTATTAACACCTTAATAAAAGTATAAAAAATACTCTTCTCCATCCTAATTTGACACCTTCAAATAAAACACTGTTCCAGACCACCATTGAGGATGTAGCTGTAATAGGTAGGAGCTGGGAGCTCCTGATACCAGGGCTAAGAAGTGAAAGAACTTGGGGAAAGAGGGATATCTATCTGCACACAGGTGGAAACACTAATGATAAGGCTAGGCTGAGGTCCAGACTGAAGGAGACGGAGGAGAGTGGAGCAGGGCGCTGTAACCTCACTTGATGAGCCATTTGTATTACTTGATCATGGTGACCACCATATATGACTTACAAACGAATGTAAATACTGTATGTTATTAATAATGAATGAATCTAAATCTTTTTCAGTCAGTTCTGGAGTAATAATAGATGACTGTTGTATAACCACGGTGTTACTATCACCCCACACTTCCCAGCTATTGCTCAGTCTGCCTTTGTCCTTTTGCATTCCAGCTCTTTTCTTTTCCTTTTCTCCTCCCTTCTTCTGCACTGCTCTGTCCTTCCTCCCATCCATCCATCATCCTGTTCTTCCTTGCACCTCTCTCTGCAGGTTTCTGTAAGCTCCCTGGCCTGCATTATGTCCTGTCCTTGACCGGGACTGAGCCCGGGCGCTTTTGGAAGTGCTGATGCTTTTTCAACGCTCTGCTGAGACATCTCACTCCAGATTACCTACACAAATGGCTTCCTCGTTTAAGCCGTCATTTTTCTACAGCGCTGAGGACCTTGCCCATTGACCTCTTCTTCAGTCATCACTCTCTACTCTGCTGTAGGCCTTGGGCAAAAAAGAAGATATCACTCTGCCAAACAGGACGACTTGAAAGGACAGAGTAAGCCCTTGTGGTTTGACTACGGTGAATATTACACATATACAGACTCTTCAGGCATACAAGGTGCAGGTTGAGGACACTGAAGTGAGACTTTAGAGCGAGGATTATTTTTATTCAAGCCATTCACCCATTCAGCCATACCTGAAAGAAACAGGAAGAGATGGGTTCTGCATATTGTTGATGTCCAAAGCTTTCACTGGATAGGCCAAGAACCTTCTTTACCTTCAAAGGAAGTTATTATAAAGAGGCTTCATTATGAGCTATTTAGGAGCAATTCTCTTTAATCGTTCATTACAAAAACTTCATGGACCATAAAAGACATCTGACGTGACGCTTAGATATTCAATTAATACCTGTAGTAATCCCTGTGGTTAGCCATTCCCTCACAGTACAACCTAAACCTCTCCTGGTCCAACCCACATCTTTCCTGGTACAACCCAAACCCCTCACAATACAACCCAAACCTCTCCCAGTACAACCCAGTCTTTCCTAGTGCAACCCAAACCCTCCTAGTGCAACCCAAACCTCTCCTAGTACAGGCCAAAACCCTTGCAGTACAACCTAAACCCCTCCCAGCAAAAGCCAAACCCCTCCCAGTACAACCTAAACCCATCCTAGTATAAGCCAAACCTCTCCTAGTACAAACCAAACCTCTCCCAGTACAACCCAAATCTTTTCTAATATAAACCAAACCCTCCTAGTGCAACTCAATCCTTTCCCAGTTTAAGCCAATCCCCTCCCAGTACAACCTAAACCCCTCCCAATACAACCTAAACCCCTCCTAGTATAAGCCAAACCTCATCTTGTACAACCTTAACCTTTCACAGTACAACTCAAACCCCTTCTGGGTCAACCTTTTCCATCTTCATTGGTACAACCCAAAACCCTCGGCAGTAGACCCCAAACTTCCCCCTATGCAATATATCACTGGAATGTGATCTATGTCTGCAAGGGTGATAATCACGGAGGGCACACAGTTGTGGACCAGACAAAACGAATAGCTTAATAGTGATATTGACACACACTGCTGACTAACTGGAGATGCATTTGCCTACCAAGTATAAATGCATGTGACTAAAATCTTATGTCATGTTCCGGAGCTTAGCCTGCTTTTAGAATGATGACAGGTATAGACTAACACTAATGACCTTGTTATAAAGCTTAGCAATATTTTGACATGTGTATGCATCACTTTGATGAGTCCTTTTTTCCCTTCCTCAGATATTGGTTCTTACTGAACAGATATTTCAGGTATTCCAGATATTTAATAGGTAATAAAATATCTGAAGGGCGCAGTAACCTTTACTTACAAAAAGAAATATAAATATTGAGAAACATACTGCAGCTGAACACAGTGTAACAAACAGAACAGGTACCTGTTAGTGACGTTTAAGGGAATTGATTTAAAACACACGAAGTACACATCACATACACTTCTTGTTTTTTTATGGGCATAAACTATTTACACATTTTTAATCTTAGATTTTCCATTATTCTATGCTTGTCTGATGAGGTCAGCTGGCTTCAAATAATGAAATACCAATGTCAGTTAAATAAAAAAATTTTTTTTATGGCATTGCAGGACTACTTTTGTTTTTTTACCCTTTGGAGTTCATCTCAGCTATTTGGTAGAGCATATTTTGAGTCACTGTATCTTAATCAAGAAGGTGTTGAACGTAACTAAACCTGACTGTGCCATCTCTACCAATCGGTAGAGTTATATCAGGCTAAAAGAATCCACTAGAGGTCACTGAGTTTTTCAAAGGATATGAAGACCTGGGCACTTTAGTTTAATTACATTGAAATCTAGGTTCAATGAGTCTAGATGTGATCTGAGTAAGTCATTGATAATAACTAATTATGAAGTACACAGATGCTAAAAACAAGATAGAACAGTTTATCACCATTCAAAAACCAGTCATCGGCATTGGTCAGCAGATGCTCCACCACCACAGGACAGCCAACAAGGTCTTCATGTTTGGAGAGATAAGCTTTCCAGATTTCACCCACCAGGTAATTAAACAAAAATTCCACTGTAATGTTACACGTTTCAGTAAATCGGAAAGGAAAGCCCCAGTTCAGCCCAAGCTTCAAAGGAAAGTCCTTCCCAGCGCTCATTGTGTGGAAGGCAGGGAACCCCTTGGACAGGCCGCCAGTTCGACTCAGGGCAGACACAGACATAAACGCTTATCACATCTTGGGGCAACTGAGCGTCTCTGTTTCATCTGGCTGCATGTCTTTTGGAGGAAACCAGAGCAGCGCAGGAAACTCTGAAAAGGGCCTGGACATGCTGGCTGGAAATCTAACCCAGGTCCTTCACTGCTATGAGGTAACAGAACTCTGTTTAACCATCTCAAGACCATCCTGGAACTTACATCATGTTAGCCAAAATACTTACATAGCACTTAAGAATCCTCACAGCCATGTGGTCAATAGATCGGACCTAAGTGACTGTTCAAGAAACAGCAATTGAAAATTGTTTCTATACTGTGAAACCAAGGACCATTTAGAAACAGCCATAACTGAAGAGTTTATCCAGAAGAAAAAAACTGCTGAGAAAGTACTCTGAGTGCTACTTGAAGATTTCACAACCAAGGGCCTTCGGGTCGTGACCCCTGGACAGTAAAGCACTTAAAACTCTTCATTTATAACTGGCTTGGGGTACGCTTGCTGCCTTTACAGCTGACATTAAGGCATTAGAGCATCACCTGGAGCAGCTGCCTACGTCTTTCCTCCTCACGCTCTCATAAGCACTTCGTTGCAAAGTGGTCCATTAGGTTGCTATGGTGACTGATGCGGTGCTGGAGGGCCTGGGTCAGTTCTCCAGCATCAGCAGGTAAGTCCTTTTATAGTGCTGCGGCCAGGGGATCAACCGTTACTCCCAGCGCCAGCAAAGCGGCCAAGCCATCGCTCATTGGATAGGCCTCTTTCTTGCTCATTTCTTCATTGTATGTTTACTCAGTTCTTATTCATGAGGAGAGCAGCTTCGTTTCCGGTCCGATGCCCGGATCAAAACTTAAGAAAGCATTGCCTAAGCAGCATTGCCTAAGGCGCTGGAAGCAGCTCCCAGTCGAGTTCGGATTTGATATTACCAAGGCATTGTTTTCCGCCAGGGTCAGTGCTCTTTGAAGAAGGATGACACCCGCACAAACAAACACGCAAGCGCAAAGAAACAGACCACCAAAGCTCGACGATCCGGGGTGCTCTGCGAGGGCCTCCCCTATTGAACTTGTCAGCGAGCGCATCTTTAAGTATGCATTTGAATGCTCTGATTCCGTGCACTTAACACCGATCTGACGTCCTCAGTATTTTATGTGTGGTGCTGCTTGTGCCACCCGTGTCTCAGTCTTAGCGCTGTTTTCCATTCGCACATCAGTATCCATCTTACTCATTCTTTAACTTAGCTATTTACAGTGGAGGCTGAGGTGGAGGTTGGGCAGCAGCTTGAAATGAAGATCCCTGTTTAAAATTGGTATGCCGTGTGTCCTCATTGTGAGCTCTCCGCCTCAAAATATCAAAGTATCCTTTCTTCAGCTGATTTCACTGGAGTTTACATCAAGACGGCGTATTATGCATTTAGCGCAAAGGAATGATCGACTCTTGTGGCTCCCGGAGCTTACAGGGCAAATCAATTTTTCAATTATTCATATTCATTAATATTAGGAGGAAATAGCACTTTGAAGGGGAAAATGAGAGAAAGCGGCGGTGGTGGTGTTAGTAGTGGTGGTGGGAGGGTGTCGTCTCTGGAATATATTCAAATGGTTCTGGATTAAGCTTCTGTTAATTATTTATCTGTTTAGATTGCACAATTATTGCTCTGACTGGCAGCACAACTTTGACTGGCTCCAATTTATCACATAAATATTACATTTGAATTTTTTGCTTAATTGTTTCTGCCCATGCGAGAGGAGCCGTGCCTTGTTTCATTAAATATTTGTGGCATAAATAATTCAGACGAGGCAGGGTTCATCAGATGGGAGTTGGGGGGAAAGAAGGAAAAGGAGAGAACAGAAAGAAATGTTATTTTTTTTCCCCCTCATGAGAACTCCACTTACACCATCCTCTGCTGAGTTAAACATGTTAAGCTACAATTATATCATAATAAATAAGGGCCTGTTTAATGTATAGGCAAGGGCAACACTGCAAACTCGAGTTTCCCTGCTACATGATGCCATCTCATCTAGCATCCTTGACCCCATCCTTTTCATCCCACACTTCAGTTCCACTGCGTCCCCTCCATTAACTTCAGCTGAAAGGTAGTTGTTTTCTCAAAGCTGTTGTGCATGTCGGAATACAGTAAGACACAAGGGAGGCCATGGTTCTGCTGTGAGGTGTTCTCTTTAATTGAACACCAGCAGAAAGACACGTACTGAACACTGAACTCATGGGGTGGGGATCACCACTAACCACAACTAGTGGTGACCCCAAACACAAAACACACTCACAGCTAAACACATACACTCATGACCAGCAGCATTAACATAAAAGTCTCTTTTCCAGACAGTATGCACCTCCCAAACTCTCCCTAGCAGAGTTTCTAGAGGCCAGTGCCAGCCAATAGTTGTTGCTACATAGTGCCCCCCTTTAAAGGTTGACAGTTCCTGGCAACCCACCAGCTTAATCCAAGACCCTGGGTACATGCACAGTCCTGCAATGCCAAACAACTACTCTCCACCTGGCCGCCTTCCACCGCTGGTGACTGGTCTGAGCACCATGTTGGTCCACCCATGTGATATCAGCATGGCCACACCTCACGAGCTTCTAGAGACCAGTGTCAGCCAGGAGTGGTTGCTACAGTATACAGGGTTACACTCTGTATTCTGTGCTGTCAGAATTCTCAGGCCTTGGTTGCCATTTTGTGCAAAACTGAGCTTGCTAAAAGCCTTTAATGTCTGATGACTGTATAATTGCCTCTTCAAGACAGTAACACTGGGATTGTAATATACAAGCAGGCCTTTGTATCAGCACAAGCAACATTGCCAGTCCGTGTCAAAGCCGAGGGGTCTATATACTCTTTATTGGAAATGACTGACCTGCTTGCTTGATTGCTTTCAAGCCAGTGTCATCTGGGTTCAGTTTATCTTAATGTCTCTGCTTGCTGCTGGGGTCTTCTCCGGGGTGCGCACATTTAGTACAAACGCTGAAACAGACCGTTTCTACCAGCAATCAACTTGATGAAGAGTACAAAATCACTGGAAGCAAGTCAATATAATCGGTAGGCTGTTGATATGTTCCAACATTACTGGTTTGAAGGCGCGCCCCTTGGAGTCCGGATCTTTCTCTGTGGACCTGCAGAATGTTACAAAGATGTATAAATCTGTTTATGCATTTCAGCTGATTTCTCTTCACTCAGCCCATAAATATACTCTTTCCTCACTCGGGTTGTGAGAATGGACAAGCTTTATAGAACTTTGGCCGAAACTGTATTCAACCGGAGAGAGATTCGAGAAAGTAGCTTTGGGTTACACCAGGTTTGCGTAAGCTCGTTTTAGTTAAAGCTAAACTATGTACAATTTGGGCTATTGGAGACCACACTGGTGGGAGTGTGTAATCTCACACATAATGTGGGAAAGAACATTTTGTAATGTCAGTTGAGCACCAATCTATAACTGTATATTGTGTGCTGGATATATTGTATATGGAAGAAAATTCAAATAGATCTCAGTTCGAACTTGATCATCAATGATGAGAGTGAATTATCTGCTCTTGTCTTCATATTTTCACAGCATAACTGTTTTTCCATTGAGCATTTGTGTATGTGATGTTAATGTGCAAAGACGTATACTGTAGTCCAAAAAATGGCCCAAATGAAATTCAAGTGGCGTTAACTGTCAATTTATCCATGTACAAGTACACAGTGGAGTGAAATTACGTTCCTCCAGGAACAAGGTGCAACATTACAGGTGGGCCAATGTAGTGTTAGGAGTCTTGCCCAAGGACTCTTATTGGTGGAGCACAGCATAGTTACCCAGACCAGGATTCGAACCCCAGTCTCCCACATGTGGTGGTGGCTACTTGGTGGGTAGTGGTGTTATCCGCTGAGCTACACCAACAACCAAATGTTTGATAGAATGTCTGATAGATATGTCCAGCTATACAAGGCGACTCACAGCATACTTTAGCATATTTCAACATAAACAGCTCACATAGTGCCACAGCTTTAACACGGTTTCAAACTAAACATGTACTAAGATTCAGTTGTGCCACAGGTGAACTTTTATCAATCATTTTATTTTCAGGGTCTACCAGAAAAGATGTACATGCTTGTCCCAAAAGCACATTATTTTTCTCATACCGTAAACCTGTATTCAGTTTCTGTCTGAAACACTGCTCCTGTGTCCTCAAGGCCTGCCCCCTAACAAACCCAGTGTTCTCTAAATGGTGAGTTCACTCACTCAACCACCACAGCGTTACCCTTTGCAAGTTCCGACCCATATTCTCTTCTTACAATGGCTCCAGTTATTACTGTACCTGACTGCTGACCCAGCAGTCACAATCGCAGGACATCCAGCAAACAGTGATGCCCCCCATGAGTCACCCTGTTAGTGTCAGAACCATTGGCAGATGTCAGTATGATGCAGGACTACTTGCACGCAGACTGCTACGACGACTGGCCTTAACACCGCGTCAACGTCGCCAAAGACTGCAGTGGTGTTGTGCCAGACTGTTTGCACACGTCCAGAAGACCTGGTGTCACTCTACCCCTACCGCATTCAATCTGCATGGGACGGATTATCACAGGACGCTATTAGGAACCTGTATGGCTCCATGCTGAGACAACTGGTACGGCGCGTTAGCAAACATGGCAGCTCAATGCCATACTGAGCCACACTACTTCTGTATGTGTAGCTCAATAAATATTGATCATATCAGTCTAAACTTATCATCATTTATTGTTCCTGGTAACCTTTATCTTCCTTCCCAATAGCACTGCAATCCCACACCTCCTTCTGGGTTAGGGTATATACAGATTATAATCTAATACTCTGTGGATTTAAGACTGTAGTAAACTGAACCATCAGATCAGTGTCAATGATCAAGTTCAATGGAAGCTTCTCAAACTGTGCATTTGGAGATCGAATGCATTTGTGGGCGGAGCATGCACATTCCATTTGCATTTCTATTCCTCGCCGCGCATCAGGGAACTTCTATCGCTGTAAAGTGAGCTGAGCTCAACTCATCTTGTGTTCTATGCTCATTAGCACGAGCAGCAAGCATCAGGGTCATTTACAGGAGTTCAAAAAGGCTGAAATTATCCATCTGGATGTCATTCACTCATGTTTAATGCCTTGATTGAATGATTAAAGGGCCTCTTGTCACACGCTCCCGCACTGACCCCATGCTGAGACAATGTTGCTCGCAAATCAGAAATCTTTCTCTCTTTCTCTCTCTCATATGGCAAGAGAGGCTTACTCGCAGCATGAGGCTTCTGCCTCACAGACATGGTGCGTTATTATGGTACAGCCTGTAACGCCTTCATGGCATCCTAATGAATGGTGCCACAGCTCTGAGATCAGCCTGAAGAGCCCTTTAACTCTATAAGTCTCACCTCCCGTCCAGAGAGAGGTTCTGAGTGCTCCGCTCCGGTTCCATGCTGCCAATTAATGGGTCGCTGTATTACCCAAATCACTGAGTAATGGGCAAACCTTCTGAAGCCTGGCTCTCTGCGGAGTGCTTGCGTGTGTGTATGCGTGCGTATCCGTAATGGTCAGACGGTACAGTGATTTATTAGCAGGTAAAAATGGTGCAGTGGAGGACCTGAGAGTTCACTGAGTTGGCTCCACTGGCTTGTAATTGCACTGCCTGTCTGGTTCAGGCACTTTGCTAGTCTAGCATTCTGCTCATCACATTCAGGCTGGCATTTACCAAACAGGCAGAGTTGTGTGCATTTGGAAGTCAACAGTGCCATAGTTGGTAAATCTGTATGGCAACATCAAATATCAGCAACTGAACTGTCTCACTAGCTCATTAGGCCATGCTGACTGTAAGGTGGATGCTGGCTGGCAGGTTGCAGGTCTTTGGAGTCATGTTCTCATTCATATCTAGAGCATCCTACCCAGTCAGTTCCCACTGCTGTCCCATAGTAAAAAAGGGTATTTAGATCGGAATATATATATATATAGATTTGGGACACGCCCCACGGACACGGACCAATCACAACATCCGACGTCAGCGCGTGCGTGATATCAGTGAGCGGCGCCAAGTGTAAACACAACGCTGTAGCATGGATTCGGCGGGAGCGCCTTACGTGGTAGCCTTTGGTTACAGGGAATTCAAAATCCTAGCACTAACAGAAGAGTGGCGACGTGCAGAGAGTGTGGGAGACAAATTACAGACACTGGATCGACCACATCAAACTTCATACCGCATCTAAAACACACCCGGATAGGTCTGGGTTAGCCGCTAAGCCGTTTAGCCATCATTCCAGCTATATAACATACAGTATTAACCCCTTAAGCTGAAGTGTTTGAGGCAGAGTATGGTGCGAAACAAAAAGTGATATTGCTTCTAGTTTGTTCTGTTTGAGAGGTGTAGAGCATGTCATTTTTGTGAGTAAATATTGTAAGGAAGTAGGTAGCATTTAAAAAAAAAAATTCAGTTGTGCTTTGCACACTAAGTTAATTTGCTGTGTATTTTTATTCTACACTTTTTTATATGCTACAGTTACTATATATGCTTTGTGTAAATTGACTTAAGACTTGACTTGGACTCTAGCCTAAAGAATCGTGACTTGACTTGGACTCTAACCTATAGACTCGTGACTTGACTTGGACTTGTATTTTGTGACTTGTGGCCATCTCTAATATATATATATATATATATCAATTTAAATCTGAGGCATAGGTTTTTTGCAAAAGACGACACGTCACTTGTTGCTGTGTCGTAAACTGCAGATGGAGGGCAGGAAGTGAATTTCTACATATAACCCTTTGTGGAGCTAATTCCGGTTTGTGTGCCTAGTTTTGAACGGTTCCACCAAAAATAAACAAGTTCGGAATCTGAAAAGCTTGTTGTTGTTCCTAGCTGGAACCAAAGAATTGTTAGTTCCTTTACCTAAATCAACATATATGGGCAGGTAAGATGTTGAGGAAAGAGAAGGTAACAATGGTGACTCCCAGTGGTCTGCTGAAGAACCTCTTCTACGTCTTCTTATCACTAGTAGTTGATCTGTGCTCTCGTTCTGGAAATAAACAAACATCGGGACTAACAGCACAAACGCTCACAGGTAATCTATACGCTCCGCCATCTTGCTACTACTGTTTACTACCC
The DNA here is from genome assembly GCA_024036415.1 of Prochilodus magdalenae. Classification (NCBI taxonomy): domain Eukaryota; kingdom Metazoa; phylum Chordata; class Actinopteri; order Characiformes; family Prochilodontidae; genus Prochilodus; species Prochilodus magdalenae. The sequence goes on along the minus strand of JAMWET010003506.1, from coordinate 30,494 downwards.
TGGTGCAGCGCCTTCTGTTGATGTTGATGATGTACCCGATGATGTTCTTTGATTCCAATAAAAATGGGTGCAAACTGGTTCCCTAAATAGCTCCAAGGATCTACAAAGCCTAAATGGAATGGAGTCCAGGAACCAGGGTTTCTTTGATCACAAGCTTTCAAAATACATACGTTGTGCACCTTTTATAATTGCTCAAATCGTTCTAACCGAGGAATCACTTTTGAGCTTTTATCAGGGACCAAAAGTTGTTATTCATGAATAGGGGCAATGCCAAAAATTGACCAAAAAATGCCAAACCCAAATACCTTGTGACTTTTAGTCTGAGGCTAATGCAGACTACCTATTCACCAGCTTTGCCAGAGCCATGCATTAAGTCAACACCAGTCTGAAATAAAAAAGGTCAAACCCAGACAAAGCAAAAGGAACAATACCAAACCATGAATAATGAACAACCAGAGGGAAAACACACAAAACGGCCCGCCTAGAAACCAGGGGCTGTTATTTCACTGCTGCAACAACTGCATATTGTTGCTGTCCAAAGACAAACCCGTATCTCCATTTTTGTTGATTTTTACTTTTATGCATCATTCGATCACATAAGCTGTCATTTACATTGCGTGTAAATTTCATGATTAGTGGACCAACAGAAATGACCCAAAATAACATTGAAAAATCTCTGGTTCCATTGACTTACATTAGAATTAAATGAGGTTTTCGCCTTCTCCTGTAAAGCTGCCATTTTGGAGATACATGTTTTTCTTTGGACAGTGATGATATCTTTCTCTTTGCTCTGTTTACATATCGTCACTGTCCACAGAAAAACAAGTATCTCCAAAATTGCAACTTTACAGGAGAGGCCAAAAACCTCAATTAGCTGTAATGTAAGTCAATGGAACCAGACGTCTTTCCAAACAGTTTTGGGCCATTTCTGTTGGTCTGTTCATCATGAGATTCTCATTCAGTGTAAACAGCATCAGATGTGTTCAAAAGATGCATAAAAGTAAAAATGGACAAAAGTGGAGATACGTGGTTTTTCATTGGACAGCGACGATATGCACAACAGAGTGTATTCTGTCCTCCTACTGGTCCTGTCAAGGCACGTATTCAAATATAAGCTCACCCCATGAATAACAGCTTTGACTGGATTTGGCATGGACTGGACATGTTTCTGGATGTAGGTGATCAATGTTGAGCCACTCTTGGATAAAAGAATTGTTCAGTTGGGCCAAATTTGGTGGATGCCTTCCCTGGCACAATTCTGAGAGGAATGTCCTGTAGACTGGGATTTTAGCCACTGCTGGTAGAGCCGTATGACCGCATACACCCTCACACTCTGGCACATTCAATCTCTTACAGAATCTCAGGTTTATCTCTTATTGTCAGTGTGTTATTTTGGCTCTTCACCCAAATTTTTGGAAGAACTGTAAGAAATAAAGAGTCCAAAAGGTTCTGTGTGGATACAAACAGCCAGTGTTTGACACCGCAGTACAGACTGTTTCGCATGTCCTTTCACGCATATTAAACAACATTAACAGCCTACACCACCGCGTTCTACCCTGCGAATGGTAATTAGCGAGTGAATTATGTAAGCGCTTATGAGCTGCAAAGATGAAACAGGTAATTACCTTCACATCTTCATGTGTATAGAGAGCCATGAGTGATATCCCCATCTACTCTTTCTAAGCGCTATTCATCATTAATGAGACCCTTTTTTTAATGTTTAGTCATCAAAAACCCCTCATTCATTTCTGACATTGAAAAGGAGAGCAATACTTTCGAGCTGCCGCTCCGTCTCAAGTAATTGTTTTATTAAGTCGGGAAAAAGAACCAGTTTATAACTTGATGGATGCATGTCCCTGTGCTTGTTTGCAAGAATTTAATGTACACTCAAGATAAATGGTTCGTTGACATGCGTCACAGATCCAAAAGGCCTGGCGTCATACGCCTCGTCATATGCCTCGTCAAACGCCTCCACCCCTATTGCAAAATCAGCAGGAACTGCATGAGAATATTGAAACTGCATGGGATGGATTATTGCAGGACACCATTAGCATGTTAGCCAACATGAAGGGCCCGACACCATACTGAGAGACACTACTTCTGTATGTGTAGCTCTATTAATATTACCCATATCCATCTAAACTCATCATCATTTATTGTTCCTGGAACCTTTATCTTCCTTCCCATACTTCCTTCTGGGTGATGTATGGTTATGAAATGTTGGGGAGGGGGGTTTATGGAGGGTTGGTGGTGGTTATGTAGGGTTATGGAGGTTTGGTGAGGTATGGTTATGAAGGGTTGTGGGGGTTGTTATGTAGGGTTATGGAGGGTTTGTGAGGTATGGTTATGGGGGTTTGAGGAGGTGGGTTGGGGAGTGGGGTTTATACGCCTTGTCATATGCCTCGTCAAACGCCTCGTCAAATGCCTCCACCCCTATTGCAAAATCAGCAGGAACTGCATGAGAATATTGAAAATGCAAGGGATGGATTATTGCAGGACACCATTAGCATGTTAGCCAACATGGCGGCCCGACACCATACTGAGAGACACTACTTCTGTATGTGTAGCTCTTTTAATATTGCCCATATCCGTCTAAACTCATCATCATTTATTGTTCCTGGAACCTTTATCTTCCTTCCCATACTTCCTTCTGGGTGATGTATGGTTATGAAATGTTGGGGAGGGGGGTTTATGGAGGGTTGGTGGTGGTTATGTAGGGTTATGGAGGTTTGGTGAGGTATGGTTATGAAGGGTTGTGGGGGTTGTTATGTAGGATTATGGAGGGTTTGGAGGAGTGGGGTTTATACGCCTCGTCATATGCCTCGTCAAACGCCTCCACCACTATTGCAAAATCAGCAGGAACTGCATGAGAATATTGAAACTGCATGGGATATATTATTGCAGGACACCATTAGCATGTGAGCAAACATGGCGGCCCGACACCATACTGAGAGACACTACTTCTGTATGTGTAGCTCTATTAATATTGCCCATATCCGTCCAAACTCATCATCATTTATTGTTCCTGGAACCTTTATCTTCCTTCCCAATACTTCCTTCTGGGTGCAGCTACTCTATTGAGGATGAGTGTATTATTTTAAGTAGGGAGAGAGAAGGAAGCGTATGACTATGTGTCCATCTGCTGTATGAGTGAATTCATGAGACCGTGTGAAAGGTCTGGGCGAGACACCACAAAAGAAAAGATAAATAATGAAGCTAATCTCAGAGGGGTCAGCCGAATATCTCTACCATTCTCTCCTCCATGCTCACGCGGAGGAGTGACCAGGGTGGTGCCAACGATATGTTCCGTATGATTTATTCATAACATGAATAATTGACTCTCCCTTTCCCCTCTCTGTGTCTTCCTCCTCCTTTCTGCAAGGAGCTAGAGGTTATGCTAACGACCCTTAAGTGTCATTCCACCGGCTCGGCCTTATCGAGTGAAGCAGCCGCTTGCTGCAGAGACACTGCTTGCTGAAGACGAAGACAGATAACGAAGACTGACTCCATTATAGATGCTCTCAACATACCACCACTGATAAAGCTCAAACACACACACACACAGAGACACACACACATGCATACACCTCAGAAGGTAGTCAAACAAGACCCTGCCGACTTGCTCCTTAGCAGTCGAAGCCCTCTGCTCATTTCGCGGAACGTTATTCTGTATTCTCCTGCTACTGCTTTGATTTCAGGGCTCCTTGTGACTAATTGCCGCTTTGACTTTTTTTAATTGCTTCTGTCTGATTCAGGCTTTTATGTAGCAATGTGAAGCATCATCAAAAGAAAGTTGGCTTAATAGAGTCTAGTAGGGTGCGCAATGCTCATTTTTCCAAATGGGCAGTCGATATTTTTTCTTATGTATCACATTGTTCATATTTGAAACTTATTCATTCATAAAAGAGATGTCAGTTTAACAAACTTGCTTTTACTTTTTCATGGAATTCTGCAGGGACAGTGTCTTAGACACACCTTTAAAAACTTGCTATGGAGGGTTATGCAGGGCTGGTGAGGCATGGTTATGAAGGGTTGGGGTTGGGGTTTATGAAGAGTTGGGGTGGTGGTTATGTAGGGTTATGGAAGGTTGGTGATGTATGGTTATGAAATGTTGGGGAGGGGGGGTTTATGGAGGGTTGGGGTTGGTTATGTAGGGTCATGGAGGGTTGGTGATGTATGGTTAAGAAATGTTGGTGAGGGGGGTTTATGGAGGGTTGGGGGTTTGTTATGTAGGGTTATGGAGGGTTGGTGAGGTATGGTTATAAATTGTTGGGGGGGTTTATGAAGGGTTGGGGAGGGGGGTTTATGGAGGGTGGTTGGGTTTTATGGGTTTATGTAGGGGGGTGGTTATGGAGGGTTGTGGTGGTTATAATCCTGGGTTATGGAGGGGTGGTGAGGTATGGTTATGAAGGGTTGAGGGGATTATGGAGGGTTGGGGGGGTGGTTATGTCGGGTGATGGAGGGTTGATTGAGGTATGGTTATGAAGGGTTGGGGAGGGGGGTTTATGGAGGGTTGGGGGGTGGTTATGTATGGTTATGAAGGGTTGGGGAGGGGGGTTTATGAAGGGTTGGGGAGAGGGTTATGTATGGTAATGGCGGGTTGGTGAGGTATGGTTATGGAGGGTTGGGTGGTTGTTATGTAGGGTTATCGAGGGGTGGTGAGGTATATTTATGAAGGGTTGAGGAGGGGGTTTATGGAGGGTGGGGGTGGTTATGTCGGGTGATGGAGGGTTGGTTGAGGTATGGTTATGAAGGGTTGGGGAGGGGGGTTTATGGAGGGTTGGGGGTGGTTATGTAGGGTTATGGAGGGGTGGTGAGGTATGGTTATGAAGGGTTGGGGAGGGGGGGTTAATGGAGGGTTGGGTGGTGGTTATGTAGGGTTATCGGGGGTTTGTGAGCTATGGTTATGAAGGGTTGGGGAGGGGGGTTTATAAAGTGTTGGGGGGCGTGGTTATGTAGGGTTATCAGGGGGTGGTGAGGTATGGTTATGAAGGGTTGGGGAGGGGGGTTTATGAAGGGTTGGGTGGTGTGGTTATAGAGGGTTATGGAGGGTTGGTGAGGTATGGTTATGAAGGGTTGGGGAGGGGGGTTTATGAAGGGTTGGGTGGGGTGGTTATGTAGGGTTATCAGGAATTGGTGAGGTATGGTTATGAAGGGTTGGGGAGGGGGGTTTATGGAGGGTTGCGGGGGTGGTTATGTAGGATTATGGAGGGTTGGTGAGGTATGGTTATGAAGGGTTGAGGGGATTATGGAGGGTTGGGGGGGTGGTTATGTAGGATTATGGAGGGTTGGTGAGGTATGGTTATGAAGGGTTGGGGAGGGGGGTTTATGGAGGGTTGCGGGGGTGGTTATGTAGGATTATGGAGGGTTGGTGAGGTATGGTTATGAAGGGTTGGGGAGGGGGGTTTATGGAGGGCTGGGTGGGGTGGTTATGTAGGGTTATCAGGGATTGGTGAGGTATGGTTATGAAGGGTTGGGGAGGGGGGTTTATGGAGGGTTGTGGGGGTGGTTATGTAGGATTATGGAGGGTTGGTGAGGTATGGTTATGAAGGGTTGGGGAGGGGGGTTTATGGAGGGTTGTGGGGGTGGTTATGTAGGATTATGGAGGGTTGGTGAGGTATGGTTATAAAGGGTTGGTGAGGGTTTTTTTGGAGGGTTGGGGGAGTTGTTATGTAGGGTTGGTGAGGTATGGTTATGGGGGTTTGAGGAGGGGGGTTAATAAAGGGTTGAGGAGTGGGGTTTATGAAGGGTTGGGGAGGGTGGGGATGAGTGGAGCTAGACTGCACAAAGGTAAAGAATGAACAAATTAAATATTGAAAATTAAATATTGATAGAATTAATATTATGCTTTGTGCTGGAGGCCTATAGGATCATGTGATTATATATACAGTATATTTCTGCTGATTTGGGAATAATAAATGACATGAAATTAATTTGACTGGAAAGGATGAAAGTGATGAAAGTAAACAAAAGGATGATGTGCCTCGCGTGTTTTCCTGCACATGGCGCTACACGAGGATGATGGGGCTATGAATACCTCTGTGGTGTGAATGGGATGCCACAGCTGAGGTTTATACTGTACTTCAGCCTTGTACGTGATATGAGGGTGCACTGGCCCTGCATGCGGTCAAGGCAGAAGGCCTTTCACCTCCAAGTTTTTATACTTTGCTTTCACATGTTCATGTTATATAGACTACTTATTCATTTATGGGACTCTTTTCAATATATGTATGTGGTCCCGCCCCTGCATGCGCTGGATTGGTTACTGAGATGTGAGATGACAGAATGGTTTTAGAGTTCACCTTCTTTTAAAAATAACGTTTTAAAAACTGAAAGACAACTTCCCACTCCAACCGTTTATGGAACATAGCATGGTAATATCCTCAGCTGAACAGTTAATAATCCATAATAATGTGGATGTAGAATATGGTATTGTTTGTTGACCAGATATATATTTATTGACCTGAATGAAAATGTAAATGCATGATTAGATAAGATTAAGGTTAATGGAATAAAAGAAGGATGTTAAATTAAAAAAAATGATGGGTGAAAATGAGCATTGAATTGGTGAGAACCAGCAGATAATAAATTGTTTTAATTGTAGATGGTATAATATTTATATTACGCAGTTTATTATTTACTATGTCAAATTTTCTGCAAAATAGGCCGCAGCGAAATTGGCTTTGGCCCTAACCAGAGCCAAAACCGCTGATGACCATCGCATTACCTTTGGTCAAAACTGTTCATATCACATGATTAGGCCTCCAATTGTTCAGGCCTGAACTATGGGCTTAGAGATCTTGGCTGCAGTGTGTTGGCAGTTTCTAGTGACAGTGAACACATTCGCCCCGAAGAACCAGAGAAGCTTTTTTTGTGTTTCCATGGCTCCTAATCATCTCTAGGCAGGCTTGTACCAGTGTTGTTTAGAGCTTGTGGCCCTTAGGCCTGCATGAACTCCTCAGCATGGGGTTCTCACTGACCACCTGAAGGGTAGAATAAGGGAAGGAAGGAACACAGAGAGAGAGAGAGAGAGAGAGGGAGTCAGACTCCTTTTCCCTCGCAGCATGCATGCTAACCTGACTGTGTCCACCCTCGCTTTGTTTTCCATTTGGCTTCGTTCCTTCCCCGAATGCGGCCGGCGGACACGCTCACCGGGCCGACAAAGCCCGTGTCACGTCTCGCCTTACATGGCCCCCTGGCCGGTTTCATTTCCAACTAATCCGGGGGAAAAATGGGAAAAAGGTCGCTCTCTGGAGATGCGTCCCTCTTCCAGATTGGGTGGCCTTAAGAATGGAGAGCCATGGGCCTTAAACAGAATCATTCACACTCATCTGATTTGTAGCAGCGCTTCCGATTTGGGCTTTGGCCACCAGTCAAAGATAACAGCTGTACACTTTGCGGGTTCAGTGAACTCGGCCCACTCCCTGGCAGCCGGAACACCAGCGGGAACCAACTCATAATTAGAAACGTTTTGGGTCATCTTGAGGAAGAGAGCGAGAGAGACAGAGAGGGGAGAAGAGAGATGAACATAGAGGAGAAATGTTGTTCTCTAGAGCAACACAGGCCAAAAGTGTTCAGACTAGATAAGAACTCACAGGCTAAAGTAGCCTAAGAGTGTATAAGCACACTCTATATAAAGTACCAAGGAAAGGTTCTATGAATTTGAACAGCAGAACCCTAGAGGTCTGCGCTGAACAGATTGTTCCTCCTGCTCCAAGCTAAAGAAGGCCACATTGGTCCAACTCCTACCTGTACTGTAGACGTTTTAGTATATCTCCACCTGCAAGAGGGTACAAGTGAAAATGACATCTGATATCTGACATACTCAATTCACAGGTAAATTAGTTTCTCCTGATACAATCCCAACTGGCATGTCTGACTTTCCTTAACTGCTTAACTGTTTCTTCATTGTGGTACATTTAACATTTATCTTTTATACACCATTATATACAGTGGGGTGCAAAAGTTTGGACAGCCTTGTTAATTTTCCTGATTTACCTTTATATGGCATTGATTGTTTGGATAAAAAAATAACACAATAAAAAAAGAACACAGCACTCCAAGAAAAACTCCTGCTACCTACAGTAAAATTGTGGGGCTGTGTGGCCAGTACAGGGACTGGGAATCTTGTTAAAGTTGATTACGCATGGATTCCAATCAATATCAGCAGATTCTGGAGACCAATGTCCAGGAATCAGTGACAAAGCTAAAGCTGCGCCGGGGCTGGATCTTCCAACAAGACAACGACCCTAAACACTGCTCAAAATCTACTAATGCATTCATGCAGAGGAACAAGTACAACGTTCTGGAATGGCCATCTCAGTCCCCAGACCTGAATATTATTGAAAATCTGTGGTGTCACTTAAAGAGAGCTGCCCATGCTCGGAAACCATCAAACCTGAATGAACTAGAGATGTTTTGTAAAGAGGAATGGTCTAAAATACCTTCAGCCACAATCCAGACTCTCATTAGAAGCTATAGGAAGCGTTTAGAGGCTGTTATTTCTGCGAAAGGAGGATCTACTAAATACTGAGTTAAGGTTTTTTTTTTGGTGCCCAAATTTATGCACCTGCTTAATTTTGTTTAGACAATTATTGCACACTTTCTGTAAATCATATAAACTTAATTTCACTTCTCAGATATCACTGTGTTTGTCTACTATATGATATATTTAACGGAATCCAAACAATCAATGCTTTATAAAGGTAAATCAGGAAAATTAACAACGCTGCCCAAACCTTCGCACCCCACTGCATGTACATATGCACATATATATATATGCATATACTTTATAAATATACTTTATATATATATATATATGTGTGTGTGTGTGTGTGTGTGTGTGTGTATAATAAAAGACATGTGCAAAATGTACAAGTGCAGTAATGGTACGTCAGCATGTTAGAGTACTAGAACTGAGGAACAAACAGCAGTTAGCATATTCAGTAGAGCGAAATACAGCTCAGTGTGAGTGTACATGTAGGAGAGTACAGTGTGTTGAGGTAGACAGGTGTGCAGTAAGTGTGTGGTTGTCAACAGTAGATGAACATATAATTTGTGCAGTGCAGGTGGTGAGAATAGCAACTCATTGTTCCGGTAAATGGCTAAAACAGCTGTACAGTGTAGATGTACAGTGTACGCATGTACAGTATATACACAGTTCAGGTGTTTAGAGGTTTAGTTAAAGTGCAAGTTTATATATTCCCATGGGCAAATAGAGCCCAGTGTGCAGTGCTGGAGTGATCAGGGCCGGATCAGTATTGTAGTCATGTTTCAGTATTGTAGTCTTTGCTGCTGGTGTCATCAGTTTGACAGACCTTGTGTGAAAACTGTTCTTGAACCTGGTGGTTCTGGCTCGGATGTTCCGGGACCTTATTCCGGATGAGAGAGGTTGGAATAGGGGATGGCTGGAGGAGATTGCTAAGATCTGCATGCACACAGTAGCCAGATCAAAAAACATGATTTTGTCAGATGATATCAGTGATTAATGTTTTGGAGCGGTAAGTTGATTGCTTTTTGAATATTTTGAGTTGACCAGTATAGAGTATTTTGGTCTCTCTCCATTCAAAAAGAGAGAAGTCTGATCCTGTATGGCTGGAAATAACTGGGAGTTGATGGGAGTGACTTTAATGTAAGCACTTGTATATTATTTCTCCGTCTTTGTTGTGCTTTCTTACTGTCATGCCATATGAGGGCAAAGCTGAAGTTGAAGACAATGAAAAGTAAAGCCCCTCTGTCATCGCTTAAGGACACTCTTAATAATGCAACCGTCTACCCATCCAGCTCTCCAAGACAAAAAGAAACAACACATGCCATCGCAGTAAAAGACATGTCCCCAATTAGCACGGTTAGTACCAAGGAATTCAGAAAAGGACAAGCGTTACGCAAGACCATCGCTTCATCCTTTCACCAGAGTTGCACTGCCTGCCATGTGTAATAAATGTGGTGCGGAAGTTGCAAATGATGTTTCAACAGCCAAATACTCTGTCACCAGAGCAGGCAAATGGTCAACCTGCGCCATGGAGCCTTACATCAGTCTTACAATTCATTACATCGCCACCGACTTCAGTCTGAAGACAAAGTGTCTACAAATAGTGAGACACGGGATAAAACAACACCCACGGACTGAGGGGAAGGACGCATGGGGCCCAAAGGAGGACAGGACAGGTTTATCTGTATCACCACGTGCAATGCCTCAAACATCAACGTCAAAGGATGGACGGGGCTCCAGTGCTTCAGGCATTGATTCCAGGTGAGCTGGGTTCCTTCTCCTGATGGTATATAACATGTAACGTGATGATGTAACTGTGTGCAGTATGGGATTTTAACATCAATAAGAGGAATAATAACGAATCTATGATCTATGATGTATTTTTTGTAATATGTATCTATTTGATGTGCTATATAGTGTATATGCAATGCAACCCCAAATCAGAGAAAAGTTTAAACAGTAAATAATATATATATATATATATATATATATATATATATATATATATATATATATATATATATATATATATATATATATACACACACACACGCAATATTTCACGTTTTGTCTAGTCAACTTCATTTCATTTGTTAATGTCAAAGGTCAAAACTGTGGCCAGGCCAGTCCGGTACCCGCACCCCCCTAGTCTGCAGTCTTGCCTTTGAAATATATCCAATGGTTTCGTCTGGTCTTGTTGAAAAATGCATGGGCATTCCTGAAAAAGATGTCTTCTTGAAGGCAGCATATGTTTCTCTCAGATCTCAAACTACTTTTCTTAATTAATGCTGCATCACAGAAGTGAAAATGACCTTTGCCAAGGGCACTGGCACACTGACACCATCATCACAAACCCTGGCTTTGGAACTTTTGTTGTTGATAACAGTTTGGATGCTTCTTTTCACCTGGGGTCCAGAGCATATGGCGTCCATTTCCTCCCCAAAAGATGTGGAATACCGATTCATCTGTCCACATTAAGGATTTACCCTGTGTAATCATCCATCCCAGACGCCTCTGGACATGGTTAACTGAAGGTTGCTGTTTTGCACAGTAAAGTGTTATGCGACCTTTGTGAATGTAAAGGTTTGCCAAAGTAATCCGATTGTTGATTGACAGCTGTCAATGCAGTGATGTCTGCGGGATCTAAGTCATGAGACCTGCACACTGAAATTCCTCTCGGTTCCTTAAATCGTTTAATGATATGCACTGTACAGATAGAAAGACTTCGTATTTCATGGATACTGCTTTTCTGCCAATTCACCAGTCCTAAATTGCACCGCCTCTGGCATGTGTTGCAGGCCTGAAATACAGGAATGAATGTATATTGACAAATGAAAAGAAGTGGACCAGACAAGGTATGAAATGGGTTTAGTTCAAACTGTCTGCAATGAAATAAAAGTCAAATTAAATGAATAAATATATAATATAATAAAGCAACATTGAGTTTTCTAAAATAAACATTTTCCATCCATTTAGGGTTGTACATGGGCTGAAGGATTCCAGGATCAACGGCACGATGGGGCTCTCTAAGTAGCTGTTCAGCTTCTTCTGTCCTTCTCCAGAAAAGCTCCCTCTTTTTTCTCCAACTGTGCGAGAGGCTGAGCAGCTCCCGGTACACTTGTATAGACAGAATGTCCAACCAGACGGGGAACTAAGCAGAGCATGATTGACAGTGTCCTTGAGCAGCAGAAGGCCATAGCCCAGGTCCTCTTCAACAACCAAAAGGCCCTGAACATTGAAACATCTGAGACACTGATGCACTAAAGGCCATCGACAAGTCTCTAGACCTTCTGGTTGAATTCACAGACGCACTTTCAGGAAAGAAATATCCAAGTGGGTCCAAACCAACCCTTCACCTCTACAACAACTCAAAACTGGCAGTACAGGAGGCCTCACCAAGCGCATCCCACAGAAAATGTGAACTAGATGAAATGAAGAAGTGAATGACCTATGACCTGAATAGCCTATACTCTGCACCCAAGGTTAATTCCCATACCCATCCAGTCAGATTAAACAAGGTATACCTGTTTTCTTGTCCCCTCTAAAAAGGTGTGGTCTTGAGATGAGAAGCAGAGCAGAAGACTGGAAGTTTCTTTAAGGTCACTGCAGGCAAAGCTCTGCAACAGGACCAGGCCATGAGCTACAGTGCTCCCTCTAAGCACTAGATGCTGAGGAGGACCTTAGCCCTATCCACCAACTTGGAGTTTCAGTCTGCACACCTAATTTTAAACCATTTGGCACATTTCCAACAAAGATAAATAGGTTCAGAACCCGAGAAGTTTGTTCCCAGCTGGAACCAAAGAATACTACCCTTTAGCACGAACTGTGAGGACATCCATGGGCATCTGAAATAACAGCACCAACGCTCACAGGTAATGTATAGGCTTCGCCATCTTGTTACTACTGGTTACTACCGCTGTGCAGTGCTCTCTGTTGATGGCGTATCCATTTTGTTCCTTGGTTCCAGTAAAACCTTGTTCAAACATAGACTAGTTCCTTGTTAGCACCAAGGTTCTAAGAAGCCTGAACAGCACCAGTTTAAGAACCACAGATCTTTTGTGGACAAGTGCTGCTGGAGTGGTTAAGGGAATCCTGGAGGCTCTGCCTATGGCTCTCTAACCTGGCAAGGAAACACGCCAGCCACAAGTTCCTCCAACAAGGAGACCATTTATTAGTTCGGTTTAAGAATCTGAATCATTTTCTCTGATTGTTTTGTTAGTATTTTTATCTTATTAGCCGATTCATTTATGGAACCGCTGAAAACGGATGTGGTCTGAGCAAGTTAGTGAGACTATTGATTTTCAGGCACATGGCAGTTTGTCAGCTACATTAACTTTGTGGTTCCACTTCTGAACAAATGGGGCACGATTTTGAGACCAAACGTCTTGACTGATCTGCTGTGTTTGGGGTAAATGGAAATTCATACCAATTAGAATTTTTTTTTGTCAAACTATTACTTTAAGGACGTTAATAAATAAATTAATTAAATAAATAAATCAATAA
>JAMWET010003506.1:0-15000 GCA_024036415.1 Prochilodus magdalenae | reverse complement strand
TTTCCACACCATCACTGCGTTCCAGCTTCAGACAGGAACGGAGAAAGAACTCCTCCCTGTGCTTGCCCTCAGGGCATTCTGGACAGGTTAGGTTATTCCGATGCTTCAAATTTCAGTTCTTAGTTTGACTTGATGGGAGGATGTCTACAACCCTATAGCGAACATATATGGCATCAACCAGCCAAAATATGTGGACACCTGACTATCACACCTATATGAGTTCTATGTTCCATTCCAAAGTCATGGGCATTAATACGGAGTGGGCCCTTCATCTGGGGCTTTAACAGCCTACAACTTCCTGGAAAGACTTTCCACAAGATTCTGGAGTGGGTCTACGAGGATTGGTGCCCATTTGGCCCATTCGTAAGATCAGGGACTGATTTTGGACCAGCATTGACATTACAACTGTGGTTCAGTTCAGGGCTTGATGTTTCAGAGCACTGGAGTTTCTCCATACCAGATACATGAACCCATGTCTTTATGGAGCTCAGTTTGTTCAAAGGGGCACAGCCATGACACAGCAGGAAACAGTCTTCCCCAAACTGCTGCAAAGTTGAAAATATATATTTGGGTGAAATATCTGTATGCTGAAGCAAACCTTACTGTCAGAGATATGCATTCCGATCTGCATTTCATCCATCGGACTGCCAGATAGTGAAGTGTTATTCATCACTGGCATATTATGACAGTGCCACATTCACAGTCACTGAGCTTTTCAGTGTGAGCCGCTCTACTGCCAGTGTTTGTCTACGGAGGGTGCATAACTATGTGCTTGATTTTATACACCTGGTTGCAATAGGTGTAGCTGAAACACCCAATGAACTCAACAATTAGGAGGGGTGTCCACATACTTTTGGCTATATTGCGTGTCCCCAATCACATGTCATGACATTATATGTTATCAGAGGTCATGATAGGTTCTGATTCAGTAATATTAGAGAATCACACACCTGAACCCAATAATACGAAGGTCATACTTTTGGGCTTATAGTGTACATACAGGGGTTGGACAATGAAACTGAAACACCTGTCATTTTAGTGTGGGAGGTTTCATGGCTAAATTGGACCAGCCTGGTGGCCAATCTTCATTAATTGCACATTGCACCAGTAAGAGCAGAGTGTGAAGGTTCAGTTAGCAGGTAAGAGCACAGTTCTGCTCAAAATACTGCAATGCACACAACATTATGGGTGACATACCAGAGTTCAAAAGAGGACACATTGTTGGTGCACGTCTTGCTGGCGCATCTGTGACCAAGACAGCAAGTCTTTGTGATGTATCAAGAGCCACGGTATCCAGGGTAATGTCAGCATACCACCAAGAAGGACGAACCTCCACCAGCATCACGTAGTGACCTGGCCACTATCCTGCAAGAAGAATGGCTTAAACTCCCTCTGACCACTGTGCAGGACGCAGTATATGTCATTCCCAAGACCAACTGACGCTGTATTGGCAGCAAAAGGAGGCCCTACACCATACTAATAAATGATTGTGGTCTAAAACCAGGTTTCAGTTTCTTTGTCCAACCCCTGTAGTCTGTCAGTGCAGCATCATTAAACAGCAAACCCTTAACTGGATCTGATACTATATTAGGACCCGGTCTCTTTGTATAGCTGTATGACCATAGGAAATGGTGACCAGATTTCTGAAATTAAACCTGTGAGATTTCCAATATGGTGGTCAGTATATAATTATAATATTTGAGTATTGTTTTATCTATGAAATAAAAATGGCGGCAGTTCCAGTTTCATGTATGTAGACTATGGTCTCGACTGGGTTATACTACAGGAAAAGAGAGACTGATAAACTCGGTAGTAAGTAACTTTGTAAGCTGTGTCAGAAAGCCCACCATGGTGAATGAAGCTATGGTAAATGATGAAATACTCAATAAAGAGAATATTAAAATATATAAACTAATTAAAAGAGTCTGCAATCAGCTTGTTCCATGATATAATGATGGATATAATAATACTGCCATGTAGTCCAACATTAGCTAAACGTACAGGGATTGGACAATGAAACTGAATCATTTATTAGTATGGTGTAGGGCCTCCTTTTGCGGCCAATACAGCGTCAGTTCGTCTTGGGAATGACATATACAAGTCCTGCACAGTGGTCAGAGGGATTTTAAGCCATTCTTCTCGCAGGATAGTGGCCAGGTCACTACGTGATGCTGGTGGAGGTTCGTCCTTCTTGGTGGTATGCTGACATTACCCTGGATACCGTGGCTCTTGATACATCACAAAGACTTGCTGTCTTGGTCACAGATGCGCCAGCAAGACGTGTACCAACAGTTTGTCCTCTTTTGAACTCTGGTATGTCTCCCATAATGTTGTGTGCATTGCAGTATTTTGAGCAGAACTGTGCTCTTACCTGCTAACTGAACCTTCACACTCTGCTCTTACTGGTGCAATGTGCAATTAATGAAGATTGGCCACCAGGCTGGTCCAGTTTAGCCATGAGACCTCCCACACTAAAATGACAGGTGTTTCAGTTTCATTGTCTAACCTTTGTACATGATGTCTATGTGCATACGTTTACAGCCATATACAATAGTTATGTATTATAACTATGTGCTTTGTTGATATTCTAAATAAGCGAAGTAGGAGCACCTGTACACCTGCTCATTCATGCCATCATCTTTGAAAACTTGGCCAGCTTATACTACGATTACATGGCAGCAAAAAGAGATCTGGCTTCCAAGCAGCAACATTGGCCATCTGTTTAAGTTTTAAACAGCCTGTCCAAAAGATCCACCCTGAGGCAGTTGTAGCTTTCTCCCAGAAAGTTTCTCCCAGCCTCAAGATACATCATCAGATTTTTCCTATAGCTCACTCTAGACGACCTCTGAAGGACGTGAGCATGCATGTCTTCAAAAATGGTTCAATCTTTCGTTTTTTTGCTGAAGCGCAATTTGAAATTGGCTAGCTAACACATGTTTGCCAGCGTTGAGAGGCTTCCATCTTTTAACTTAAGGTTCCCCCCATCCCCCACAACGACTCCTTCCTTCAGCAAGCATGCTCTGGTGTTATGTATGTATGTATGTATGTGTGTATGTATGTATGTATGTTGTAGATGAAAAGCTTAGGAGGGGAGAATGCAAGTCAAAAAGAAAAGGAAATGGAATTTGGGGAGGGGGGTACAGCATTACCTATGCTCCTTTATACACACATGCATCCCACCATCCCATTCCGCTCTCACACTCCCCCACACACCCACCCAGTGTGCTGTCAGTATCCAAACTTGTCTTCCAGTCCCTGCACATAATTACACCTGCTGTCTGCTCATGTTGTGGCACGTCCCTGTGGTAACTGGGATCAACTCAGTTCCATACTAGGTTGAAAGGATCCCACCAACATAGGGTGGGGACAGATGGGATGCCTCACTCTCTCTCTCTCTCTCTCTCTCTCTGTATTTTACTTTTTCGTTTTTGAAGTGCCTCAGTCTCCCCTCGTCCCCAGCTGATCTGCTTGTTTGTGTGAGACAAGAGACTCAAGTCTCCTCAGGAGCACCAACTCAAGACTGTGACTCAGACTGTGTGTCTGTATGTGTGTGTGTGTCTCTGTGTGTGTCTGTTTTGCTAGAAACAGATTGGTGTGAGCCAAGGTGTATGTGTAGGTGCAGGTGACCGCCTCTCAGGTGTTGACCACTCTGTCAACTGCAGCATCTGTCTGTGCTTGGAGGGACCTGTTTGTATGTGTGTGTGTGCACGTGTGCAGAGATGCCATACTGCTTCTTCCTCATCGCTACTGTAGCTCAGCCACGTCACGTTCTCACTCACACTTTCTCTCTGTGTTAGTTATTAATGAACCGGCTGATGAAACTAATGCCTGCATGTTAATGCACGTAGCATCACCACTGTACCAAACACTGAGACACTGCGACAGGAAAGTGTGTGTACATATTGTAAAGCTTTAATTACTACATTGATTGCTCATAATATAGTATCAGATACAATTAAGGGTTTGCTGTTTAATAAAGCTGCGCTGACAGACTACACGATTCCTATGTGCTTACAGTTACAGCCATATACAAAAGTTCAAACGTCAAGCTAAAACATGCCATTTGTCTGCAAACCTAAGTAAAGAAATTTAAATTCCTTCATTGCAGCTATGTTTATGCATTCAGCATTAAAAATATGTAGTTATAGCTACACCAGAAGGAATTTTGGGATTGCAGTGCTGTTGGGAAGGAAGATAAAGATTACCAGGAACAGTAAATGATAGATTTAGACTAATATGGGGAATATTTATTGAGCTACACATACAGAAGTAGTGTCTCTCAGTATGGCCTCATGCCACGCTACCATGCATATGTCTCGGTATGGAGCTGTAGACGTTCCTAATGACGTCCTGTGATAATCTGTCCCATGCAGCTTGAATATTCCCACACAGTTCCTGCAGATTTTGACACCAGGACTTCTAGACATGTGACGCATGACAACAAACTCATCTTTGTGCTGACCACGGTGCCTCCACATAAGCATTCATTGGTCTCCATCAAGACAAAAGCAGGACTCACTGAAGATGACCTGCTGCCATTCGGAGTCACTTTGTGACAGTCTGGTCCAACACCATTGCAGTCTTTGGTGAAATTGACGTGCTGTTAAGGACAGTTGTTGCAACAGTCCTGCATCGTGCAGCCACCTGCCAGTAGTGC
Organism: Prochilodus magdalenae; assembly: GCA_024036415.1. Taxonomy (NCBI): domain Eukaryota; kingdom Metazoa; phylum Chordata; class Actinopteri; order Characiformes; family Prochilodontidae; genus Prochilodus; species Prochilodus magdalenae. Next base: position 10,343 of record JAMWET010003506.1, on the reverse strand, counting down.
TACCACCAACAGGATGACTCATGGAGGGCACCATTGCTGAATGTGATAAGCATCTAGTATGTTGCATTAACAAACATGGCGGCCAGTGTACTGAGAGACACTACTTCTGTATGTGTAGCTCAATAACTTTTGTCCATATTAGTCTGAATATTCTTTTATTAAGTCTTATAATAAAAGTCTTTTATTTTGTGTGTCCATACAATGACACAATCAAATGGATAACCTAATTGCCAGAAAGCATACTGTCATCTATCCGGGTGGGTTCCCACACTGTATATGCGCATGCTCTCCAAGACTGAGGTGGCTGGGATGTCCTTCTCTGCTCTGGTATGCTCCCCCCTCTGCCGGCTCTGCTCCAAAGAGAGCCGGTGTTTCAATAATCCACCGTGGATTAAATGGGATCACTGACGGGCCTGGTAATCACATCCTACACGCTTAAAGCCTAATCAATAAGGCCGTATCTCCCCCCGGCTCCACTGCCCCGGAACGGGAGCTTAGCACAAAAGCATGGCTCATACTGCCGCCTTTGTTGTTACACATGTGAGACAATGGATTTGGTAAGGCTGACCAAGGCCACAGGCCCTTTTAAATGGGGACTTGAGAAAGGGGTGGGGGGTAAGAAGGAGGACTGGTCCTGTGTTTCAGTGCTGTAATTTGCCTTGCATGAGAGTAAATTAACATAAACGTAGACTTCAGGCGCAGAAATCCTTTCCTTTACTTGATGCCTAAACTGGTCCATGGGGTTCTTAAGCAGGGTGTACACAACACCACTTTCGTAATTTTGGGAAATAGAGCACCTGACAGTTAATATGAGTTTTTTACTGAGTCTCTTGAATGAAATCACACGCAGAACAAGTTTTGGGCTAATCCAATATTTCCCCCCCATTGCTACATGTCCCAATCAAAGCTAAACTGAACCAGACCTGCTTTTATGCACCCACAAGAAACACAGACTGAGGATGAATGGTTGAGAAACGCTGTCCCTGCTGTCCACCATGCTTTATATGCTAAATCATATTTCACACCACCTCTCACTCACAATACTGTCCTCTTCTAATTTGTGCCAGACGTGTAACAACGTTTTGGTATGGGATTGTTAGCCGCTTAGCTCTTTAAGGACTTTTTGCCTTGATGGACATGACCAGTGTACCTGTGTGGAGGCATCGTGGGCACAGCCAAGATGAATGGCTTGTTGTCACGCGTCACACATCCAAATGGCCTGGTGTCCACCTCCACCCTTACCGCAATATCTGTAGGAACTGTGTGAGAATATTCAAGCTGCATAGGATGGATTATCACAGAACACCATTAGGAACCTCTACACCTCCAAGCTGAGATGTCTGGCACGTTGCATTAGCTAACATATGCCATATGCCATACTGAGAGACTCTACTTGTGTATATGTAGCTCAATAAGAGGCCCATATCTGTCTATATTTGTCATCGTTTATTGCTCCTGGTAACCTTTATCTTCTATGTACCTATGTGTGTGTATGTGTGTGGGTGCGTGTTTGTGTGTGTAGGTGTAAAGTTTCAGTTTCTTTTTTCATCCTACCCTTCAAAGTTGTGAGCTATAGTAAAATCCAATAGACCACATTTCAGATCGAAATCGATTGGGAACATTCATTAGAAATGGAAAATCATTAAAATCATCTTAATAATCTAAAATTTTAGAGATGGCGATGATTGGCTAAGAAGAATGATTATTTTTAATACTGTTGTTTCAACAGAAATAGAGTTATTATAGAGCTATTCCTAAAAAAATGACTTGACCAGCATCTACTCCATACTGGTTAGTGCTGGTCTGTTTGCTTTTTCAGCAGGAATTGTTTCTTCCTAGTCTGAGTTATGATGTGTCTGGGTTATGCTTGGATTTCTTAAAAACTTTGCACCTCTAAAAGATTTACTTAGCTAGCTAGTTAGCTAAATTAGCCTAGCCTAGCATCAGACTAGTGTATTTTCTGTTAAGGACTTTTCTTGGCCTCTCATCCTTATGGGCTTCAAATGACCAGTTGTGTAAGACAGGTTCTAAAATGGTGAGAGAATAATCTAACCCACATTGAAGTAAAGGGTGGGGAAAAGAGAAAGAGATGAAAGCGTAAGGGGAGCTGACAGCATAGCAGATAGCACCAATGGGCCCAATGACAAGACAGAAGGTAACAGAGAAGAAGTTGCTTCTCATGTTCAACAAATTTGAGAACATTTGAGAAATGCTTGTACATTTTTCATAGCGGGGGGCCTGTTGTTCTCTGCCTCTCTCTCTCTCTCTGAAGTTATAGTTAGCCTTTGATGTCTGAAAGGTAAGATAGGGGAGTGCCAGCTTCTTGCACAATAGCGTTTACAGTGATCCAAAATGACTTCTTTTAAGTAGGATTGTATTCTGAATGCTGTTTTAGAGAGTGTCTGTTTAAAGGCATTAAACAAGTGGCATTTATATCCTGAGGGAGAATTCCTCCATTAGGACCTCAGCTATCGTACAATGCATTGGTGAACGTTAAAGATGACTGCAGGGAACCTCTGATATTCACTGGCACTGGGGCCTTCTATTACTTGCATGACATCTTTACAATGAAATACAAATCTAAACGCATGGATTACAATTTAGCTGAGTGCACCAGACAAAACAAACTGTCACCTGTAACGGAAACCTACCTCCACAAGCACCAATAACAGCTGTAATTGGATTTGGCATGGACTGGACAAGTTTCTGGATGTAGGCCACATCAGTGTTCAGACACTCTTGCATCATAGAATTGGGCCGGGTTTGGTGGATGCCTTCCCTGGCACAATTCTGAGGAGGATTTCCTGTAGACTGGGATTTTAGCCACTGCTGGTAGACCCATATGACCGTACGCTTCCATACACCTGCAGATTCAACTACTTCCTTCACACTATGGTCTTTGGCACTTCCCAAATCCAGTCACTCCTTTTAGCCAATCATTAACATCTGCTCTGGAGCCATTTTCCACACATGGAACGAGACATTCCCTGCACTTAGCACCTCCTCTCAATCTATGGATCCCATCACTCACACCCTGCAGGTTTTTATAGCCCCATCATCCTCGTACAGTGCCATCTGGAGGAGCCTGAAGTTAGTACCACCTTAAACACGGAAGGTGACAGATTATGTTGTCTGGGAAGGTTATTTAGACACCTGGTGCTAATTTTGCTCTACATTGTGGTCTGTAAGATGAAAAGTGCCCATATGACCTTGTTCACGTTATAGCTCATATATTTTATCAAACGTGACACTTTAAATCGACCGTTTTCAAGGTCATTGTCAAAAGATCGATTCTTTCATTTCCCTTCAAAGTTCTTTCTATTCAGGTTAAGGCGAGTGGCCGTCACCTTCCGAATGACATTCAACAGAGCAATATCCCATATGGAATGGTGAATGAATATTAGGAGCAATATGAGCATAGGATTGCTTTGGCAACCTTCCCCAGGGTGTCTGTCTGTCCCTCGCTGTGCTTTTCTAAACGTCCTTTTCTTCCCCGGCCTTCAACCAGAGATCTCACCAGAGGCCTTTATTTGGGTGTAACCCTTATCCCCATCAGAAATCAATAGGTTATTTTTTCCCAGCTCGGATCTGAAATAAACCAGGAGACTGAATTCAGAGAACCAAACTCTCAAAGTGAAATGCCTTCTATCGATTCTGAATAATGAATTATGCAAGCATATCTCATAGAGAACAAGCCCACATAAGTCTATCCGTCTTAATGCGTCCCACTGCTGTAAGCCAAGCTGCTTTCTCCATATTCTGGCTTGACACTTCGGGATGGAGATGATGGCAGTTTTCCATGCTTTACAGAAATGGAACAGTCCTCTAATGGACTATTGTTATCCGCTGACCTCGAAGGAGGTGTTAATTCTTCACATACAAAGAAGGCCTTTAGCTTCCCTCCGTTTCATCCACCTGAAAGTGGGCGCGTATTGATGTGGAAGGATGCACATTACTCACTTCCTGTTGTCTGCTGCCTTCTCTATTGTCTTCACCCTCAGTGTTTCTGCATATTCTTCTGGATATATGAAAGATCTGAAGGCCAGACCATCCTTATGTATCCTTCTTAGCGTCTTTGATGCAACATAAAGTTTTCAGTCCAGAATGTGTGGATATGTTTGGGGTTTTATTCATTGGTAACCAAATACATCCCCTAAAACTTCATTTGCAACATATCCCAGAGATTACTTAATGTGAGTAACGTGTTCTAGATAATTTGGGTACCTTAACTTTTAAAGCAGTATGAATGTGGCAGTCACACCCGGCTAACTTAAGAAGCATACTCTGTTGTGTTCTACAACTGTAGTAACTAGCTGAATATCAGTTTTCCTGAATGTAGACTGAATGTAGAGTAAAGACTGTACCGTTAAGAGTAAAGACTGACTCTGTTGTGCCATGTTGTATCTTAGGCTGGACATTTCAACAAGCACAAGCACGCATATAGCTAAAACAGTGTGCAGAAACAGTCAATCATCTAAACCGTTTTTTGGAGCAACCTTACACATGAATGCCAGTAGCAGATGGTCAATATTGTACCCTATATTGTCTGTAAACTTGGAACTGCATACTACATAAAGCTAACGCATTGAATCTAGCATTAGCTAATTAGGAACTCTCCTTACTGCTAACTACCCCTGTTTCACATGCTATGATGCTATGTCAGTTAGCATATAAGACATTGACAGTTCATCTAAGTAGGTAGCTACCTACAACTGTTAAGAGTTATAGCCAGAGAGTAGCCAAGCTAAGCTAACTAATAAGCTGCAGATGACTTAGCCAGACTAAAAACAACTTACTCCAGGATTCTTCTTTAGGGTTGGAAATGGAGTCTTTAGACACTGAAAGCCAGTTAGTGACTGGCAAACAGAAGTTGTACTGCAAAATGACCCAGTGCTCTCTCGTTTTCTCTTTAAACCTGGAATAATGTTGAAATTTCCATGACCGAAATGTGTTTCTCTCTTGACTGTGCCATGCAAGCTCCATGACCTTGAGTGAGAATTCCTTTATGTAATCCATTCATTTCGCCAATCTAACGGTATTCTGAATACTACCTGTTTACATTGTAACAGAATCAGATACTCTCCAACACTGACATTTCCAGTGCAAGCTTCATCCAAGCCTTTCTTACACAATGCTAGTCTTCCTAACACAACCAAACTCCCATCTGTATTTTATGGAAGCTAAAAAGGTGGACATTTCAAAATTGACTTGGATATTTATAATTAATATAAACTTTAATAAATATTATTCAACGGCTGAGACAATAACCACATTACTATTGTCTTGGGACACCTACAGAGTCTCATTACTGTCATCACTATGTTTATTTCCCTTGATTAAAAGTTGAGTGAAAGTTGATCAATCTTTATTTACACATACAAACAACCAAAATGGCAAGTGATATACCTCCATGATATTTACATTTACGGCATTTAGCTGACGCTCTTATCCAGAGCGACTTACAAGGGTATTCATATTACAGGTAGGCCAGTGTAGTGTTAGGAGTCTTGCCCAGGGACTCTTATTGGTGTAGCACAGCATATTCACCCAGACCTGGATTCAAACCCCAGTCTCCCACATGTGGTGGTGGCTCCTTGGTGGGTAGTGATGTTGTCCGCTGAGCTACACCAACCCAGTGTGATCAGTGTCCGGTGCTCTTAAAGATCCATTCATACAGCGTATGATTTTCTATGTATAAAATAAACGAATAAAGAAACGTTTTTGAACATAGTGGTCCCTTTACCACTTGGTGTGAGGGTTTGTTGTCTGAACACTCTGAAACCTGTTTAATGTAATGCTTTTCTCTTTAGCGCTGCAACTAAATGGTGCATACACTGGGAACATCCCGTTCTACAAAACAGTACAGGGATCACTGCCTCTTACCAAAGCTGACTGATGCTGAATATGGGGTAGTTAGTATATCAGTGGAGAAATGGGAGGCTCTGCCTGTTGCTTATAAAGGAGTGAATGAACTGTATACATATACAGTCACAGTAACATTACTCACCATCATTCATCATCATCATCACCATTACTCACCATCGCTCACAGTCTTTCAGATCTACCTCACCGTGTTTCCTTTACCCTCCACAGTCTTACAGTCAGCATGTTGCTGTACAAGCTTTTGTGCATCGCTGTTGTTCTGTCATCCTGAGTCACGTTTATTTGGGCTGCAACCACGAGTTCTAAACAGTCAGCTTAATTTTAATGCATCCGAACAGCACAAATTAAAACAGACTCAGGATTAAATTTATACGCAGTGTTGCAATCTGTCAGTTTCGGACTTGGTGTGAAGGATGGCATTAATATACATGTGCTGTTTTTCTAAATCTGCCGTGTGTTTTTCATCCATAAAAATCAGACTCACTGTGAATAGGCCCTAAGTATGATAGTAGCTCAGTGATGGCTACACACGCAACACATAGTACACTGATTTCAGCTTTTGCTCAGTCAACCAGCTTTACACTCTCAGATATGTTACAGGCTAAACGATTTTTAGCATCAGCCGCTGCAACCAGGGCCTGTGCCGTGTGGCACGTATGGCCTGCTTACTAAAATGCTACAATGCCCAGCAGCACAGAACAGGCTTGATTTCGGCTTTCCGACACTCACTTAACCTTCGGAGAGTCAGACATTAGCTAATACCATCTTCACCGCTTAGTCAGATCTAACCTGTTATGTAGTCTGTGGCATTGTTTCTGTATAGCTTTCTTAATAAGCTAACGTCAGGTTAGCCATTCAAGCTGCAGATCTTAACACCACTGAACAGGTTTAACTCCCTCATTCTGCCCCTTCTGTCACACCTGCTTATCTGCACTCCCTCAGAGTTCAGTCATTATTTTCATACATCTAATTTTGTGTTGGTGCATTAGTTAGCAACATCAAACTAGCTACTGCTAACAAGCTCCACTGTGCTAGGTTGCGGCACCCTTTAGTTTTTTAAATGAAGTTTGACATTCATTGCATGGTGCATGGTAAAGATTTGGTGATCATGTAATTATATTTACATATTTTTTAGCCAATTTTAAATTAAGCAGATTAAGGCGGCTTAAATTCTTCCTTTCTTCCGTTACATCACTTAATCCACCATAGAGACCTTAATCTTTTACTAATTATCCACCAAATTTTAGGGTTACATTACTTTTTACCTCTGCACTAATACTAGCAAAATAAGCCAGATAATACAACTGCAGCTATCATGAACACATATTATACAGCCTACAATACAACCACCATAATACAAATAACAATTACATTAGATAAGATCACTTTTATTATCTCACATGAGAAAATCTGCATTGTTACAGCAGTTGAATAGCAACAGAACAGATACAGAACAAGAGGTAGGCTTTTTAAGAAAAAACAAAGATATTGCACAGACGTTTAGAAGATATAGTTATGTTTACTAGCTACATATAATCAAAACGAATTGTGCTTGATCGCCTACACCCATGCTCCTGGTTTTGTAAATACACACTGATATAAACTCAACGGCCAAAACATTTGTCACCTTGTGGTTTTAACGTGGTAGTAACTTCAGGCTCCTGCAGATGGCGCTGCACAAGGATGATGGGGCTATAAATTCCTGAGGCGTGTGAATGATGGGATTCATAGATTGAGAAGAGGTGGTACAGTGCGGTGACCATCTCGTTCCATGTGTGGAAGACGTCTCCAGAGCAAATGTTAATGATTGGCCAAACGAAGAGACTGGGCATGTGGGCGTGGCCAAAGACCATAGTGTGAAGGAAGTAGCTGAATCTGCAGGTGTATGGAAGCGTACGGTCATACAGGTCTACCAGCAGTGGCTAAAATCCCAGTCTACAGGGAATTCTCCTCGGAATTGTGTCAGGGAAGGCATCCACCAAATCTGGCCCAACTGCGCTCATCTTTGCTTTAAGAGTGTTCGAACACTGATGTGGCTACATCCAGAAACTTGTCCAGTCCGTGCCCAATCCAGTCACAGCTGTTACTGGTGCTGGTGGAGGGATTGCACACTGTTAGGTTCTGCAGAAACTGAGGTGCCTCGAAAATACGGCAGTCGGAAATTCCATGTTATGGAAAAGGGGTGACTGTAGTTCACTGCCAAAGGCTAAGCTGCTATGTTGAGTTGACCATCTGGAGATGATGCTGGTTTTCCCCTTCTTCACAGGAATAGAAAGCCTTCAAATGGACTATTGTTATATCTTGACCTCGGAGGATGTGTTACCTCTCTGTGTCCAAATGACCTTTAACCCTTGTCATCTTGGCTGTCTAAAACTGGCGCATGTTTGTCGTTTCCTCTTGCCATCCCATCGACCCCTTCAGCCAACAACAGGTAGGTGTGGCATCCTCCCTCACCCTAGGCTGCTCTTATTGCCAAACAATGCAATACAACATGCTACCATCCCTATAATTACCTCTGATAGCTTTATTTATGTGTTCCTTGTTTTGTTCTTGCTTTATTCTCTCTCCCTCCCTCTCTTTCTCTCCCTCTGTCCCGCTCGCCCCTTTCTCCCGCCTGTTCAAATTGATTTAACTTCCGAAATTGTCACTGTGAAATAGGTTAGCTGCCGCAATTACAGACCTCCTAATTAAAAGCAGGATGCAAATGTATTCATAATTGTGTGGCTGTCTTATCTAGTCAGCGCTTGGCACTACTTTAAAGCAAACACAGGAAAATTACTCTCAGCGTAGAAGAAGACGGAGAGTGAGAAAAAGAAAAAAAGAAGGGGAGTGAGAAAGAAAGACCCCTCTCCTCCACAAAGATCTACTTAGCTGTCGGCCCGAGATGACAGCGTGTTCTGCAGCTTTCCCTCATGCCATCTATTAAGTGACTAAAGCAATCTTTGGAGATGGAGCCTCCGGCCAGAGCTGAGACCTCACAGGCTCAGACTGCTCCCACACCAGGAGCCGCCAGAGTGACTGGCCCCCTTTCATCACCTCTCTATTATCCCTCATCTTTCCACTGGAGCCCACCACGGCATCTTTATTCACACTCGTCTTCTCAGAGTTCTTACAGGTGCTGTTCGTAAGCCTTTCATTTCATGATGCCCACACAACAAGGCTGTCCTCTCTCTCTCTCTCTCTCTCTCTCTCTCTCTCTTACCCTCTCTCTCTCTTTCTCTCTCTCTCTCTTTCTCTCTCTCTCTCCCCCCTCCCCCCCTTCTCCCTGTTCAGTGAAGTTTACTCAGCAGAAGTAACAGAAATGAGAAAGTTAATGACTGTGATAATTCAGTAGTTATAATAATAGAGACCATGTACATAGAAAGTCTTATATACTGTGTATAGAGCGGCATGGAAAGGCCTACACACATAGACACACATAAATACTGAGCACAGTAGTCCTATACTCTCCATCCCTCTCTCTCTCTCTCTCTCTTTTTCTCTTACTCCTTCTCTTTCTCTCCACCCCCCCCCTCTCCCCCCACGTCTGCCTCTCTTTCTCTTCATCCCCCTCTCTCTCCCCCCATGTCTGCCTCTCCCCCTACCTCCCTCTCACTGTCTTTCTCTCCCTCCCTTTCTCTATATTTATATATCTCTCTCTCTTTCTCTCTTTTTTCTTCCTCCTTCTCTTTCACTCCATCCCTCTCTCTCTCTCCCCCTCCCATGTCTGCCTCTCTATACTCTCCATCCCTCCCTCTCTTTCTCTCTCTTTTTCTCTTCCTCCTTCTCTTTCTTTCCATCCCTCTCTCTTTCTCCACCCATGTCTGCCTCTCTCCCTTTCTCTATATTTATATATCTCTCTCTCCCTCTCTCTCTTTCTTTCTCTCTCCCTCTCTATATCTGCCTCTCTACCTCCTGCCTCCTGTTCTCCCTCCCTTTTTCTCTTCCCCCCACTCCCATTCTCTCCCTCATTTCTATTTATATACTTATATCTCTTTGTCTCTCTCTTTCTTTCTTCCTCCCTCTTTATAGCTGCCTTTCTCCCTCCCTTCCTCTCTCCCCCCTCCCTCTCTCTTTTTCTCACTCCCTAACTCTTTATTCATACATTTATATATCTCTCTCCCTCTCCTTCTCTCTCCCTCCCTCTCTATATCTGCCTCTCTCCCTCCTGCCTCCTGCTCTCTGTCCCTTTCTATCTTTCTCTCTCCCTCCACCTCTCTTTCTCTCCCTCCCTCCTTATTTATATATTTATCTCTTTCCATCTCTCTCTTTCTCGGTCCCTCAATCTATTTTTATATATTAATATATCTCTGTTAGTTTTATAATAAAATATATTTTTTGTTTTCTTTATTGGCATGACAAGAATTAGCACTTGTATTGCCAAACTTTGGTAAAGGGTTCAAGAACAACATAACAATATAGTAATAATAAAAAAAAATAATAATAAAAGTAATAGTAATAAGCATGGGAGAAAGGAGAAG
>JAMWET010003505.1:80000-87500 GCA_024036415.1 Prochilodus magdalenae | reverse complement strand
ATCCCAGATTCTGTTAATCACGTTATAAAACAAACTACAAATAATCCCAGATTCTATTAATCACATGTTATAAACAAACTACAAATAATCCCACATTATATTAATCAGATGTTATAAAACAAACTACAAATAATCCCAGATTCTATTAATCACATGTTATACAACAAACTGTAAAAATTCCAGATTATATTAAGCACATGTTATAAAACAAACTACAAATAATCCCAGATTATATTAATCACATGTTATAGACAAACTACAAATAATCCCACATTATATTAATCAGATGTTATAAAACAAACTACAAATAATCCCAGATTATATTAATCACATGTTATAAACAAACTACAAATAATCCCACATTATATTAATCAGATGTTATAAAACAAACTACAAATAATCCCAGATTATATTAATCACATGTTATAAACAAACTACAAATAATCCCACATTATATTAATCAGATGTTATAAAACAAACTACAAATAATCCCAGATTCTATTAATCACATGTTATAAAACAAACTACAAATAATCCCAGATTCTATTAATCACGTTATACAACAAACTGTAAAAATTTCAGATTATATTAATCACATGTTATAAAACAAACTACAAATAATCCCAGATTATATTAATCACATGTTATAAACAAACTACAAATAATCCCACATTATATTAATCAGATGTTATAAAACAAACTACAAATAATCCCAGATTCTATTAATCACATGTTATACAACAAACTGTAAAAATTCCAGATTATATTAATCACATGTTATAAAACAAACTACAAATAATCACAGAGTATATTAATCACATATTATAAACAAACTACAAATAATCCCAGATTATATTAATCACGTTATACAACAAATGTACAAATAATCCCAGATTCTATTAATCACATGTTATAAACAAACTACAAATAATCCCACATTATATTAGTCAGATGTTATAAAACAAACTACAAATAATCCCAGATTCTATTAATCACATGTTATACAACAAACTGCAAATAATCCCATACTATATTAATCACATGTTATAAAACAAACTACAAATACTCCCAGAGTATATTAATCACATGTTATAAAACAAACTGCAAATAATCTCAGATTCTATTAATCACGTTATACAACAAACTACAAATAATCCCAGATTATATTAATCACATGTTATACAACAAATTTACAAATAATCCCAGATTATATTAATCACATGTTATACAACAAACTGCAAATAATCCCGGATTATATTAATCAGATGTTATACAACAAACTGCAAATAATCCCGGATTATATAAATCACGTTATACAACAGACTGCAAATAATCCCGGATTATATTAATCACATGTTATAAAACAAAGTATATATACTCCTAAATTATACTAATCCCAGATTATTTTCAGCGTGTGCTATAAAATAAACCATAAAATTAACCCCAGATTACACTGTGTTTATTCTGGGCTAGAAGATCTAATAGATCTTAAAGAGCCATAGATCTAATCCCAGGTTAAATGAATCCCGTGTGAAATGTGCTTTCCGGGGATCCAGGAGGGTTAAATCCTGTGCTGAATTCCGGCATTTCCAGAGAAGCGTGCGGGCGAGAAACTTGTCTTTGTACCAGTCAGTGTCATGTGTGGGGTCTCATGTGTGCCGAACACAGCGCTGATCCTCCGTTTGAAACCACAGCAGGGGCCTAATCTTCCACGCTAGCCTCCTGAGAACAGAGCAGGAGGGAGACGGGAAGAGAGAGCAGGGGAGGAGAGGGGAGGAGATAAAAGAGAAGCTGTAACGGCCTCCGAGAGAGAGGACGAGGGAGCCAGACTGGGGCCTGCGAGAGTTAGCAGCGGGAGCAGGGAACAGCGTTAGCCTAGTGGGTGGTAATTGTAGGGTTGGGTAACCGAGGCTAGCTGAGATTAGCCTAGCAGAGGGAGGGTTTAACAGGGCTGATCCCGTTAGGAGGGGACGCTAGAGCCTGGATCTGCTCCCCAAAGGCAGGGGTCTCAGTTTCAGCTCCTATGTAGGTCAGGGAGTGGCTGGCGGAGCTTAGCCTACCTTAGCTTTGCTTAGATTAGCTTAGCGACACAGCTAGGCTATGAGCACAGCACATAAGGAGGAGATTCTGGTTCAGAGACTTAGAGATTAGCTTACACCGCTAATGTGAAGTCAGAAACTCTGAAGCTACGAGATATTGGGTCGTTCAGTGTGGTCCCCAACAGGAATGACGAGTGGTGCAGCCATGCTGGAGCAGGACAGGGCCTAACCAAACTTCAAACATAGCCACCATATACAGATGCATGCAAAAGCCTAAGCAGGACAAATTCCCTGCACCATGACTGGAAGTGGCCTTAGGCAAGGCACCTACCCCCACCTTGGGCTGTCCACCGGAAGGAGTGCTCACTGTCCTCTAGGGTGTGAACTAGAGAGAACTAGCCAGCTACTAATGTATTAGTCCACCACTAGCGTTAGCTAAGCTACAGGTGAGGACTAGCCAGCTACTAATGTATTAGTCCACCACTAGCATTAGCTAAGCTACATGTGAGAACTAGCCAGCTACTAATGTATTAGTCCACCACTAGCGTTAGCTAAGCTACATGTGAGAACTAGCCAGCTACTAATGTATTAGTCCACCACTAGCGTTAGCTAAGCTACATGTGAGAACTAGCCATCTACTAATGTATTAGTCCACCACTAGCGTTAGCTAAGCTACAGGTGAGGACTAGCCAGCTACTAATGTATTAGTCCACCACTAGCGTTAGCTAAGCTACAGGTGAGGACTAGCCAGCTACTAATGTATTAGTCCACCACTAGCGTTAGCTAAGCTACATGTGAGAACTAGCTACAACTATACTAGTCCAGTGCTAATGTAAGCTAAGCTGTAGGTATAGGCTACATAGCTGTGTTAACTTGTATGTAGTTTATCTTGTTTACTTGGCTGTAGTTTATCTTGTATGTAGTTTATCTTGTATGTGGTTTATCTTGTATGTGGTTTATCTTGTTTATCTTGGTTGTAGTTTATCTTGTAGGTGGTTTATCTTGTTTACCTGGTTGTAGTTTACTTGGCTGTAGTTTATCTTGTATGTGGTTTATCTTGTATGTAGTTTATCTTGTTTACCTGGTTGTAGTTTACTTGGTTGTAGTTTATCTTGTATGTAGTTTATCTTGTTTACCTGGTTGTAGTTTACTTGGCTGTAGTTTATCTTGTATGTGGTTTATCTTGTATGTAGTTTATCTAGTTTATCTTGTATGTGGTTTATCTTGTATGTGGTTTATCTTGTATGTAGTTTATCTTGTATGTGGTTTATCTTGTATGTGGTTTATCTTGTTTATCTTGGTTGTAGTTTATCTTGTATGTAGTTTATCTTGTTTACCTGGTTGTAGTTTACTTGGTTGTAGTTTATCTTGTATGTGGTTTATCTTGTTTACCTGGTTGTAGTTTACTTGGCTGTAGTTTATCTTGTATGTGGTTTATCTTGTATGTAGTTTATCTTGTTTACCTGGTTGTAGTTTACTTGGTTGTAGTTTATCTTGTATGTAGTTTATCTTGCCTACCTGGTTGTAGTTTACTTGGCTGTAGTTTATCTTGTATGTGGTTTATCTTGTATGTAGTTTATCTTGTTTACTTGGTTGTAGTTTACTTGGTTGTAGTTTATCTTGTATGTAGTTTATCTTGTATGTGGTTTATCTTGTATGTGGTTTATCTTGTTTATCTTGGTTGTAGTTTATCTTGTATGTGGTTTATCTTGTATGTAGTTTATCTTGTATGTGGTTTATCTTGTTTATCTTGGTTGTAGTTTACTTGGTTGTAGTTTATCTTGTATGTGGTTTATCTTGTATGTAGTTTATCTTGTTTACTTGGTTGTAGTTTATCTTGTATGTGGTTTATCTTGTATGTAGTTTATCTTGTTTATCTTGTATGTAGTTTATCTTGTATGTAGTTTACCTTGTATGTAGTTTATCTTGTATGTGGTTATCTTGTTTATCTTGGTTGTAGTTTACTTGGTTGTAGTTTATCTTGTATGTAGTTTGTCTTGTTTATCTTGGCTGTAGTTTATCTTGTATGAAGTTTATCTGGTTTATCTTGTATGTAGTTTATCTTGTTTACTTGATTGCAGTTTATCTTGTATGTAATATATCTTGTATGTAATTTATCTGGTTTATCTTGTATGTAGTTTATCTTGTTTACTTGGTTGTAGTTTATCTTGTATGTAGTTTATCTTGTTTACTTGGTTGTAGTTTATCTTGTATGTAGTTTATCTTGTTTACTTGATTGTAGTTTATCTGGTATGTAGTTTATCTAGTTTACTTGGTTGTAGTTTATCTTGTATGTAGTTTATCTGGTATGTAGTTTATCTAGTTTACTTGGTTGTAGTTTATCTGGTATGTAGTTTATCTGGTATGTAGTTTATCTAGTTTACTTGGTTGTAGTTTATCTTGTATGTAGTTTATCTAGTTTACTTGGTTGTAGTTTATCTTGTATGTAGTTTATCTTGGTTGTAGTTTATCTGGTATGTAGTTTATCTGGTATGTAGTTTATCTTGTTTACTTGGTTGTAGTTTATCTGGTATGTAGTTTATCTGGTATGTAGTTTATCTGGTATGTAGTTTATCTTGTTTACTTGGTTGTAGTTTATCTGGTATGTAGTTTATCTGGTATGTAGTTTATCTTGTTTACTTGGTTGTAGTTTATCTGGTATGTAGTTTATCTTATTTACTTGGTTGTAGTTTATCTGGTATGTAGTTTATCTAGTACTTGGTTGTAGTTTACTTCTGCTGCTGCTCACACAGACTCAGGTACAGCTGTACAGCTGTGCCGCGGCGCTCCTGATGTTGGTGGTCCTCAGATGAAGCGTTGTTTGTGATGTGAACTGACGTGCTTGTCCGTCTCTCTGTCTCCTCTGGGCGCTCCTCCAGCCGAGAACACGTGTTCGCCATCGCAGTTCCAGTGTAAGACCACCAAACACTGCATCTCCAAGCTGTGGGTGTGCGACGAGGACCCGGACTGTGCCGACGGCTCGGATGAGGCCAACTGCGGTGAGCAGCACCAGCCCGCCACCCCCGCCATGTCAGCACACATCACCTCACACACGCTCGAAAGCGGCGGCTCGCGGTCGCAGTCCTGCAGGTCAGGCTTACATAACATCTGAACTCGAGCTTCACATGGCTGATGTAGCACTTAGCACATTAGCACTGTACGGCTACTGTAGCCAAGGTATGGGAGCTGATTAGCCTCCAGTTAGCATGGTGCTACGTCCATGCCTACAGCACTCCCACCTCCAACCCTGTGGAGATGTTCAGACCTGATCATGTGGTCTGTGTTAGGACCCTCCTGTTCCTCAGGCGAGCCTATGCTTGAGCTCCACCTGAGCTCCACCTGGTAAGGGAGTTGTAGGTGTGCAGGTAGTGGTCGGACGGGTTGCACAGACTTGTCGGCTTCAGCTCAGCCGTGAGGCTTTCAGCTTGATGTCCACTAGCTGCTGATCACATGACTATGACACCAGCAGCATGGGCACCTCAGAGAGGACAGCAGGTGAGCAGCCCTGTGATTCCGGGATCCTTATCCCAGAATTCCTGATGGCTAGCAGTGCCATCCAGGTCTGCCTGGAAAGGCCACGTCAGGCTCTACTAACCTGTTTGGATGTTCCCTCGGCTGATCTACAGGGCTTCAAGGAGCCGGTACTGAACACTGTGATCTCTGGTTTTCCGAAGGAGTTTCCAGTTTTCCGGAGAGGGAGCGTTACGCCCTGCAGTCCTGTACAGTTAGCTGCCGGTTAGTCTTATTGTAAAAAGATGTCGGCTTCAGAAACTAGCCTGCCTTGGCTGATCCTCCACATTTTGGCCATGAAGTTGAGTTAGACTGGTTTCTGACTGTGCCTTTGTTCTGCAGCGCCACCTAGTGGACACTCTGATGGTGTAATTATAATTCACTGGGATTGTTAATATTAGTGTCGCTGTATTACGTGTGTAGCTGAATCTCAGGTATCAGAGGAACTAGTTGCGTGAGTGTGTGAGTGAGTGAGTGAGTGAGTGTGTGAGTGAGTGTGTGAGTGAGTGTGTGAGTGAGTGCGTGAGTGAGTGTGTGAGTGAGTGCGTGTGAGAGTGTGTGAGTGCGTGTGAGTGAATGAGAGTGTGAGTGCGTGAGAGTGTGTGTGTGTGTGTGTGAGAGTGTGAGTGAGTGCGTGTGAGTGTGTGAGAGTGTGTGCGTAGCGCCCCCTGTGGGAGTTACAGCCCTGTCTCTCTGAGTTATATCCACAGTGTGAGCACTCTCACCTTAACACAGCTGTACTAACATTATAACTGCTTTTTACTCTACTCTCTCTCCATCCCTCCTCTCTCTCTCTCTCCCTCCCTATCTCTCCCTCTCTTCCTCCCTACACTTCTCTCTCTCTCCCTCTCTCTCTCTCTCTCACTCTCTCTCTATCTCTCTCTCTCCATCCCTCCTCTCTCTCTCTCTCCCTCCCTATCTCTCCCTCTCTTCCTCCCTACACTTCTCTCTCTCCCTCTCTCCCTCCCTACACTTCTCTCTCTCCCTCTCTCTCTCTCCTTTCCTATCTCTCCCTCTCTTCCTCCCTACCCTTCTCTCTCTCCCTCTCTTCCTCCCTACCCTTCTCTCTCTCTCTCTCTCCCTCTCTCTCTCTCTCTCCCTCTCTCTCTCTGTCTCTCTCTGTCTCTCTCTCTCTCTCTCTCTCTCTCTCTCCCTCTCTCCCTCTCTCTCTCCCTCTCTCCCTCCCTATCCCCCTCCCTCTCCCTCTCTCTCTCTCTCTCTCTCTCTCTCTCTCTCTCTCTCTCTCCCTCTCTCTCTCTCACTCCCCCCCCCCCCCCCCCCCCCTCTCTCTCTCTCTCTCTCTCTCTCTCTCTCTCTCTCTCTCTCTCTCTCTCTCTCTCTCTCTGCGTTTTGTAATAAAGTGGCCAGTTAGTGGAGGTACAAAGTAGGTGTTTCTGATAAAGTGGCCAGCGAGTGTGCATTTCCGTGCGGTGTGTAAGCTGGGATAGATCCTGATGTGTTGCCGGAATGTGGCTGGGTGTGAAGGCGGGCTCGGCCGATGTGTGGCTGCACTTTGTTGGGTGTTTAATTCTGCCGGTTCTCTTTGAAGTGGCGTTTTTCTACGCGGGTAAAGACCCAGCGAGGCGGGGCTGGAGGAACGTGTGCGGGCGCTCCGCGTTTAAGGATCACGTTAGCCCTACTTGAGTCAAATGGATATTCCGAGTTTCATTCAGCCCTCATGAATAATTCCGGCCACGGCGCGCCGGTTTTTCTGGGAGGCCTGATTTGCTCTCGCGGCGTGTCGTCTGGTTCTGATTTGGTTTCTGTTTTCCTGAAATGATCTTTTGTCTCCTGTCCTCTCGGAACGCTGCTGAAGGAGGTGCCACCCCTCGTGTTGTGTGAAGCAGAATAAACAACAACAATCCGAACTGTAATGTCCCTCTGCGCTGTTGTAGCCCCGCCACAATTAAAACTCCCTTCCTGCCGTCATTATGTCGGGGAATTAGCTCTC
>JAMWET010003505.1:52500-60000 GCA_024036415.1 Prochilodus magdalenae | reverse complement strand
GGACCGTGATTGGTGACCACTCCCACATCGAGGAGGCGGCCATGGACGGCTCTCTGCGCCGCGTTCTGCTGGAGAAGAACCTGCGCAGGCCGACAGGTGTTCACTCCCTGTTTCCATATGGTCGATACGGTGATTGTCTATGGTGGGCCAGTTTTACAGCCCACCCGTGTAACACGGTTGGTTGTGTGTCTGCAGGTTTGGCGATCGATTACTACGGGGAGCGGCTGTATTGGGCTGACTCGGAGCTCTCTGTGATCGGCAGCATTAGACTGGATGGGTCGGACGCTCAGCTGGCCGTGAGGCCTCACCACGGTGAGAGAGAACTGACCAGTAATGAGTGGACTGTACAAGAACATGGTGAATCTGTTTCCAATAAAGTGGCCAGTTAGCGGAAGCGCAAGGGAGGTGTTTCCAATAAAGTGGCCAGTTGATGAAAGCACTAGGGAGGTGTTTCCAATAAAGTGGCCAGTTAGTGGAAGCACTTGGGAGGTGTTTCCAATAAAGTGGCCAATTTGTGTAAGCACAAGGTGGATGTTTCCAACAAAGTGGCCAGTTAGCAGAAGCGCAACGGAAGTGTTTCCAATAAAGTGGCCAGTTAGTGGAAGCACATGGGAGGTGTTTCCAATAAAATGGCCAGTTAGCGGAAGCACAAGGGAGGTGTTTCTAATAAAGTGGCCACTTAGTTGAAGCACTAGGGAGGTGTTTCCAATACGGTGGCCAGGTAGTGGAAGCACAAGGTGGATGTTTCCAATAAAGTGGCCAGTTAGTGGAAGCACAAGGTGGATGTTTCCAATAAAGTGGCCATTTAGTGAAAGCACAAGGTGGGTGTTTCCAATAAAGTGGCCAGTTAGCGGAGGCACAAGGGAGGTGTTTCTAATAAAGTGGCCGGTTAGTGGAAGCACAAGGGAGGTGTTTCTAATAAAGTGGCCAGTTAGTGGAAGCACAAGGTGGATGTTTCCAATAAAGTGGCCAGGTAGTGGAGGTACAGGGTTGGTGTTTCCAATAAAGTGGCCAGTTAGCAGAAGCACAAGGTGGACGTTTCCAATAAAGTGGCCAGTCGGTGAAGGTACAGGGGAGGTGTTTCCAATAAAGTGGCCAGTGAGTGGAGGTACAGGGTTGGTGTTTCTAATAAAGTGGCCAGTTAGTGGAAGTACAGAGTAGGTGTTTCTAATAAAGTGGCCAGTGAGTGGAGGTACAGGGGAGGTGTGTGGGGAGGGATTGGGAGTGTGGATGGAATTCCGATGTCGTTATTAAGGAGGTGTCCTAAGCCAGTTTCCCGCTGTTCGAGGAGCGTCCGTGGTTTAGCCGACGTGGTGAGTGTGTCATGCACCCTTTCAGGAATTCTCATCCGGCTCTGCCTCGTCTGTGTGTTTGTGCGAGTCGGAGTGTGTTGCCTCAGTTGATTCATGGCAGCTTTATGAAATTCCTGCTCCTGCTAAGTTGCTGGCGGCATTCCTGCCCACGTGTTTTGTTGGACCCTCACAGCGCTCAGGACTGGCAAAACGTTCCTGTCAGGCGTCACGGTGGAAAGCGGAAAGCGATAAAGGCAGCTTCCCTCGCGGTTTGGGAAATTTCCGCAAAGGAGGACAAACGGAGGCATGTAGCCGGATCGTCCCTCCCCGGCTCCGTCTCTGTGAAAGGCCCTCTCAGGAAAACGTAGAAAGGCCTGTATCTGTCAGGAAGCAGCTTTCATCTGATTCTGTTCAGGCGAAGATCCAGCAGAGAGGTAGAAGCTCCAGCAGAGGGGTAGAAGATCCAGCAGAGGGGTAGATAAACTAGCAGAGAGGTAGAAGCTCCAGCAGAGGGGTAGAAGCTCCAGCAGAGGGGTAGAAGCTCCAGCAGAGGGGTAGAAGATCCAGCAGAGGGGTAGAAGATCCAGCAGAGGGGTAGAAGAACTAGCAGAGGGGTAGAAGATCTAGCAGAGGGGTAGAAGAACTAGCAGAGGGCTAGAAGATCTAGCAGAGGGGTAGAAGAACTAGCAGAGGGGTAGAAGATCTAGCAGAGGGGTAGAAGATCCAGCAGAAGCTCCAGCAGAACCTCCAGCAGAGGAGTAGAAGATCTAGCAGAGGGGTAGAAGATTCAGCAGAGGGGTAGAAGATCTAGCAGAGGAGGGTAGAAGATCCAGCAGAGGAGGGTAGAAGATTCAGCAGAGGGGTAGAAGATCTAGCAGAGGAGGGTATAGAAGATCCAGCAGAGGGGTAGAATATCTAGCAGAAGCTCCAGCAGAGGGGTAGAAGCTCCAGCAGAGGGGTAGAAGCTCCAGCAGAGGAGGGTAGAAGATTCAGCAGAGGGGTAGAAGCTCCAGCAGAGGGGTAGAAGCTCCAGCAGAGGAGGGTAGAAGATTCAGCAGAGGGGTAGAAGCTCCAGCAGAGGGGTAGAAGATCCAGCAGAGGAGGGTAGAAGATTCAGCAGAGGGGTAGAAGATCTAGCAGAGGAGGGTAGAAGATCCAGCAGAGGGGTAGAAGATCTAGCAGAGGAGGGTAGAAGATCTAGCAGAACCTCCAGCAGAACCTCCAGCAGAGGGGTAGAAGATCCAGCAGACGGGTGGTAGAAGCTCCAGCAGAGGGGTAGAAGCTCCAGCTGAGGGGTAGAAGCTCCAGCTGAGGGGTATTAGATCCAGCAGAGGAGGGTAGAAGATATAGCAGAGGAGTAGAAGATCTAGCAGAGGAGGGTAGAAGATCCAGCAGAGGGGTAGAAGATCTAGCAGAAGCTCCAGCAGAGGGGTAGAAGCTCCAGCCGAGGTGTAGAAGCTCCAGCAGAGGGGTAGAAGATCCAGCCGAGGTGTAGAAGCTCCAGCAGAGGGGTAGAAGATCCAGCCGAGGTGTAGAAGCTTCAGCAGAGACGTCTGGCGTGTTGGGTTAGCAAACACGGCGGCCCGACGCCATACTGAGAGACAGACTTCTGTATGTGTAGCTCAATAAATATTGATCATATCAGTCTAAATTTATCATCAGTTATTGATCCTGGTCTCCTTTATCCTCCTTCCCAACACACCCGCACCCCCGCACCTCCTCCTGGGTGGAGCTGTTCTTTGATGGTCTCTGTTTCTGTTGGATGTGTTTGCAGGTATTTCCCAACCGTTCCGTATCGATGTCTTCGAGGACTACATATACGGGACAAATCTGAAGCACGAGGTTTTCCGGGTGCATAAATACGGGAGGCAGCGGGTGGAGATGCTCCGCCTGCGAGTGGAGAGAGCCTCCAGTGTGCTGGTGTTTCACCGCTACAAACAGCAGGAGGGTAAGTCTCGGAGACGCTCCGCAGTCACTCCGTTACAGGTCCGTAACAGGTCCGTTAGCTTCGTGCTGCTTTATTAGCCCAGCAGAAATGCTACACTTGGGAATGCTTGGGAATGTCGAGAGGAGAACCTGGACATTGGTAGTGGTTGAACTCTGCCCCTCTCCGTCTCCCAGTGTTGAACCCGTGTCCCACTATGAGCTGTGATTTCCTCTGCCTGTTGAACCCTGACGGGGCCAGGTGCGTGTGTCCTGAGGGGAGGTCCCTGGTCAACAGGACCTGCAGGGACATCAGCGTCGCAGGTAACACTGTCCACACACCTCACCAGCACATCTAGTGTTCATCAGGACCGGGACTGAGGTTCAGGTTAGATGTGATGTTAGGTGAGATCAAACAGACAGCCCTGCAGGTGAGGTTACAACACACATTATATTAAATTTGTGTTTCTGTGTTAGTTACTGTGTTAGTGACAGGTTAAGTAATGTTAGTATGAGGCAACATATGGCTAATATGTGGCTAATTTACAGTACAAGGTTACATAACTTACTGTTAGTGTGGGGTTCAGTGTTTGATTAAATATGAGGTAAAAAGAAATAACATTAGAACCAGGTTAAATAATGTTAGTACAGTGCTAGATAACATTAGTACAAAGTAAATAATGTTAGTACAGTGCTAGATAACAGAACCAGATTAAATAATGTTAGTACAGTGCTAGATAACATTAGTATGAGGTCAAATAATGTTAGTACAGTGCTAGATAACATTAGTACGAGGTTAATAATTATATATTATTAAGAGAGTGAGGAATGTTCGCATATGGTTAATAATGTGTATGCTGTTTGTTTAAGGTTGTAGTAATGGTGTTTGTTTATGGTTATAGTAATGGTGTTTGTTTATGGTTGTAGTAATGGTGTGTGTAAGGTTGTAGTAATGGTGTTTGTTTAAGGTTGTAGTAATGGTGTGTGTAAGGTTGTAGTAATGGTGTTTGTTTAAGGTTGTAGTAATGGTGTGTGTAAGGTTGTAGTAATGGTGTTTGTTTAAGGTTGTAGTAATGGTGTGTGTAAGGTTGTAGTAATGGTGTTTGTTTAAGGTTGTATTAATGGTGTTTGTTTATGGTTATAGTAATGGTGTGTGTAAGGTTGTAGTAATGGTGTTTGTTTATGGTTGTAGTAATGGTGTGTGTAAGGTTGTAGTAATGGTGTTTGTTTAAGGTTGTAGTAATGGTGTGTGTAAGGTTGTAGTAATGGTGTTTGTTTATGGTTATAGTAATGGTGTTTGTTTAAGGTTGTAGTAATGGTGTTTGTTTATAGTTATAGTAATGGTGTGTGTAATGTTGTAGTAATGGTGTTTGTTTAAGGTTGTAGTAATGGTGTTTGTTTAAGGTTGTAGTAATGGTGTGTGTAAGGTTGTAGTAATGGTGTGTGTAAGGTTGTAGTAATGGTGTTTGTTTAAGGTTGTAGTAATGGTGTTTGTTTAAGGTTGTAGTAATGGTGTGTGTAAGGTTGTTGTAATGGTGTGTGTAAGGCTGTAGTAATGGTGTTTGTTTAAGGTTGAAGTAATGGTGTGTAACGTTGTAGTAATGGTGTGTGTAAGGTTGTAGTAATGGTGTTTAAGTTTGTAGTAATGGTGTTTGTTTAAGGTTGTAGTAATGGTGTGTGTATGGTTGTAGTAATGGTGTGTGTAAGGTTGTAGTAATGGTGTTTGTTTAAGGTTGTAGTAATGGTGTGTGTAAGGTTGTAGTAATGGTGTTTGTTTAAGGTTGTAGTAATGGTGTGTGTAAGGTTGTAGTAATGGTGTTTGTTTAAGGTTGTATTAATGGTGTTTGTTTATGGTTATAGTAATGGTGTGTGTAAGGTTGTAGTAATGGTGTTTGTTTATGGTTGTAGTAATGGTGTGTGTAAGGTTGTAGTAATGGTGTTTGTTTAAGGTTGTAGTAATGGTGTGTGTAAGGTTGTAGTAATGGTGTTTGTTTATGGTTATAGTAATGGTGTTTGTTTAAGGTTGTAGTAATGGTGTTTGTTTATAGTTATAGTAATGGTGTGTGTAATGTTGTAGTAATGGTGTTTGTTTAAGGTTGTAGTAATGGTGTTTGTTTAAGGTTGTAGTAATGGTGTGTGTAAGGTTGTAGTAATGGTGTGTGTAAGGTTGTAGTAATGGTGTGTGTAAGGTTGTAGTAATGGTGTTTGTTTAAGGTTGTAGTAATGGTGTTTGTTTAAGGTTGTAGTAATGGTGTTTGTTTAAGGTTGTAGTAATGGTGTGTGTAAGGTTGTTGTAATGGTGTGTGTAAGGCTGTAGTAATGGTGTTTGTTTAAGGTTGAAGTAATGGTGTGTAACGTAGTAATGGTGTGTGTAAGGTTGTAGTAATGGTGTTTGTTTAAGGTTGTAGTAATGGTGTTTGTTTAAGGTTGTAGTAATGGTGTTTGTTTAAGGTTGTAGTAATGGTGTGTGTAAGGTTGTAGTAATGGTGTTTGTTTAAGGTTGTAGTAATGGTGTGTGTAAGGTTGTAGTAATGGTGTTTGTTTAAGGTTGTAGTAATGGTGTGTGTAAGGTTGTAGTAATGGTGTTTGTTTAAGGTTGTAGTAATGGTGTTTGTTTAAGGTTGTAGTAATGGTGTGTGTAAGGTTGTAGTAATGGTGTGTGTAAGGTTGTAGTAATGGTGTTTGTTTAAGGTTGTAGTAATGGTGTTTGTTTAAGGTTGTAGTAATGGTGTGTGTAAGGTTGTAGTAATGGTGTTTGTTTATGGTTGTAGTAATGGTGTTTGTTTAAGGTTGTAGTAATGGTGTTTGTTTAAGGTTGTAGTAATGGTGTGTGTAAGGTTGTAGTAATGGTGTTTGTTTATGGTTGTAGTAATGGTGTTTGTTTAAGGTTGTAGTAATGGTGTTTGTTTATGGTTGTAGTAATGCTGTGTGTAAGGTTGTAGTAATGCTGTTTGTTTAAGGTTGTAGTAATGGTGTTTGTTTAAGGTTGTAGTAATGGTGTTTGTTTAAGGCTGTAGTAATGGTGTTTATGTAAGGTTGTAGTAATGCTGTTTGTTTAAGGCTGTAGTAATATGGGTTAAGGTTTAATGTTTAAGGTTGTAGTAATGGTGTTTGTTTAAGGTTGTAGTAATGGTGTGTGTAAGGTTGTAGTAATGGTGTTTGTTTAAGGCTGTAGTAATGGTGTTTGTTTATGGTTGTAGTAATGGTGTGTAACGTTGTAGTAATGGTGTGTGTAAGGTTGTAGTAATGGTGTGTGTAAGGTTGTAGTAATGGTGTTTGTTTAAGGTTGTAGTAATGGTGTGTGTAAGGTTGTAGTAATGGTGTGTGTAAGGTTGTAGTAATGCTGTTTGTTTAAGGTTGTCGTAATGGTGTGTGTATGGTTGTAGTAATGGTGTTTAAGGTCGTAGTAATGGTGTTTGTTTAAGGTTGTAGTAATGGTGTTTGTTTAAGGTTGTAGTAATGGTGTGTGTATGGTTGTAGTAATGGTGTGTGTAAGGTTGTAGTAATGGTGTTTGTTTAAGGCTGTAGTAATGGTGTGTGTAAGGCTGTAGTAATGGTGTGTGTAAGGTTGTAGTAATGGTGTTTAAGGCTGTAGTAATGGTGTGTGTAAGGTTGTAGTAATGGTGTTTGTTTAAGGCTGTAGTAATGGTGTGTGTAAGGTTATAGTAATGGTGTGTGTAAGGTTGTAGTAATGGTGTGTGTAAGGTTATAGTAATGGTGTGTTTAAGGTTGTAGTAATGGTGTGTGTAAGGTTATAGTAATGGTGTGTTTAAGGTTGTAGTAATGGTGTTTGTTTAAGGTTGTAGTAATGGTGTGTGTATGGTTGTAGTAATGGTGTGTGTAAGGTTGTAGTAATGGTGTGTTTAAGGTTGTAGTAATGGTGTTTGTTTAAGGTTGTAGTAATGGTGTGTGTAAGGTTGTAGTAATGGTGTGTGTAAGGTTGTAGTAATGGTGTTTGTTTAAGGCTGTAGTAATGGTGTGTGTAAGGTTGTAGTAATGGTGTGTGTAAGGTTGTAGTAATGGTGTTTGTTTAAGGTTGTAGTAATGGTGTTTGTTTAAGGTTGTAGTAATGGTGTTTGTTTATGGTTGTAGTAATGGTGTGTGTAAGGTTGTAGTAATGGTGTGTGTAAGGTTGTAGTAATGGTGTGTGTAAGGTTGTAGTAATGGTGTTTGTTTAAGGCTGTAGTAAAAGGGGGTGTAGTAATGGTGTGTGTGTTAAGGTTGTAGTAATGGTGTGTGTAAGGTTGTAGTAATGGTGTTTGTTTAAGGTTGTAGTAATGGTGTT
>JAMWET010003505.1:25000-45000 GCA_024036415.1 Prochilodus magdalenae | reverse complement strand
TGAAGATGCAGGAGACCAGTTGTAGAAGGGTTTGGATGGTGTCATGAGGAGACCCTAACGGACCACCCTAAGGGTCCAAAACGTAGAAGCTGTGCAGCTGCCTTATGACATCACTGATGTGTTTGTGTGTGTGCGGTGTTGTCTGTTGTTTTCCTCACGTGTCCTTCGTCTCGCTGCGCTCTCCTCATCCTCAGCTGCCCGGCCGGGTTTAAAAGCCAGCGGTGTGACGAGCGGTCCGACCCGTGTGCGCTCTACTGTCAGAACCGGGGGATTTGCGCCCTAGCTGCCCTTAACAAACCGCAATGCAAGTAGGTGACCTCATGTCAACCGCTAACGTCACCACCGTCACCATAGTGGCCGGAAACATCACCGCAACGTCACCCCGACCTCCATCCTCCCCCACGAGCATCCGGGTCAGCATGCGTCCTCAAAACATCAGCACCCACTCTACCACACACACCAGCACGCAGTACTGGGTGTATGTCAGGGACCTCCCACCCCAGTCAATACAGCCATTAGGTACAGGTTAGACACCTAACAGCCACCTGGAAGACCTGATCGACCCACCACACGGCCCCCATCACATAAACACCACCTAAAGCTTTGAGAGAGAGGAGAACATCCAGCTCTGCTCCTGCTTCAGATCTGAGAATGTCTTACTTCCACACCGAGGAGACACCTCATCGCTATGGAGGTCTGAAAGGAGGTGTAGCTGTTCTAGGAGGTGTAGCTGTTGTGCCCCAGAGAAGTTACCACGACTGTCCTTAACACCACGTCACCGTCACCAAAGACTGCGGTGGTGTCGTACCAGACTGTCATGGAGTGACTCAGAATGGCAGCGGGTCATCTTCAGTGACGAGTCCCGCTTTAGTCTTGGTGGAGACTCCCAACGAATCCATGTGTGGAGGCACCGTGGTCAGCACCAAGATGATGGGTGCTGTTCGCCCCCCCCCCCACCTGTCATCACACGTCCAGAAGGACTGGTGTCCCTCCACCTCCACCCCTACCGCACCATCTGCAGGAACTGTGTGAGGATGTTCAAGCTGCATGGGATGGATTATCACAGGACTCCATCAGGAACCTCTACAGCTCCATACCGAGACGTCTGGCGTGTTGGGTTAGCTCCCACACCTCCTTCTGGGTGGAGCTGTTCTTTAGATGATGAGTGTTTATTAGTTATGGAGCCTGTGTGCTTAATGGCTGATCTGGGTGGAGGTTGACGGGTCTCTGATCTACATCTGTGTATCTGCACGTCTGCACAGCTCACCTCCACACACATTGCATCCCACTGTGGAAGACACACTGTCCATGAGTCTGCACTGTACTGCTTTAGGGTGGGTGTACGTGTATAAGGGTCTCCGTTAGTATGTAGGTGGAGCATGCCTGAAACTCCTCCTCCTTCCAGTCTAGTGTCCTATAGATGTCCAGCCTCGTCTTCCGTTCCCATGACAAAGTTACCGCAGCCCCACCTCCGACCCATCGTCCCATATCAGTCCCACTACAGCACCAAGGGGCTATAAAGGGGCTCCAGGTGTTGTAGGTCCAGACGGAAGCTGCCCAGGTCTCCAGCCTCCCTCAGTCAGTCTCTAGACCCAGGATCTAGATTCGAGAATGTCTTCTGCTGCTTTAGGTAGCGCTCCGTAGTGCAGCTCTCCATCACGCCGCCACATCACTCTGACAGTTTTGTTTTGCTTTCATGTTCTACTGTCCATCAGTGTTCTCTCACCACAGTCCCCAGCATCCATCATGCAGAGACATCCAGCATCTCTCAGCAGAGGGGGAACAGTTCATACGGTTCTGTTCACGGGATGGTAGATCTAGAACATGGTGGAACACATACGGGATGGTAGATCTAGAACATGGTGGAACACATATGGGATGGTAGATATAGAACATGGGGGAACACACAAGGGATGGTAGATCTAGAACATGGTGGAACACACACAGGATGGTAGATATAGAACACGGGGGAACACATACGGGACGGTAGATATAGAACACGGGGGAACACACACGGGATGGTAGATATAGAACGTAGGGAAACACTAACGGGGTGGTAGATCCAGAACACGGGGGAACACTTACGGGATGGTAGATATAGAACACGGGGGAACACACACAGGATGGTAGATATAGAACACGGGGGAACACTTACGGGATGGTAGATATAGAACACGGGGGAACACACACGGGATGGTAGATATAGAACGTAGGGAAACACTAACGGGGTGGTAGATCCAGAACACGGGGGAACACTTACGGGATGGTAGATATAGAACATGGGGGAACACTTACGGGATGGTAGATATAGAACACGGGGGAACACACACAGGATGGTAGATATAGAACACGGGGGAACACTTACGGGATGGTAGATATAGAACATGGTGGAACACTTACGGGATGGTAGATATAGAACATGGTGGAACACTTACTGGACGGTAGATATAGAACACGGGGGAACACTTACGGGATGGTAGATATAGAACACGGGGGAACACTCACGGGATGGTAGGTATAGAACACGGGGGAACACTTACGGGATGGTAGATATAGAACGTGGGGGAACACATACGGATGGTAGGTATAGAACGTGGGGGAACACTTACGGGATGGTAGATATAGAACACGGGGGAACACTTACGGGAGGGTAGATATAGAACATGGGGGAACACTTACGGGATGGTAGATATAGAACATGGTGGAACACTTACGGGATGGTAGATATAGAACATGGTGGAACACTTACTGGACGGTAGATATAGAACACGGGGGAACACACACGGGATGGTAGATATAGAACGTAGGGAAACACTAACGGGGTGGTAGATCCAGAACACGGGGGAACACTTACGGGATGGTAGATATAGAACACGGGGGAACACACACAGGATGGTAGATATAGAACATGGGGGAACACTTACGGGATGGTAGATATAGAACATGGTGGAACACTTACTGGACGGTAGATATAGAACACGGGGGAACACACACGGGATGGTAGATATAGAACGTAGGGAAACACTAACGGGGTGGTAGATCCAGAACACGGGGGAACACTTACGGGATGGTAGATATAGAACACGGGGGAACACACACAGGATGGTAGATATAGAACACGGGGGAACACTTACGGGATGGTAGATATAGAACATGGGGGAACACATACGGGATGGTAGATGTAGAACATGGTGGAACACTTACGGGATGGTAGATATAGAACATGGGGGAACACATACGGGATGGTAGATATAGAACATGGTGGAACACTTACGGGATGGTAGATATAGAACATGGTGGAACACATACGGGATGGTGGATATAGAACATGGGGGAACACATACGGGATGGTAGATATAGAACATGGAGGAACACTTACGGGATGGTAGATATAGAACACGGGGGAACACATACGGGATGGTAGATATAGAACGTGGGGGAACACACGGGATGGTAGATATAGAACATGGTGGAACACTTACGGGATGGTAGATATAGAACATGGTGGAACACGTACGGGATGGTAGATATAGAACATGGTGGAACACTTACGGGATGGTAGATATAGAACATGGTGGAACACACGGGATGGTAGATATAGAACATGGTGGAACACTTACGGGATGGTAGATATAGAACACGGGGGAACACATACGGAATGGTAGATATAGAACATGGTGGAACACTTACGGGATGGTAGATATAGAACACGGTGGAACACACACGGGATGGTAGATATAGAACACGGGGGAACACTTACGGGATGGTAGATATAGAACATGGTGGAACACACGGGATGGTAGATATAGAACATGGTGGAACACATATGGGATGGTAGATCTAGAACATGGTGGAACACTTACGGGATGGTAGATATAGAACATGGTGGAACACTTACGGGATGGTAGATATAGAACATGGTGGAACACTTACGGGATGGTAGATATAGAACATGGTGGAACACTTACGGGATGGTAGATATAGAACATGGTGGAACACTTACGGGATGGTAGATATAGAACATGGTGGAACACTTACTGGACGGTAGATATAGAACACGGGGGAACACTTACGGGATGGTAGATATAGAACACGGGGGAACACTTACGGGATGGTAGATATAGAACACGGGGGAACACTCACGGGATGGTAGGTATAGAACACGGGGGAACACTTACGGGATGGTAGATATAGAACGTGGGGGAACACATACGGATGGTAGGTATAGAACGTGGGGGAACACTTACGGGATGGTAGATATAGAACACGGGGGAACACTTACGGGAGGGTAGATATAGAACATGGGGGAACACTTACGGGATGGTAGATATAGAACATGGGGGAACACACACGGGATGGTAGATATAGAACGTGGGGGAACACTTACGGGATGGTAGATATAGAACATGGGGGAACACATACGGGATGGTAGATATAGAACACGGGGGAACACATACGGGACGGTAGATATAGAACACCGGGGAACACTTACGGGATGGTAGATATAGAACACGGGGGAACACATACGGAATGGTAGATATAGAACATGGGGGAACACATACGGGATGGTAGATATAGAACACGGGGGAACACATACGGGACGGTAGATATAGAACACGGGGGAACACTTACGGGATGGTAGATATAGAACACGGGGGAACACATACAGGATGGTAGATATAGAACATGGTGGAACACTTACGGGATGGTAGATATAGAACACGGTGGAACACACACGGGATGGTAGATATAGAACATGGGGGAACACTTACGGGATGGTAGGTATAGAACGCGGGGGAACACATACGGGATGGTAGGTATAGAACACGGGGGAACACTTACGGGATGGTAGGTATAGAACGCGGGGGAACACTTACGGGATGGTAGGTATAGAACGCGGGGGAACACTTACGGGATGGTAGATATAGAACGCGGGGGAACACATACGGGATGGTAGATATAGAACGCGGGGGAACACTTACGGGATGGTAGATATAGAACATGGTGGAACACTTACGGGATGGTAGATATAGAACATGGTGGAACACTTACTGGACGGTAGATATAGAACACGGGGGAACACACACGGGATGGTAGGTATAGAACGCGGGGGAACACTTACGGGATGGTAGGTATAGAACATGGTGGAACACATACGGGATGGTAGATATAGAACACGGGGGAACACTTACGGGATGGTAGATATAGAACACGGGGGAACACTTACGGGATGGTAGGTATAGAACGCGGGGGAACACTTACGGGATGGTAGGTATAGAACGCGGGGGAACACTTACGGGATGGTAGGTATAGAACATGGTGGAACACTTACGGGATGGTAGGTATAGAACGCGGGGGAACACTTACGGGATGGTAGATATAGAACACGGGGGAACACATACGGGATGGTAGATATAGAACACGGGGGAACACTTACGGGATGGTAGATATAGAACATGGTGGAACACTTACGGGATGGTAGATATAGAACATGGTGGAACACTTACTGGACGGTAGATATAGAACACGGGGGAACACTTACGGGATGGTAGGTATAGAACGCGGGGGAACACTTACGGGATGGTAGGTATAGAACATGGTGGAACACTTACGGGATGGTAGGTATAGAACATGGTGGAACACTTACGGGATGGTAGATCTAGAACGTGGGGGAACACATACGGGATGGTAAGAAGTTCCGTAGGAATTTAAGGCCTCCAGGATTCCAGCTTCCAGAAGCAGGTTACACGTTCCTGCAGTTCTGCTTCCCCTCCACATGATGGTGCTGTTTTGCAGCTCCTTGTGTTTTGTAGGTGGAATGTAAAGAAATGATTTCCAAACTGGGAGTGGTTTGTTTCAGGTGTGTGATGTGGGTGAGGTTTCAGTACTCAGGTGTGTGAAGCAGGTGTGGTTTCTGTACACAGGCGGGTGAAGAGGGTGTGGTTTCTGTACTCAGCTGTGTGACCTGGATGTGGTTTCTGGTCTCAGGTGTGTGAAGAGGGTGTGGTTTCTGTACTCAGGTGTGTGAAGTGGGAGTGGTTTCTGGTCTCAGGTGTGTGAAGTGGGAATGGTTTCTGTACTCAGGTGTGTGAAGTGGGAGTGGTTTCTGGTCTCAGGTGTGTGAAGTGGGAGTGGTTTCTGGTCTCAGGTGTGTGAAGTGGGAGTGGTTTCTGTACTCAGGCGGGTGAAGAGGGTGTGGTTTCTGTACTCAGCTGTGTGACCTGGATGTGGTTTCTGGTCTCAGGTGTGTGAAGTGGCAGTGGTTTGTTTCAGGTGTGTGATTTGGGAGGGGTTTGTTTTCAAGTAAGGGATGTGGGTGTGCTTTGCTTTCAGGTGTGTTAATTTTCAGGTCTATGAAGTGGGTGTGGTTTCTATACTCAGGTGTATAAAGTGGGTGTGGTTTCTATTCTCAGGTGTATAAAGTGGGTGTGGTTTCTATTCTCAGGTGTATAAAGTAGGTGTGGTTTCTGTGCACAGGTGTCTAAAGCAGGTGTGGTTTCTGTACTCGTGTGTGTGAGGTGGGGTGGTTTCTATACTCAGGTGTATAAAGTGGGTGTGGTTTCTATTCTCAGGTGTATAAAGTGGGTGTGGTTTCTATTCTCAGGTGTATAAAGTAGGTGAGATGTCTGCACTCAGGTGTATGAAGTGGGTGTGGTTTCTATTCTCAGGTGTATAAAGTAGGTGTGGTTTCTGTGCACAGGTGTCTAAAGCAGGTGTGGTTTCTATACTCAGGTCTGTGAAGTGGGTGTGGTCTCTGTATTCAGGTATGTAAAGTGGGGGAGATGTCTGCACTCAGGTGTATGAAGTGGGTGTGGTTTCTGTACACAGGTATGCAAAGTGGGTGTGGTCTCTGCACTCAGGTATGTGAAGTGGATGTGTTTTCTGTTTCCAGATGCTCGGCGAACTGGACCGGCACACAGTGTGAGAGACCCGCCCCAAAGAACAACCGGACCGACAACGTCAGCGAGAGTGAGCCTTCCTGTTCTCCATGTATTCCTATCTTTATGGGGACTTCTTCTGATTGCAGTGACACCGTATCCCTAAACAGAACCTCTTTTTATAAAGTCAGAAACTTTTTATTTCATTTTTTATTTTTTGTGAAATCCGAATTTCTCAAAAATGAATGCACGTAAAATTTTCGGAGCATGAAAAGGAGCCCCGCTGGTCACGTTTGAGTCTGCAAAGTATAGCAATACAAGCACACACACACACACACACACATCCACCTGCTGGCTGTTTGTGACTCTAAAACAACACGTGGAGCCGAAACGGCACGGCTCATGTTTTTAATTTCATGCAGCTTATTGATGCAGTTATTGGCTGGCCACTGGCATTTCATACAGGGCTAACGACCTTAGGTTTGCAGGGAGTGGAAATGATGAGACTTCATAACCAGGCTTAGGATCCATAAAAATCATCACCTCGAGTCATTACATGAGTCACCGGCCAGCATCTATCTCCATACCGGTGTTTTATATAACTGGCTTCTCCGCTCTGCCGTTTCGGCCCGCTCTTATCACGTACCGGACAGAACAAACAGACACCGAGTCTGTGATTGCCGGGGCTCCCCGTGTCTCCCGGCGAGTCCGCCAGACCCCCGTGGCTTTAATAGAACGACACGCCGCTGTTCTCTGTGCTGTAATTCCGACTCAATGGCATTTTGGATGTACCTTTTTGCCTTCGGTAATAATTCGCAGCCACTCCTCTCGGCGGGCTCGGGCTCTTTATTGCGCTTTAATGTCCGTTTCTCAGAGGAGCCCGTGCTGGCCCATCCCGCTGTTTGATTTGCTGACATTTCAGCGTGGATTTCAGCTTGGCATTTGAGAGCCGTTAGAGGAGGCGGAGGGCCGGAGGTTCTCTGGAGAGATGGCGATGACCGGACTTAATGCAGCTGCGGGAGTGATATTTTAAAGTAGAGTGGCGCGTAGGAGAGTCTGCTTTATGTGTACGGGCCTAGCTGGTCTGCGGCTGTCACAGGACAGGGCGGACAGTCAGACACCAGTCAGACTACTGAGAGACTGTGGATCAGTGTGGTGGAGCTTAGGTGGAGTGTATAACTCTAAGCTCTAAATGTAGGTACTGTGGTATACACTGAGTCTGTTCTATAGTTTCTCATTAGGTCGAGTGTATAACTCTAAGCTCTAAATGTAGGTACTGTGGTATAGACTGAGTCTGTTCTACAGTTTCTCATTAGGTCGAGTGTATAAATCTAAGCTCTAAATGTAGGTACTGTGGTATAGACTGAGTCTGTTCTACAGTTTCTCATTAGGTGGAGTGTATAACTCTAAGCTCTAAATGTAGGTACTGTGGTATAGACTGAGTCTGTTCTACAGTTTCTCATTAGGTGGAGTGTATAACTCTAAGCTCTAAATGTAGGTACTGTGGTATAGACTGAGTCTGTTCTACAGTTTCTCATTAGGTGGAGTGTATAACTCTAAGCTCTAAATGTAGGTACTGTGGTATAGACTGAGTCTGCTCTACAGTTTCTCATTAGGTGGAGTGTATAACTTTAAGCTCTAAATGTAGGTACTGTGGTATAGACTGAGTCTGTTCTACAGTTTCTCATTAGGTGGAGTGTATAACTCTAAGCTCTAAATGTAGGTACTGTGGTATAGACTGGGTCTGTTCTATAGTTTCTCATTAGGTCGAGTGTATAACTCTAAGCTCTAAATGTAGGTACTGTGGTATAGACTGAGTCTGTTCTACAGTTCCTCATTAGGTCGAGTGTATAACTCTAAGCTCTAAATGTAGGTACTGTGGTATAGACTGAGTCTGTTCTACAGTTTCTCATTAGGTCGAGTGTATAACTCAAACCTCTAAATGTAGGCACTGTGGTATAGACTGAGTCTGTTCTACAGTTTCTCCTTAGGTCGAGTGTATAACTCTAAGCTCTAAATGTAGGTACTGTGGTATAGACTGAGTCTGTTCTACAGTTTCTCATTAGGTCGAGTGTATAACTCTAAGCTCTAAATGTAGGTACTGTGGTATAGACTGACTCTGTTCTACAGTGTCTCATTAGGTCGAGTGTATAACTCTAAGCTCTAAATGTAGGTACTGTGGTATACACTAAATCTGTTCCACAGTTTCTCATTAGGTCGAGTGTATAACTCTAAGCTCTAAATGTAGGTACTGTGGTATAGACTGAGTCTGTTCTACAGTTTCTCATTAGGTGGAGTGTATAACTCTAAGCTCTAAATGTAGGTACTGTGGTATAGACTGAGTCTGTTCTACAGTTTCTCATTAGGTGGAGTGTATAACTCTAAGCTCTAAATGTAGGTACTGTGGTATAGACTGAGTCTGTTCTACAGTTTCTCTTTAGGGTGAGTGTATAACACTAAGCTCTAAATGTAGGTACTGTGGTATAGACTGAGTCTGTTCTACAGTTTCTCTTTAGGGTGAGTGTATAACTCTAAGCTCTAAATGTAGGTACTGTGGTATAGACTGAGTCTGTTCT
Organism: Prochilodus magdalenae; assembly: GCA_024036415.1. NCBI lineage: Eukaryota > Metazoa > Chordata > Actinopteri > Characiformes > Prochilodontidae > Prochilodus > Prochilodus magdalenae. Next base: position 35,546 of record JAMWET010003505.1, on the reverse strand, counting down.
ACAGTTTCTCATTAGGGCGAGTGTATAACTCTAAGCTCTAAATGTAGGTACTGTGGTATACACTAAATCTGTTCCACAGTTTCTCATTAGGGCGAGTGTATAACTCTAAGCTCTAAATGTAGGTACTGTGGTATAGACTGAGTCTGTTCTACAGTTTCTCTTTAGGGTGAGTGTATAACTCTAAGCTCTAAATGTAGGTACTGTGGTATAGACTGAGTCTGTTCTACAGTTTCTCATTAGGTGGAGTGTATAACTCTAAGCTCTAAATGTAGGTACTGTGGTATAGACTGAGTCTGTTCTACAGTTTCTCATTAGGTGGAGTGTATAACTCTAAGCTCTAAATGTAGGTACTGTGGTATAGACTGAGTCTGTTCTACAGTTTCTCGTTAGGTGGAGTGTATAACTCTAAATGTAGGTACTGTGGTATAGACTGAGTCTGTTCTACAGTTTCTCATTAGGTGGAGTGTATAACACTAAGCTCTAAATGTAGGTACTGTGGTATAGACTGAGTCTGTTCTACAGTTTCTCTTTAGGGTGAGTGTATAACTCTAAGCTCTAAATGTAGGTACTGTGGTATAGACTGAGTCTGTTCTACAGTTTCTCATTAGGGTGAGTGTATAACTCTAAGCTCTAAATGTAGGTACTGTGGTATACACTAAATCTGTTCTACAGTTTCTCATTAGGTGGAGTGTATAACTCTAAGCTCTAAATGTAGGTACTGTGGTATAGACTGAGTCTGTTCTACAGTTTCTCATTAGGTGGAGTGTATAACTCTAAGCTCTAAATGTAGGTACTGTGGTATACACTAAATCTGTTCCACAGTTTCTCATTAGGTGGAGTGTATAACTCTAAGCTCTAAATGTAGGTACTGTGGTATAGACTGAGTCTGTAGCAGCAGAAGAGTCATAGCCTCAGAGCGTAACCTCCCGTCACACGTACCTGCCTACCTGCCTGGTTATTATTGTTTTAGCACACAGGTAAAGGTGAATATACATTCCACAGATCTACCTGATGATCTATACCTCAGCTTGTCTTCACGAACACACATCTGGAATGGACTGAGGCCTTAACAGCTGTTAGCCATCACTAACGCTAACTCTGACTTCCTGTCATGTGTGTCTCAGGGAGCATCGCCATCATCGTCCCTCTGGTGCTGCTGGTGATCATCGTAGGCACCGTCACGGTGGGGGTGCTGGTCTGCAAACGACGGCAAAGGTGACTGGAGCTAGCAAAGAGAAACCTTGTACTCCTATTAACTGGCCACTTTATCAGAAACACCCACCTTGTGCTTACGCTAACTGGCCACTTTATCGGAAACACCCACCTTGTGCTTACGCTAACTGGCCACTTTATCAGAAACACCCACCTTGTGCTTCCACTAACTGGCCACTTTATTAGAAACACCCACCTTGTGCTTCCACTAACTGGCCACTTTATCAGAAACACCTACATTGTGCTTCCACTAACTGGCCACTTTATCGGAAACACCTACATTGTGCTTCCACTAAGTGGCCACTTTATCGGAAACACCCAACTTGTGCTTCCACTAACTGGCCACTTTATTAGAAACACCTACATTGTGCTTCCACTAACTGGCCACTTTATTAGAAACACCTACATTGTGCTTCCACTAACTGGCCACTTTATCGGAAACACCCACCTTGTGCTTATGCTAACTGGCCACTTTATTAGAAACACCCACCTTGTGCTTCCACTAACTGGCCACTTTATTAGAAACACCCACCTTGTGCTTCCACTAAGTGGCCACTTTATTAGAAACACCTACACACAAACACCTAACATAAACTGCCTATCAAAAGGTGATTCACAGTCCTGTAGCTGAACACTGGCCAGGCGGAGCTACAGGAGAGACTGTTATGTAGATCATAGGGGTTATAGAATATTATATGCGTTAAATGTATAGAAGTGATCAGTATGTGATGTATGACGTAGGTCTAATAAGGGTCGTACTGTCGTGTCTCACAGGGGAAAACGTGTGCAGAGGCAGCCCATGGCCAACGGGGGTCTTAACGTGGAGATCGGAAACCCGTCCTACAACATGTACGAGGTGGAGCACGACAATCACGTGGACGTGGGGAGCTTCCTGCACCCCAGCTTCACTCTGGACCCTCATAAGGTCAGAAGCAGGCAGAGGGAGGATCACTGTGGTAGGACCAGCGTGGGCTTAGCCCCACCTGCCTAACACATGCCTCTGCAGGCCAAATCAGAATCCACTCAGAACCTCAACACTTCACTGTCAAAATAAAAGTCCCACATCAGTTCTACTGTTGAATGAGAATTGGTCATGGAGTCCTCCAAGGTTCCGTTTTAGGGTCCTGGATTTTCTCTATGCACGTGTTACCTGCAGGTGATTAGGAAGGAGGATTCAGACTGCTCCTACAAACGTTAGTGAGAGAATGGGTGAACTCCAGCATGGTACCGTGATGGGATGCTCCACCTGTGCTACAAGTCCAGTGGTGAAATTCCCTCCTACTAAATATTCCACAGTCCACTGTCAGTGGGATTAGAACACAGTGGGAGTGATCGGGAATGACAGCAGCTCAGCCATGAAGTGGTAGACCACGTACAATGACAGAGCGGGGTCAGCGGATGCTGAGGGTCATAGGTCACAGAGGTCACCAGCTTTCTACAGAGTCCATCACTACAGACCTCCAACCTTCATGAGTCCTTCAGATCAGCTCAGGAACAGTGTGTAGAGCTTCATGGAATGGGTTTCCATGGTGAGCAGCTGCACCCAAGCCTACATCGCCAAGCGCAGTGCAGGTTCTTCAGGGAAACGTGTCATAACTGTCCATGCTAATCGCTTGTGTGATGGAGCAGCATGACTGGAATGACCATATCTCCACCTTGCACAGTATGAACGTTGTGTCTCTCTCTCTCTCTCTCTCTCTCTCTCTCTCTCTCTCTCTGTCTCTCTCTCTCTGGGTAAAGGGCTGGTGTGTGAGGTCGAGTGACCCCCGTAATCTACCCCACCACACCCTGCACCATTCACACACTCTACCTGTTCACTCTGTCCCCACGGAGCTCATCCCAGGACAGGTGAGCTCTGCTCCTATCTCTCTGCTTGCTCACCCACTGCATGTTCTTCCTTCCCTTCACTCTGTTATTCCGTACACTGCATGTTTCTCACTGAGAGCTATGGGGCGTTTATGTGGGTCTGATTCACTGAAAGCCTATAAACACCCTCAATAAACGCTCCTATACGCTAGAACAGGAGATATCAGCCCATAAACACCCTCAATAAACACTCCTATACGCTAGAACAGGAGATATCAGTCCATATACGCCCTCAATAAACGCTCCTATACGCTAGAACAGGAGATATCAGTCCATATACGCCCTCAATAAACGCTCCTATACGCTAGAACAGGAGATATCAGTCCATAAACACCCTCAATAAACGCTCCTATACGCTAGAACAGGAGATATCAGTCCATAAACCCCCTCGATAAACACTCCTATACGCTAGAACAGGAGATATCAGTCCATATACGCCCTCAATAAACGCTCCTATATGCTAGAACAGGAGATATCAGTCCATAAACACCCTCAATAAACGCTCCTATACGCTAGAACAGGAGATATCAGTCCATAAACGCCCTCAATAAACACTCCTATACGCTAGAACAGGAGATATCAGTCCATAAACGCCCTCAATAAACGCTCCTATACGCTAGAACAGGAGATATCAGTCCATACACGCCCTCAATAAACGCTCCTATACGCTAGAACAGGAGATATCAGTCCATACACGCCCTCAATAAACGCTCCTATACGCTAGAACAGGAGATATCAGTCCATAAACACCCTCAATAAACGCTCCTATACGCTAGAACAGGAGATATCAGTCCATAAACACCCTCAATAAACACTCCTATACGCAGTATTTATATATGATGTATTATTCACATGATGCTAATTCTAGCTAAAGCTAATGTACACACTAATTGCACTGTGCTGAAGTGACTGTGTTGCTGTCCCAGGCCATGAACTACTCCAACCCCATCTACGCCAAGATGTACGCGGACGATCAGCAGTGCCGGAAGCCCGTCATCCGACTGAACAACAGGAGAGACCTGCTCCCAAAGAGACTGGAAACGGCGATCCGGGAAACGGCGGCGTAACCGAGCTTTTACGCCAAGTTAGCGTATTTTTTCTAACGAGCTGTACAACACGTACAACACGGACACTTTTATACGTGGACCCCGGTCCGGACCGGAGGGCTGACCTCTCCGGGCCCCTGTTCATCTGTCGTCACGTCTGCATCGTCACACAGAGAGCTCCGGACTCACATCCTTTCCTAAACGCTCCCCGGCAAGCCGCTCAGTCCTGGAAGACTGTCCGTGTAAAGACTCCTGAAGGACTTTAGGTAGGTTTCATTTCAGGGTGGCGCGTCACCACGGCATAGATATCGTATTCCCGAGTTGCCTCTACCTTTATAGAACCGCGGATAAGAGTCTCATATATAACGGATAATATTCGCATAGCACAGACTTTATTTTTGATATCACCGAACGGCTCTGCAGACGCGATAGCTATGCTGATGTTAGTTATCCGACGTATACCAACACCCTTTGTACTGTACAAGCTTTTCAACAAGGCCAAACCAAAAGAGAACCCCGCCGTCGTCGTTAGGTCAGCGGAACCCGCACTCGTTTTATTCCCATCCCGGTTAAGTATCCACACCCGGCCGAATCCTCAGCGATACACGTGCTCACGCTCACTGCTGTTTGATGATCGGACGCGTTCTCATCCGAAACGTAAACACGCTGAACTACAACAAAGAGGGTTTTCTAATTTTATATTTGATTTCTATGTCCGGTTGGTTATGTATTAATGTTGTACTTTTATACGACTGTATAGAACCTCGCGTGCACTGGTTCCACTTCACCGCAGGTGGCGATACAGGTGTGTCAGTGATACATGCATATGACTGGTATACACATCCAGAGTAACAGCCGGGACAGCAGCTAGGTGGGCTGGGTAAGGTCCTACTAGGTTGGGTCACAGAGCCATGTGGACTGCTGTTCAGCCCACAGCTGATGGAGGGTGCATGGGGGCGGAGCCCTAGAGCGAACACCTTGGCGATCCAGGTGGTCCCATACTTGCTCAGGTAGGGCAGGTAGGTGGCCAGGGTAGTACTCGGAAGTCGTGCTCGTCCTCATCGTCTTGCTACAAGGTCACGTCCCAAGCCAGCTCATGACGCGTGATGTCCTTGAACCAGCGTGTAGCACCGCCACCAACACCTACAACCGCTCTGACTGGATCGGGCGTGTACTGGACGAGGTTCTGGATGTAGCCACATCAGTGCTCAGACACTCTCACATCAAAGAACTGGTCAGGTGGTCCAGATGTGGTGGAGGCCTTCCCTGGCCCAGTTCCGAGGAGAATTCCCTGTAGACTGGGATTGTATCCACTGCTGGTAGACCCGTATGACCGCACGCTTCCACACACCTGCAGATTCAGCTACTTCCTCACACTATGGTCTTTGGCCACGCCCACATGCAGTCCCTCCTTTTAGCCAATCATTAACATCTGCTCTGGAGCCATTTTCCACACATGGAACGAGACACTCCCTGCACTGTAGCTCCTCTTCCCAATCTATGGATCCCGTCACTCACACCCCACAGGGGTTTATAGCCCCACCATCCTCCTGCAGTGCCATCTGCAGGAGCCTGGAGGTACTACCACACAGGGGGACTCGCTGTTTGTCTGGGCTTATATATATATATGTATATAATGTAAACTGTGTATACGCATGTGTCTACCCACATGGTGTTGTGTACCTGCTCTGAATTGGGACCAGTGACTCCAGATATGAAATAAACCAAATTTGCTGACCACTCCCAGTGTTGGTTGTACCTTTCCTTCCCAGTGTGGAATTCCAGAACAAGCTTTTCCTAAATTCCCATTTCCTGGGTTCTGTAAAACCCAGAGAGACACTGTGAGGTGACGCCACTGCCTGCCGGAGAACACTTCCAACGGGGTATTGTTATAGGTGAAGCTGTGTGAAGGTCCACGTGTCTGCCTCCACGAGAGCCTGCATGTCCTGGTTGTGTCCCAGATGAGATCTGATTGTACAGAGCCGTTCCCAGTGGTGGTGAAGGTAACCAGACGTCCCCCTCTAAAAGCTCCCTCACAGGAAGTTCCTACAGGAGGTGGTTCTGAATACGCTGCCTGATGTCTGAGACGCTGTTTATGATAGTGTGGAGAAGATCTCAGCCTTAAACTCCATTCATGGTGGAGGGATACATGCTGCAGGGCGCTGTGAGGTCAAATAGTCCCCCACAGGGAACTTAGTGTTTCCAGGTTTTCCAGATTTTCATCGTCAGCATTCCATACACACTCAGAAGACACGTGTAGGTGCACTGGTGGGTTAGATAGTCAATATAGTGTCTATATGTGTGTTCTAGACGTGGAGAACCTTGGTTCGCATCACCACCACCACTGTAAAGAACATCTGAGTCTCCCCAGTCAACCATTTCAGTTACAGACTCTGGAAAATGGTGGAGTTCCTCCTCAGGAAGCCCGAGCGTAATCCCATCACTGGAATGTGTATGTGTGTGAAAATTACTAACACTGAAATTACTAGCAGGTTCTAGATATCAAGCACATGAAGAGCATATTTAGATACGTCATCATTATTTGGAGTAACCTGTGGAACAGTAAGGTGTTTTGTTGAAAGATACAAAGAACAGTTAATATCTAGAACTGGTTTAACACTGATATTACTACCAAGTTCTGGATATAACCCGTGAAACTGAAAGGTGTTTTCTTGGGAGTTACAAAGAACAGTTCGTGTCTAGAACTGGTTTAATACTGTGGTTACAACCGGGTTCTAGATATTAGGCAGATGAAGTGTATAGTGAAGTATTGGAGTAACCTATGAAACAGCAAAGTGATTGTTGGAACATACCCAGAAGACTGAAACACTGAAATTACTACCAGGTTCTAGATATCAAGCAGATAAAGAGCATAATAAGATATTTCATCATTATTTAAAGTAACCTGTAAAAAGAAGGTATTTTTTTTGGAAGTTACAAATAACAGTTAATATCTAGAACCAATGTAACATTAATATTTCTAAGTTAGTTAAGTATATTTATTTAGTTCTAGATATCAAGCAGATAAAGTGTTAGTTAATTCATTATAACTTGGAGAAACCTGTGAAACAGGGAGCTGTTTTGTTGGAAGTTACACAGAACAGTAATATCTAGAACCAGCGTAACACTGATATTACTACAAAGTTCTAGATATCAAGTCGATAAAATGCATAGTGGAAGGTGTTTTGTTGGAACTTATCCAGAGGAATTCATATCTAGAACTGGTTTAACACTAAAATTACTACAAAGTTCTAGATATCAAGCTAATAAAGTGCATAGTGAAGTATTTCATTATTATTTGGAGTAACCCATGAAACAGAAAGGTGTTTTCTTGGGAGTTACACGGAACAATTTGTGTCTAGAACTGGTTTAACACTGAAATTACAACCACGTTCTAGATATCAAGCAGATAAAAACCATAAGATACTTCATCATTATTTGAAGTAACCTGTGAAACAGTAAGGTGTTTTGTTGGGAGTTACACAGAGCAGTTAATATCTAGAACCAGTGTAACACTGATATTTCTACTAAGTTCTAGATATCAAGCAGATAAAGTGTATAGTGAAGTATGTCATCATTATTTGGAGTAACCTGTGGAACAGGAAGGTGTTTTCTTGGGAGTTACACAGAACAGTTTGTGTCTAGAACTGGTTTAACACTGAAATTACTACAAAGTTCTAGATATCAAGCCGATAATGTGCACAGTAAAGTATCTCATCATCACTTGGAGTAACCTATGAAACATGAAGGTGTTTTGTTGGAACTTACCCAGAAGAGTTCATATCTAGAACTGGTTTAACACTGAAATTACTACAAAGTTCTAGATATCAAGCTGATAAAAACCTATGGTACTTCATCATTATTTGGAAGGTATTATTATTATTATTATAGGAAGGTGTTTTGTTAATATCTAGAAACAATGTAACATTGATATTTCTACTAAGTTCTAGATATCAAGCAGACAAAGTGTTAAGTAATTCATTTTTATTTGGAGTAACCTGTGAAACGGAGCTGTTTTGTTGGGAGTTACAAAGAACTGTTAATATCTAGAACCATACTGAAGTATTTCATTATTATTTGGAGTAACCTGTGGAACAGGAAGGTGTTTTGTTGGGAGTTACACAGAACAGTTCTTGTCTAGAACTGGTTTAACACTGAAATTACTACCAAGTTCTAGATATCAAGCAGATAAAGAGCATAATAAGAAACTTAATTATTTAAAGTAACCTGTGAAAAAGGAAGATGATTTGTTGGACGTTACACAGAACAGTTAATATCTAGAACCAATGTAACATTGATATTTGTACTAAGTTTTAGATATCACGCAGATAAATAAGTAAAGTAAACCATTATTACTTGGAGTAACCTGTGAAACAGGGAGCTGTTTTGTTGGATGTTACACAGAACAGTTAATATCTAGAACCAGTATTTTATCATTATTTGGAGTAACCCGTGGAACAGGAGGGTGTATTTGTCGGGACACACAGACGAGAGTGACGTTGAGTCGTTCAGGTCTGTGTAGCCGGAGACAGTTGTCCTGACTCGGTCCCGGACAGGCTGTACACCGACCCAGGGTCACCGTCGTCCGTCACCGTGTCGCCTCACGTGTACACCGTTCCTCTTTTGTGAGTTTCATATCGATGCCCTTCGAGTCGCTTCCCTTAACCAGTTTCTAAACAAACAGCCAGCTTCCCTGTGGGTAACCACAGGTCCCAGGCTCAGCACATGAGAACGCTTTCCCTTTGAAGTGCTCACTCTAGACAAGGACGGTTCTCCGAAGGTTTGGGATCCGAGGGACCTGCGCACCTTCCCTGCTCTGACGTCCAGTTTCCCGGAGTGTCCCGCTGTCCGGCCGAGCGCATGTCTGTAAGGATTCAGGAGTTTATGGTCATCGTTTGGCAAACTACCAGAACGTTGCCTCCGAAGATGACCTGCCTGCTGCACTCTCCTGCCAGACTGACGTGTGTGAGTTTCCTGGTCCTGCTAGGGTTCCTGAAGTTGGCGGGGATCTCGTTGACTTGCCCCTGCAAGCCGGGGGTGAACGAGGCGTTTGCAGCCGCCATGTTCATCGTGCCGTCTCTGCTTCTGTTCACCGTCATGCTGTACCTCACACGGCCGTTCAGAATTCCCTGCGTTAGGTGGTCGTGCGGGACACGTTTTGCCGAGGGTCTCCTGCCTTGCCTGATTCCGCCCACCCTGTGGGTCATCCTGCTGCTTCTGGACGGGCAGTACGTGGCCTGCGCGTTGACGTACTGGAAGGGAAGGTACATCTTGGATGAGGACAAGCCTCCTTTGCTGTGGTGCGAACCGTCCAGTTCGAGGGAGTCCGTGGAAAAGGCTCTGTACCGGCGTTTCATAGGATGGTCACAGGTAAGAGGTCATGTGGTGCGTCATGTGGTGCGTCATGTGGTGTGGAAGCCCCTTGCAGACGGTTGAGCCTTCTCAGAAATCCAATCCCATTTCTAAGCCCCTTTTTGTCGTTGAAGGTCTCCGGCCTTGTTCTGATTTGCTCCATCTGCATCGTGACCATACTCGTTGTGAGTCGCCGGGACTGTCGCCAAGCGTCGGAGGGAACTACACCCGAGGAGGTACAGCTTTCTTTTCCTGTAGTAGCGTAGCAAGTTTTTGCTGCCATTCTGAGTCACTCCATGACAGTCTGGTACGACACCACTGCAGTTTTTGGTGACGGTGACGTGGTGTTAAGGACAGTCGTGGTACCGTGTGAAACCCACCCACCAAGTTTCAGTCCTGTCCGTTGATTCCTTCTGGGTGCAGCTGTTCTTTTGAAGATGAGTGTAGATGAGTTCTAACTAACACGCACCTAATTATGTTATGATGTTTGTGACCTCTTGACCTCTATGAGGCTTGGTAAGCATCCTGTGTGGTTCATGATGCTGTTCCTGCTCATTGCAGCGGGCTCCGCTTCTTCATTCCTGAGGTTCTCCGAGTCTGGAGGGGAACGGCTGATGATGGATGTCTGTTAGTAAGTCTGTTAACCATATGGGACAACATAGCAACCACCCGGGATATCACACCAACCACAAAGCAACACCCTGGCAGTCACCTGGGATACCACCGCCCTGGGATACCACCGTGGCCGATCAGGAATGATGTTTGCATACAGTTTTCATACAGTCATCGTTACATCATGATATGTTATCATATATGAATGAACGGGTGTGCAAAAGTGTCGGCGCCCATTATGAGAATAGACAACCATCACTTGTTAATCATCACACCAGCAACCTCCTAACAACCACCCGGGCTGCCCTCTCGTCAGCAGACACACTTTTCTAGTTCAATTTTAAATTTATATATGGGTCCGCTGGCTCGATCAGGTCGGCACCCCGCTGGCTGTTTACCCTCCACCCTGAGACCACGCCCCTGTCCCACCTACACCATCGAGCTAGGTTTTAGCCTCG
>JAMWET010003505.1:0-20000 GCA_024036415.1 Prochilodus magdalenae | reverse complement strand
CTCGTCAGCTCTGTTTATGCTTTAGAGCTGTCAACCAGAACATTCAAACACGGAGCAGACCCGGGGTTTGTTGTTGGTGTTGGTCGAGTAGGTTTGACCCACGTGGCGCTCTGTACGGCGCTGGAACGGTGAAACACCTAGGAATGCTTAGCCACCAAATTACATGGCCTGTTGGCTTAGCCAAAAAAGGTGGCTAGGTGCTGTGCTTTCTGCTGGTTTGCCATGTGGGACAGACGTCTGTAGGCTATTTGCATGGAGCCGCTTGGCGCGGTCTTGGCACCGCATGGTGGCTGAGGCTCGGCACGTCACGTCGCTCCAGCTTTACAGGAATTTGGTGGAAAACCGCTAATGCAGTTAGGTATCCACATTAGCAATGTCTAGCCTAGGTCAATGAACTTACATTCTCCAGCTCCGGTGTGACTCTTCTCTTATTCCTTTTTCCAGGAACCACAGAATCTTCCCATCCCAACTCCCATCTGAATCCGATCATCATTGAACAAGCAGCTGCACCCAGTGGGAACCAAAACACTTCCACTGCCCCCACTACAGACCTCCACCGAGCAGTGGTGTCCTCCATGGGTCCTCCTGTTAGTGCGGCACCATCGGCAGACGGCTGCACCACGCAGGACTACATGCACACAGACCGTTACCACGACTGTCCTTAACACCACGTCACCGTCACCAAAGACTGCAGTGGTGTCGTACCAGACTGTCATGGAGGGACTCAGAATGGCAGCGGGTCATCTTCAGTGACGAGTCCCGCTTTAGTCTTGGTGGAGACGCCCAACGAATCCGTGTGTGGAGGCACCGTGGTCAGCACCGAGATGAACGGTTTGTTGTCACACGTCCAGAAGGCCTGGTGTCCCACCACCTCCACCCCTACCGCACCATCTGCAGGAACTGTGTGAGGATGTTCAAGCTGCATGGGATGGATTATCACAGGACTCCATCAGGAACCTCTACAGCTCCATACCGAGACGTCTGGCGTGTTGGGTTAGCGAACACGGCGGCCCGACGCCATACTGAGAGACAGACTTCTGTATGTGTAGCTCAATAAATATTGATCATATCAGTCTAAATTTATCACCAGTTATTGATCCTGGTCACCTTTACCTTCCTTCCCAACACCACCGCACTCCCACACCTCCTTCTGGTGTAGCTGTTTCGTTGATGATGAGTGTATAGATGTATATAAGCCGTACTGATCTCACTAATGTTTAGTCTGGAGTAGTGGTGGATGATCTACACTGTAATCCCACAGTCTGTTTAACTCTAATAAATTCTCTCTGTCGTATATTAAATTGTGTTTATATGACACATTACTGAATTAGTTCAGTTCCAGACGGCGCTTATGATGATATCATGTTTCCAAAATGTATTTTAATGTGATTTAAAGTTATTATTATGGGCACACTTTATTTGGATGGTCCGCTACAGGTGATCAGGTGATCAGGTTTTTAATATTCTGTATTTGTTATTAATAGCACATAAACAGACACTGTGTATTAAAATAGGAAGGAACACAGATATGCTCACCTGTTACTCCAGGTGTACTCACGCTCACACTGCCCCCTGGTGGCCCCTAAAGCCCACTGGGCTATACCACCCTGACATGTGATATGTGGATTATTAACATCTGAACTTTCCACTGCAGTGTTCCACTGGTGTTAGTGAGCTACAGGTGTTCCACTAGTGTTAGTGAACTACAGGTGTTCCACTAGTGTTAGTGAGCTACATGTGTTCCACTGGTGTTAGTGAGCTACAGTTGTTCCTCTGGTGTTAGTGAGCTACAGGTGTTTCACTGGTGTTAGTGAGCTACTGGTGTTTCACTGGTGTTAGTGAGCTACTGGTGTTCCACTGGTGTTAGTGAGCTACAGTTGTTCCTCTGGTGTTAGTGAGCTACAGGTGTTCCACTGGTGTTAGTGAGCTACAGGTGTTCCACTGGTGTTAGTGAGCTACAGGTATTACACTGGTGTTAGTGAGCTACTGGTGTTCCACTGGTGTTAGTGAGCTACAGGTGTTCCACTGGTGTTAGTGAGCTACAGGTGTTCCACTAGTGTTAGTGAGCTACAGGTATTACACTGGTGTTAGTGAGCTACTGGTGTTCCACTGGTGTTAGTGAGCTACTGGTGTTTCACTGGTGTTAGTGAGCTACAGGTGTTCCACTGGTGTTAGTGAGCTACTGGTGTTCCACTGGTGTTAGTGAGCTACAGGTGTACCACTAGTGTTACTGAGCTACAAGTGTTGGACTGGTGTTGGTGAACTACAGGTGTTCCACTGGTGTTAGTGAGCTACAGGTGTTCCACTGATGTTACTGACCTACAAGTGTTGGACTGGTGTTAGTGAGCTACAGGTGTTCCACTTGTGTTAGTGAGCTACATGTGTTCCACTGGTGCTAGTGAGCTACAGTTGTTCCACTAGTGTTAGTGAGCTACAGGTGTTCTGCTGGTGTTAGTGAGGTACAGGTGTTCCACTGGTGTTAGTGAACTACAGGTGTTCCACTGGTGTTAGTGAGCTACAGGTGTTCCACTGGTGTTAGTGAGCTCCAGGTGTTCCACTGGTGTTAGTGAGGTACAGGTGTTCCACTGGTGTTAGTGAGCTACAGGTGTTCCACTGGTGTTAGTGAGCTACAGGTATTACACTGGTGTTAGTGAGCTACTGGTGTTCCACTGGTGTTAGTGAGCTACAGGTGTTCCACTGGTGTTAGTGAGCTACAGGTATTACACTGGTGTTAGTGAGCTACTGGTGTTTCACTGATGTTAGTGAGCTACTGGTGTTCCACTGGTGTTAGTGAGCTACTGGTGTTCCACTGATGTTAGTGAGCTACTGGTGTTCCACTGGTGTTAGTGAGCTACAGGTGTACCACTAGTGTTACTGAGCTACAAGTGTTGGACTGGTGTTGGTGAACTACAGGTGTTCCACTGGTGTTAGTGAGCTACAGGTGTTCCACTGATGTTACTGACCTACAAGTGTTGGACTGGTGTTAGTGAGCTACAGGTGTTCCACTTGTGTTAGTGAGCTACATGTGTTCCACTGGTGCTAGTGAGCTACAGTTGTTCCACTAGTGTTAGTGAGCTACAGGTGTTCTGCTGGTGTTAGTGAGGTACAGGTGTTCCACTGGTGTTAGTGAACTACAGGTGTTCCACTGGTGTTAGTGAACTACAGGTGTTCCACTGGTGTTAGTGAGCTACAGGTGTTCCACTGGTGTTAGTGAGCTCCAGGTGTTCCACTGGTGTTAGTGAGGTACAGGTGTTCTGCTGGTGTTAGTGAGGTACAGGTGTTCTGCTGGTGTTAGTGAGGTACAGGTGTTCCACTGGTGTTAGTGGTAGAGGTGGAGGTGTAGCTACACTCTATAATACTGATATGGGCCTCACTCAAATTGCAGGCCACAAAACAAACGCCTTCGAATTTCAAAATATTCGAGTAGCCAGCCCTTGTCCTGGATCTACTAGCTTAATATTATCTACGGTGTATCGCCCCCCGGGCCCGTACTCTGAATTTCTTACAGAGTTTGCAGAGTTTCTAACAGACATAGCCCTCTCTGCGGATAAGGCTCTTATAGTCGGAGATTTTAACATTCATTTCGAAAATAACACAGACACCTTAAAAATAGCGTTTGAGGCTCTGATTGATTCTATGGGCTATATTCAAAAGGTGATAGGACCTACTCACCGCTGTAACCATACCTTAGATTTGGTATTATCGCGAGGAATCAGGGTAGAGAACTTAGACACAGTCCCTCAGAGTGACTGCATCTCAGATCATCACCTGATATTATATGAAGTCATTCTAGATTATAATGTTTTCATGCCGCCCCGCTACCGATATAAACGAAGTATCACTGCCTCTACTATAGATGCACTTATAAATAGGCTACCAGATCTTTCAAACGTCCCAGCCCCGCTGGGCCTCGATGAGCTTGAGAGTACTACTGAGTACGTGCAGTCCACCCTTCAGTCAACTCTCGATAGTGTGGCTCAGATAAAGAGGAAAATTGTTAGAAGAAAAACGTTTGCGCCGTGGTACAATGATTATACTCGCACACTCAAACAAAAAGTTCGTAGTTATGAACGTAAATGGCGTATAACTAAATTAGACTGTTTCCGAAGTGAGTGGAAAAACACTCTCCTGGAATATAAACACGCCCTACACGCAGCTAAAACTGCCTACTTCTCATCACTAATTGAGAAAAACCAAAATAATCCTAAAGTCCTGTTCAGTACAATATCAAAACTCACTAGTAACATTAAACAGTCTGAAGACTGTATTCAAACTACATTCAGCTGTGATGACTTTAGCAGGTTCTTCAGTGACAAAATAGAACATATTAGAACACTAACCCAACATACATCTGTAAATCTCGTAACACAGTATGACGTGTTTCCTGTCAGCCCAAAAGGCGAACTGGTATCCTTTAGCTCCATCACTCGGGATCAGTTAATTAAGCTAATTAGCTCTTCTAAATCCTCAACTTGCATTTTAGACCCAATACCGACAAAACTTCTCAAACAGATCATGCCCAGTGTGGTTAAACCTCTGCTCTCTATCATTAACTCGTCCCTTAGTCTGGGACATTTACCGAGATCGTTAAAACTCGCTGTAGTTAAACCTCTAATTAAAAAACCTGAGCTTGATCCCAATGAGCTCACTAACTACAGACCAATTTCCAATCTCCCTTTTTTATCAAAGATCTTAGAAAAAGTGGTATCGCAACAACTTTGCTCTCACCTACATGAGAACTCTCTTCATGAGATGTTTCAGTCGGGCTTTAGACCCCACCACAGTACCGAGACAGCTTTAACTAGAGTAGTGAATGATCTCTTGGTGTCTCTTGATAATGGTCAGGTATCTATATTAGTTCTTTTAGATCTCAGTGCTGCATTCGACACCATTGACCACACAATCCTCCTTGACAGACTTGAACATCAATTTGGCGTTAAAGGACAGGCTTTATCCTGGTTCAGATCGTATCTGACTGACCGCTATCAGTTTATTAGTCTTAACAATAAGCACTCTAGTCATACTCTAGTAAGATATGGTGTCCCTCAAGGGTCAGTGCTCGGGCCACTTCTTTTTTCCCTTTACATGCAGCCTCTTGGTAACATAATCCGTAGTTTCGACGTCAGCTTTCTCTGTTACGCTGACGACACTCAATTATATATATCAGCCAAACCAAACTCTAAACCTAAATAAACTAGAAGATTGCATTACTAATATTAGAAACTGGATGGCCAAGAATTTCCTTCAGCTTAATCCAAGCAAGACTGAGGTCCTGCTACTTGGCCCTAATGCAGAGAGAACTAAACTCTCCCAGCTCGTCTTGAATATAGATGGCCACACTATTACTCCTAGCTCAACTCTGAGAAATCTAGGCGTTATTTTCGATACCAGCTTGTCTTTCGATGCACATATCAGTAACATAGTTAGGACGGCATTTTTCCATCTACGGAATATCGCTAAATTACGTAATATCCTATCCTTAAAAGACGCGGAAAAGCTGGTCCATGCCTTCATAACTTCTAGGCTGGATTATTGCAACACACTTTTAGCCGGTTGCACAAATAAGGCTCTACATAAGCTCCAGCTCGTCCAGAACGCAGCTGCTAGAACCTCACTAGAACTAAAAAATACAATCACATTTCCCCGATACTGTCCTCACTACACTGGCTACCTGTTAAATTTCGTGTGGACTACAAGATTCTACTCCTTACATACAAATCAGTGAACGGTCTGGCCCCCCAGTATCTCAGTGAACTACTTCACACATACGAACCTGCGCGTGCGCTCCGCCCACACGGTACCGGCCTGCTGACAGTACCTAGGTTCAGAAGAACCACAGCAGGTGGTCGAGCCTTTTCTTGCGTAGCCCCGAAACTCTGGAATCTTCTCCCTTTATCCGTTCGGGAATCAGACACACTCTCTACATTTAAAACTAGACTCAAAACTTACTTGTTTGCACAAGCATTTAGCCGATAACATCTGTTTACCGCTTTAATTTACATTTCTCCATAAATGGACCAATACCCAAACTCCTCCCTCTTGTCTGTCTCCTCTATGAGCGGATCATTCCTGACGGATCACACTGAGGGGCTACCAGCGCTGAGGAATCCTCTACAGGACTACACACACTCAATCCTACAAATTACAATATCTACCTCTTAATCCTTAATCCTCCTAATCAGTGTCTGTCTCCATCTCTTTCTCTATCTCTATCCTTCTTTCTCTCTTTCTTTCTTCTTCTGTGTTTAAGCACTGGATTGACGTGATCACATCAGAACCCCCAGAGTGGATAGAGGCACCTGAGCATCAGCGCCACTGTGTGTCTCCTGTCCTGTTTCATCACCCGGCATGACCACAACCTTACACTGACCAGCGTCTGGCCATGCTTATTATGGTCGACTCCAACTCGCAGTTACTGCCTCCTGGACTAATCAGACTGGATGTAATCAGACTGGATGTAATCAGACTGGATGTAATCAGACTGGATGTAATCAGACTGGATGTAATCAGACTGGATCTAACCAGACTGGATCTAATCAGACTGGATCTATTAGATGTTCCTCTTTGTTAATTCTGTCTGTCTCTCTCTTCTCATCCGGGTTCGACCTGAGGAGGTTGGGTTCCGCCCTTACCCAAGGGAGTTTTTCCTCGCCACTGTTGCCTCTGGCTTGCTCAAGGGGGGCTCGGACCCGGTTTTTCCACTCTCACATGTCTGTACATTAACCTTGTGGTTTTTTCTTTGTATGACAAATTGATTTTTTGTGAAGCTGCTTTGAGACAACGTTGGTTGTAAAAAGCGCTATATAAATAAATATATTGATTGATATTGATTAGTGAGGTACAGGTGTTCCACTGGTGTTAGTGAGGTACAGGTGTTCCACTGGTGTTAGTGAACTACAGGTGTTCCACTGGTGTTAGTGAGCTACAGGTGTTCCACTGGTGTTAGTGAGCTACAGGTGTTCCACTGGTGTTAGTGAGCTACAGGTGTTCCACTGGTGTTAGTGAGCTCCAGGTGAGTGGTTATTAAAGATTTTGTATTTTCTGTATATGAACATTATTAGAACCTCCATCTGGGATATTCCTTCTTTCGGGACGGGGGATTGTTTGTCCTAGCTGAACCACAGATGGTTTATTGAATCAGGCCCGGATGGTTCTGTGTTGATCTGCAGACACTTTGGTTTAAATTATTATAACTCTTCCCATCGCCGGCCACAAACTCTCCCACTAGTGTTAGTGAGCTACAGGTGTTCTGCTGGTGTTAGTGAGGTACAGGTGTTCCACTGGTGTTAGTGAACTACAGGTGTTCCACTGGTGTTAGTGAACTACAGGTGTTCCACTGGTGTTAGTGAGCTACAGGTGTTCCACTGGTGTTAGTGAGGTACAGGTGTTCCACTGGTGTTAGTGAGCTACAGGTGTTCCACTGGTGTTAGTGAGGTACAGGTGTTCTGCTGGTGTTAGTGAGGTACAGTTGTTCCACTGGTGTTAGTGAGGTACAGGTGTTCCACTGGTGTTAGTGAACTACAGGTGTTCCACTGGTGTTAGTGAGCTACAGGTGTTCCACTGGTGTTAGTGAGCTACAGGTGTTCCACTGGTGTTAGTGAGCTCCAGGTGAGTGGTTATTAAAGATTTTGTATTTTCTGGATATGAACATTATTAGAACCTCCATCTGGGATATTCCTTCTTTCGGGACGGGGGATTGTTTGTCCTAGCTGAACCACAGATGGTTTATTGAATCAGGCCCGGATGGTTCTGTGTTGATCTGCAGACACTTTGGTTTATATTATTATAACTCTTCCCATCGCCGGCCACAAACTCTCTCTCCTCCCGCTGAGTGTTTTCCGGATCCTGGTGGGCTCCTTTTGTTCCGAATGCTCTCGTCCTCCCGGGGGGAGAAGCTGTTTGTGTGATTTCGGAAAACAAAAGCTGCTGTTTCTGCTAATTGATTCTCAGAGCCGAGGGAGCTCAGCAAGCAGCATTCCTAATTCTCTCAGAGAGAAAATACAAACGGGTTATATACCCCACCCCATTACAGAAATATCTACTGTGTGCTTCCACTCACTGGCCACTTTATTAGAAACACCCACCTTGTGCTTCCACTAACTGGCCACTTTATTAGAAACACTCACCTTGTGCTTCCGCTAACTGGCCACTTTATTAGAAACACCCGCCTTGTGCTTCCACTAACTGGCCACTTTATCAGAAACACCCACCTTGTGCTTCCACTAACTGGCCACTTTATTAGAAACACCCACCTTGTACTTCCACTAACTGGCCACTTTATTGGAAACACCCACCTTGTGCTTCCACTAACTGGCCACTTTATTGGAAACACCCACCTTGTGCTTCCACTAACTGGCCACTTTAGTAGAAGAGTGAATGTAAACACTGTATGTTTTTATGATTTCATGATTCCCCAGATTTTCCCGAATGTCACAGCTTCCTCTGATCCGGATCTGTACGTTCCCAATGTCGGAACCTCAGTAGTTCCCACATTGGTTTGGGAAACACTTGCGTCACAATTGCATGGTTCCAACTATGTAGTTAGTAATCACGCCTTCGGGAAACACACCCCTGGAGAGTCCCACACACCTGGCCCCTAAAGACCTTCATTACCTGGATCAGGTGTGATACACTATGGTTTGGAGCTGCATCCTGCAGGGTGGTAAATTTCCAGGACCGGGATTGTGCATCCCTGTTTTACGGCTGTTCCTTTTCCCGACTGGTAGGACATCTGATGAGCATGAAGCTGAAGTAAGCGAGATACGGAGATCCCGAACCTGCTCAGGGATTCACCTGAAACTCCGGAGTCCTGAAATTGGATCTGAACTGGGGTTTTGGAGTTCTCATCCGTAGTTTGTGGCCCTCTGTGAGAGATTTCCCATGCTCCTGAGCTGGGGCTCAGCTGGGGAACTTCAAAGAAGCCTTCTGGCCTCCAATAATCCCAGCGCAGGTGTGTCCATGTGGAGGTTACAGGTTGTGTGGCTTCAAGTAGCTTTTAATTAGCAGAGGTGGAGCAGCGTTCCCTGCTCGGATACACCTGATCCACCTCAGCACTTAACCCTTAGAGGAACACTGTTACTGTCGCCGTGCCGCTTTATAAGGAACACTGTTCCAATCCGGTTTGGGGCCTCTCAAAACACTCTCAGCTCCTCATGGCGTGGGTTCCATGGTTGCTGGAAACATTCCTTTGGGATTCTGGTCTCTGCTGATTGCATCATAGAGTTCCTGGAGATTTTTCGGGAACGCTTTTCATGCTGCACAGCTACCACATCCCAAATACGTCCTACTGGATTCTGATCCGGTCCAGCTATGGTGCCTACTGCAGCCTCAGTCCCTGACGTGGTCTTTTGCTGTTGTAGCCTCGGGATGTTGGACGTGCTGTACCGTCTGTGAACCAGATTCGGCTCCGCTACTCTAGTATTGTCCGAACGCTCCAGGAATACAGCGCTTCCCATCATCAGCATTCCATATAAACTCAGAAGACCCATGTAGGTAAATAAAGGTCTAGGAGTGTGTTGTTGACATGGAGACCGCTGGTTCCCCTCGTCCCACTGTAAAGAGCGTCTGAGTCATCTCGCTCCAGATTCCCCGTTTATGTCGGAGTTCTGGCGGAATGTGTTCGGAGATGATGGAATCCTATTATTATATTCATTAAAATCTGTTTTTCCTCCGCCGCTCTCTGAACAGGACCGTTACCCCTCTGTTCATACCCAACACAGAACCTACACCTCTCTCTTATCCTCCCTCTCCCTATCTATCTATCTATCTATCTACAGGTCTACTACACCTGTAGTAAACCTGCTGTAGACAGACTGTAGATGGACTTTAGACAGACTGTAGACCTGTTGTTGACCTGCTGTAGACTTGCTATAGACCAGTTGTAGACAGATTGTAGACCTGTAGAACGGCTGTAGACAGACTGTAGACCTGCTATAGACCAGCTGTAGACGGACTTTAGACAGACTGTACACGTTATTGACCTGCTGTAGACCAGATGTAGACTTGCTATAGAACGGCTGTAGACAGACTGTAGACCTGCTGTAGACCTGTTATTGTCCAGGTGTAGACCGACTGTAGACCTGCGATAGACCTGCTGTAGATGGACTTTAGACAGACTGTAGACCTGTTATTGACCTGCTGTAGACCAGCTGTAGACAGACTGTAGACCTGTTATTGACCAGGTGTAGACCGACTGTAGACCTGCTATTGACCTGCTGCAGACGGACTTTAGACAGACTGTAGACCTGTTATTGACCTGCTGTAGACCAGCTGTAGACATACTGTAGACCTGTTATTGACCTGCTGTAAACCAGCTGTAGACAGACTGTAGACCTGTTATTGACCAGGTGTAGACAGATTGTAGACCTGCGACAGACCTGCTGTAGACGGACTTTAGACAGACTGTAGACCTGTTATTGACTAGGTGTAGACCAACTGTAGACCTGTTATTGACTAGGTGTAGACCAACTGTAGACCTGTTATTGACTAGGTGTAGACAGACTGTAGACCTGTTATTGACCAGGTGTAGACAGATTGTAGACCTGCGACAGACCTGCTGTAGACGGACTTTAGACAGACTGTAGACCTGTTATTGACTAGGTGTAGACCAACTGTAGACCTGTTATTGACTAGGTGTAGACCAACTGTAGACCTGTTATTGACTAGGTGTAGACAGACTGTAGACCTGTTATTGACTAGGTGTAGAAAGACTGTAGACCTGTTATTGACCAGGTGTAGACAGACTGTAGACCTGCGACAGACAGACTTTAGACAGACTGTAGACCTGTTATTGACTAGGTGTAGACAGACTGTAGACCTGCCATATACCGGCTGTAGACATGCTGTAGTACACATGTACAGCAGGTTCTCAGTGAGGAACCGAAGGTTGGGTTCTAGCTTTACTGGCAGATACAGTGAGTGTCTGGTTCATAAGAACAAGGTCCAGCAGCAAACACACAGGACAACACAGCTACAGACTGGCAGAGGGCCAAACCCCCTCTCTACTGACCGTGATGAGCGCCACCTCATTCCAATGTCCCTTACCCACCATAAGATGACCTCAAGTGACCTACAGAGAGACTGGCAGCTGTGAAGGGACGCCACGGTCTGGCCATCGGACCGTTTCTACTGATGGTTATGAAATCTGTTCGACTGTCTGCACCATCTGCATCAGTCACTTTCCGTCCATGGGACCAGACGAGGGGGACGTGAAGCCCCTCATGAAGCCCCTCATGAAGCACCACAACCATCTATTTGGCTTTGTGCTTTACTTTCAGGTCTGCCTTTTCTTACCTGATGGTCTCAACCACACCAGCCACAAAAACACTGCTCTGAGAACCACTTCAGCTAAATTCTCCACCCACCGTCCCCTCCACCCACCGTCCCCTCCCCCGCGAGACGCTAACACACACACATCCCAAACGCTCGTTTACAGTCCTGCAGGAGGTCTGCAGCAGGGAGGGGGCGGGGTTGTTTGGCTTTGATGACTCTGGTGGTCTTTGACTGACCAGCAGTACGAGGTCCTGTGCTGCTGGCCCACAGCTGGAGTTTTCTCACCCTGGACGAAGCAGGGGGACTTCTGGAGGAGGGGCTATCGGGGCGTCTCTCTGAGCTCTGTCATGGTCTGTGTGTCAGATCAAAGCCTGTGGGGTGTGTGTGTTTTCCCTCCCGCAGAGAACACAGACACTCTCACACACACACACACACATACACACTCACATACACACACACTCACATACTCAGACATACTTACACACACACACCCCTCCACACACATACACACACACTCACATACGCCCACAAACACACCACACCCACACACACTCACACACATCCACTCATACACACATACATACACACGCACACACACACACACACTCACATACACACACACACACACACTCACATACACACACACACACACAGAAACACACACACACATACACACACAGAAACACACACACACTCACACACACACAGAAACACACACACATTCACATACACACACACACACACACACACACACACACTCACACACACACACTCACATACACACACATACACACACACACTCACACACACAGATACACACACATACAGATACACACACATAGGACGGTGTGTGTGTATGTGTGTGTGTGTCTGTGTTTGCATGAGTGTGTGTCTGTATGAGTGTGTGTGTGTGTGTGTGTCTGTATGAGAGTGTGTGTGTGTGTGTGTGTTGGTGTGTGTATATGTGTGTGTGTGTGTGTCTGTATGAAAGTGTGTCTGTGTGTGTGTATCTCTGTGTGTGTGTGTGTCTGTATGAGAGTGTGTGTGTGTGTGTGTGTGTATGTGTGTGTGTGTGTGTGTGTGTGTGTGTGTATCTGAGTGGATGTGTGTGTGTGTGTGGTGTATGTGTAGTGTGTGGTGTGTATGGTGAGTGTGTGTATGTGTGTGTGATGTGTGTGTGTGTAAGGTAGTCGTGTGTGTGTGTGGTGTAATGGTGTGAGTATGTGTTATGTGTGTGGAGGTGTGTTGATTGTGGGAGGGTGGGGTGTGTGTGTGTGTTGTGTGTTATAGTGTGGTGTGTGTGGGTGTGTATGTATGAGTGTGGATGTGGTGTGTGGCATGTTGTGTGTGTTGTGTGTGTGTGTGTGTGTGTGTGTACGTGTTCTGTGGAGTGTGTGTAGTGTGTGTATGTGTGTGTTCTGTGTGTGGGAAAAAGTGTGTGTATGTGGTGTATGATCGTGTGTGGTGTAATGTGGTGTAGGTATGTGTGTGAGCTGTTGTGTGTGTATGTGTGTCTGTATGAAGAGTGTGTGGTGATGTAATGTGTGTGTGTGTGTGGTGTGTATGTGTGTGTATGTGTGTATGTGTGTGTATGAGTGGATGTGTGTGTGTGAGTGTGTGTGTTGTGTGGTGTGTGTGGTGTATGTTATGAGTGTGGAATGCTGTAGTGTGTGTTTATGTGTCGTAATGTGGTACATGTGTATGTATGTGTGGTGTGTGGTGTGTTGTGTGTGTGTTTGTGTGTGTGTTTTCAGACGTGTCCCTCTGTGAAGATTAACACGTGTGACTCCATGGTGAGAACAATCACCCTCGGGCTCCTGAAGGTATCGGTTCCACTGTGAGCGGTGTACCCGCCGCTCTGCCTGCGGGGGCTCCTTCTGGGTTTATATATGTAATTGCTATTGGGTTATTTAGTCTCTGACGCTCCACAGCTGCGCCTCCCCTCTGTATGTGGCGTTGAGAAAAGCCTGACCTTTATCAATAGACAGAGTTTTACACCTTTCTGAAGTGAGAGACATTGAAGGCGCCTTCAGACCGTTTAACCGGTCCGCTCACTTATCTTTAGCACCGTTCACCCTTTTCACCACGCTGCCGTGCAGATAGGCAAATCTGGACCTGTCTGGCAGTTTTCACTTGTAGCCCTCCTTGATGCTCATGCAGGAACTTTCCCCTCCCTGAAGGAACCCCTAGCTTTGGTGGGGTATGAGCTTACTAGAGTTTGACCTGCTGTTTGTTCTCATTCCTGTTTCCGGTGTTACAAGGATTATAGGGGAATAGACTGAATGATGAGGATGGGGGATTGGTGGTCGATGATCGATGATGGTGATGGTGGTGGTAATGATGGTTGGGGGTGGGTGATGATGACGGGATGATGGTGGTGATGATGCTAATGGTGGGGGTGCAGGTGGTGGGGTGGTGGTGGTGTTGAGTGATTGAGGATGGTATGTGATTGATGGTGGGTCGGTGGATAATGTGGGTAGTGGTGATGATAATGGTGGGGTAATGCATTATGATGGGTGATGGACAAATTGAAGGGTGGTGATGATGGTGAGATGATTAAAAAGATTGATGATGGTGAGGATGATGGTGTTGATGCTGGTGATGGTGATGATGGTGATGGTGGTGGTAATGATGTTGGTGGTGATGATGGTAATGGTGGGGTGATGGTGGTGGTGGTGGTGGTGTTGATGATGAGGATGGTGATGTGGTGTTCGCTGTGGTGGTGGTGATCCTTTGGGGCGGTGGTGATTGATGCACATCACGCGTGGTGATGATGATGATAGTGGTGGTGATTGATGACTATGATGATGGTGGCGGTGATAATGGGGGTGGTGGTGATGATGATGGCGGGGTGATAATGGGGGTGGTGTTGATGATAGGTGGTGATGATGATGATGGTGCATGATTAGTGAATGGTGGTGGTTGACGATGCTGGTGGAGGATGTTGATGATGTGGATGGTGGGTGATAATGCATTGATGGTGGTGATGATGGTGATTGTGGTGATGATGAATCGATGGGGTGATAATGAATGCCATGGTGGTGATGATTATGATGGTGATGATGGTGTGCTAGGTGGTTATCCATGGATGATGATGACTGGTGGTTGCTGATGGTGATGGAATGCCAATGATGGTGGTGATGAGTTGGCGGTATGATGGTAGATGGTTGGTGGGTGGTGGTGATGGTGGTGATAGATGACTGGTGGAAGTGGTTGTCTCTCTATGGTGGCTGGTGATAGAACTGGTTGGCGATCGCAGGATGATGGTGGTGGTGGTGATGATGAATGATGGTGGTGGGGATGGTGGTGCTGATGATGGTGGTGGTGGTGGATGATAGGTGGCATGGTGAATCGATGGTGGTGATTGTGGTGGTGGTTGATGATGGTAATGGTGATGACATGGTGGCGATGATGATGAATGGTGATGAGTGTTGATGGTGGGTGATGAATGATGATGATGATGATGAAACTGGTGGTGGTGATGGGTGATGATGCATGATGAATGGTGGTGATCGATGGTGATGGATGAGGGGACAATGAGTGGGTGGTGAGTGTGATGGTGGTGGTAATCGTAATGTGGATGGGTGATGATATAGGGTGGTGGTGATGCGTGGTGGTGGTGATGGTGGTGATGGTGGTGGGTGTCTCATTGATGGTGATGATGATGGTTACTACGTTTTCCTTTGGGGAACTATGTTGACCTCACAGCGCGCCCTGCAGCATGTATCCCTCCACCATGAATGGAGTTTTAAAGGCCTGAGATCTTCTCCACACCTACATCATAACACAGCCGTACTCAGACATCAGGGCTAGCGTATTCAGCAACCACCCTCCTTAGTAGGTGAACTTCCTGCTGAGGGAGCTTTTAGAGGGGGGACGTACTAGCAGACTTTCGTGCTCATGGCTGTGAGTGGACATCATCTCAGCACGATAGACACTTCATGTCCCTTCGGTTTTGGAGTGTCGTGGTCTGAGCTTCGGCGCAGTCCAAGAGCTGCGGTTAATTTGGTCCTTGGTTCTTTTATCGATTATATTGAAGCTCTGCGCTGAGGGACGCCGAGGATGCTCACGTCTCTCCACATGTCTCACCCAGCGAGCGCCAGAACGAGCATCACGCGTCAGTGCCGTGGAACGTCAGAGCTCAAGGTGAAGAACATGAGAAGAAAGGGTGAAAGCTTCATGCCTGTGGAAGGCTCAAAACACGAATTCCTATGACTTTTTAACAAAGTAAAACAGAGAAACTGGAGTTACAGCATAGGAGCGTCTGTGCTGTAATCACGATTAAAACTGTGGGGAAACGGAAACTACGGAAATTCAGAAAAAACCAAAAGCATTCTTTACGTACTGAAACAAACAAGGTATGAAGAGGACCAGCTTCCCAAACCCAGAAGGGAGGTGTGAGAGTGCTGTTAGTGTTTGGGAAGGGGGAAGGTAGAATGGTGACCATGATCAATAACCGTGGTTGATAGAATTTATGACTAGCATAATGATCAATATTATATTGAGCTATACACATACAGTAAAGCCTGTCTCTCAGTTTAAAAGAATCATAGGGCGTCGGAGAGGCCGCCGGTGTTTCGCTAAGGTCGTCCATGGATGTAAAGGCCCATCAACCACCTGCGCCACGGACGTCTCGGTATTGGAGCTGTAGCAGGTTCCTGGACATGGTGTCCTGTTGAACTCCATCCATCCCCATGCAGCTTGAAAACATCCTCCCCCACTACAGGTTCCGGTTTGCAGATGAGTGTGCGTTAGGGGTGGAACGCGCGGAGGGACACAGCTCTCAGCGCCTCTTCTGGCGTCGGTGTGACCACATAACGGTCCAGACCTTTTATATTATCGTTGGTGCTCTCCTCACTATTCCGCCACCCCATAGTCAGCGGCTGCCGATTCCACACCACGGGTTCTCTTGGTGCGTCTCCACCTCAGACTAAAGCGGGACTCTCCGTCACTTGAAGATTGACCCGCTGCCATTCTGAGATCACTCCAATGACACTCTGGTTAACGACACCACTGCAGCCTGGTGGTGCGGTGACGTGGTGTTAAGGACAGTCGTGGTAACGGTCTGTGTGGGTGTAGTCCTGCGTGGTGCAGCCGTCTGCCGATGGTGCTGCATTAACAGGACGACTCATGGAGGACACCACTGCTCTCTGGATGTCTGTAATGGTGGCTGTTGGGTCAGTCAGGTACAGAGATACTTGCTCACATCATGCGGCTCCTTGATTGGCAACAGTTTGAAGAGTTTAGTAGTGCAGGAGTTCATAGTGTCATGTAGCTGAGCTTGAGGTAACTAACAGGCGGGCTGGATCTGCCTGACTCTACGGACCCCTGACCTCGCTAGCCAACTCAGAGCCCATTAATCCCCGTCTCCTACGCAACCTCTGCTCTGAGATTTGCTACTGACTTAGCACTAGAGCTAAACCCAGTTGGTTTCACGACTTTGCAGGAGCGTGAAGTTGTTGAATGGTTTTGTGGCTTGTGTTATGGTTTCATGCGGTTTCAAGTTGCTAGTTGCTAGTATGGTATGTGCATTGCTGCTATGCTATGGCTAATTAATGTATGGATGTAGCTTGAGCTTTTAATGTAGTGCTAACATGATAAAGGGCTAACTTGGTGTTTGCATGCATGTGCTACCTGTTTTGGTTTATCTTAGCACAATGAGTTTTTATATGTACTATAATATAGTGCTATTCTATGCCTAATATGTTGATTAGCTTTTTGCTCTAAATGTATGTATGTAATGCTAGGCCCTAACATTCTATATTGTATAACAAAACATGCTATAAAGTAAATCTATATATATATAGTATACTATTATATATGCTATATTCTATATATACTTTTTATCTTTTTTTTTTTCTTTTTTTTTTTGTGGATTGCCTGGTGGCAGAGGGACCCCCCTAGAATTAGATTAAGGACAGCTATCCAGCATCTTCCCAACACCTTGTTTAAAGAGACCTCCACTCAACACACAACAGTTGGAGCTCACTAATTTTCTCCGGTGAGCCCGATCTTTTCCACCCAAGAATTCCTGAGGGGGGACCAACAAGGCCTGCTTCGCCTTTTTGAACTGCTGGCTATGAATGCCCATATGTAAATACACAGCCCAGAAGGCGCAGGGAGACCCCCGTCAGAGCACCCCTGGGTGGAGGGCGGTCACAGCTGCCGGTGTTCATGCATGAAAGGTGCCATATAAACATTAGTTCAGTGTCTAAACTCTTCTCTGATGTTCTACATAGAGGGCATGGGACTGTTTGTCGCCCACAGTGTGGTTTCTAACATGGTGCCCATTTCCACCCTCTGATCTGGTTCAACTTGCTAACTGAGCTCTGCATCTGATCTGGCCTGGTTTCACGGTGAGACCCTGGTCCCAATGAATCACCCAGAATCACCATGTGGAAATGGAATATGCTGAATAAAAAACGAGCCTCTGTGTAAACAAGCTCCCGCCCTCAGCGCTATTTTAGTGTAGCTATGCTAAGTGTAGCTTGGAGCTAGTTTTTTTTTGCTAGTCGCTAACCCGTTCACCTGTAACTAGACTACTGGCTCCCATCTTGGACACCAACACAACCAGTAGAATTAAAGTTGATCCTCACCTCAATATGTGAGCTTCTCAGTTTTTAAGATGATCTGCTGTCAACCGCCCACACACGGATACAATCACCCAGCCTGGCTGCTACTTAACAGGCTGCTGTTGGGGTGGTGGTGCTAATAAAAGGCTGTGAGGCTGCTCCTGCTACTCAGTCTCTTCAGGGTCCGACACTGGAGCTGGATGCGTAGCTCCATATCTCAACTCCCCAGCTAGATAAGGTTTTGGGATCCATGTCAAAGATGTTGTGCCTAGCATAGAGGTGCCTGTTTCCGGGAATTTTCTGTTCCACCTTAAATGGTGAATGAAAGTTTTCAGATCCCTGTACGAAGCTGGCTCAGCACTTAAAGGTGGCAACGGAATATTGGATTAGAAGGCTGGTTCCGTAAGATGAAACGCCAACTAGTCATGTCAGCCCACGCTGCCCATACACAGGCAGGTGTAATCCGGGAGGGAACCCAGTGGAGTCAGACATCCCGTCCAGGCCAAATGCCTCACCCTGGGGCCATGCTGCCGGATTGTAAGAAGCCCGAGCTGTACCGGGGCCTGAAGATCCATACACAGGGCATTAGGGCATGATCAGCAGGCTAACGGCCGTCCCTATCATGGACCCCTCTGAGCACCCAAGGTGGTGCAGAGATCATGGCAGGCTGTGACTTACGAGCTAGCTTTCAGCGACGGCAGAAAAAGTGAACGACAGGCTCCGCGCGACGCCAGAGGAGAGTATGAGGAGAGGCGTGAAGAGGGAGAGAGCGCTCCACAGCTCTTGAGGGGAGCAGGCTGATAGTTTCAGCACTAGCAGTAATTTCGGTAATGTTGAAAGAGCTCAACATATACCTATCAGCTTGCACCCAGAAGGAGTCTCACCCATCAGGATGAAACTTCCAGCGAGCATGGTGTCAATCCAAGAGTCATACATTGGCAGAACGGCTGCACCACGCAGGACTACAGTTGCCACAGACCGTTAGCTCACAGGACGGTCCCTTAAACACCACGTCACCATTCACCAAGACTGCAGTGGTGTGCGTATCCCCCAAACTGTCATGGGGTGACTCAGATGATCAGCGGGTCTCACTCTGTCAGTGACGAGTCCCGCTTTAGGTCCCCCCCCCCCCCCCCCTTTGGTGGTAGACGCCCAACGAATCCGTGGTGTGGAGACTGGCATCCGTGTCAGCACCAAGTTGGACGGTGTGTCCAGCACACCGTCCCGAAGGCCTGCGTTGTCCCCTCTCACCTCCACCCCTACCAGCACCATCTGCAGGGGCTGTGTGGGAGGATGTTTCAAGACCAATGATATGTAAATGAGCTCATACTGTTCTGATTGTGTTAATGTGCCTCGTATTACTGGCAGTCCCCCAGGGTCAAACACTTCCATAATTTTTAGGGGTGAAAGGGGTTTGGGGTTCGCTTGGTAATGCATGGAATGAGGGATGAGGGAAGCAGTGTGGTGGTGATGGATAAAAGGGATGAAGGTGGTGAGGGGAACCGAGCTGGTTGGATGGTGGATAGAGGGGATGAAGGAACAGTGTTGGTGTAACGGATAAAGGAATGAAGGAGATGAAGGAGCAGTGTTGGTGATGAGATAAAGTGATGAGGGATGAAGGAAGAGTGTGGGTTGATGAATAAAGGAATGAAGTGGATGAAGGGAACCGTGTATTGCGTACGGACTAAAGGAATGAATGGATGAAGGAGCAGTGTTTTGATGGATAAAGGGAATGAGGGGTGAAGGAAGAGTGTGGGGTGAGTGAATAAGTAATAAGGGATGACGGAACCGTGTTCTGCGTATGAGATATAAGGAATGAAGGAACAGTGTTGTTGTGGCTAAAGTGAAATGAAAGAGTGTAAGGAACAGTGGGTTGGTGATAACGATAAAGGAATGACGGGATGAGATGACACAGTGTGGGTGATGGGATAAAGGAATGAAGCGGATTGAAGGAAACTTGTTGTGATGTGGATATAGGAATGAGAGGATGCAAGAACATGTTTGGTAATGGATAAGGTAAGCAACGGGTTGGTTGAAGGACAGTGTTGGTGATGATAAGGAATGAAGGGAATGAAGGAACGTGTTGGTGATGGATGAAGAGAAGTGAAGGGATGAAGGAACAGTGGTTGGTGAGTGGATAAAGGAAATGAAGGGATG